>JAXLNO010004217.1:0-72370 GCA_038087875.1 Malacoraja senta
AGAGGCCTACCATTTACTGTGTAGGTCCTGCCCTTGTTCGACATCCCAAAATGCAACACCTCTGTATTAAATTCCATCAACCATTCCTCCTCCCACCTGGCCAATCGATCCAGATCCTGCTGCAATTGTTCACAACCATCTTCAATATCTGCAAAACCACTAACTTTTGTATCATCAGCAAACTTGCTAATCTTGCCCTATATGTTTTCATTCAAATCATTGATGTAGATGACAAACAGTAACGGGCCCAGCACCAAACCCTGAGGCACACCACTAGTCACAGGCCTCCAGTCCAAGAAGCAACCTTCCACCATCACCCTCTGCTTCGTTCCATTGAGCCAATTTGCTATCCTTTCAGCTATCTTTCCTTAGATCCCATGCGATCTAACCTTCCAGAGCAGCCTACCATGCGGAACCTTGTCGAACGCCTCACTGAAGTCCATGTACACAACATCTACATGGTCACATCTTCAATAAACAATCAGATTTGTGAGACACGACCTCTCACGTACAGAACCATGCTGACTGTCCCTAATCAGCCCTTGCCCATCCAAATGCCCCTACATCCTATCCCTCAGAATACTCTCCAGTAACTTTCCAACTACAGATGTTAAGCTCACCAGCCTGTAGTTCCCAGCATTTTCCCTGCAGCCCTTCTTGAAAAGAGGCACAACATTTGCCACCCTCCTGTCTTCCGGCACCTCTCCTGTATTCAAAGAGGGTGGAGGGGTGACATTCGGGGGGGAGAGAGGAGAGGGGGGAGAGTCTGGGGTCAATGAGGGGAGAGAGGAGAGTGGGGGGGATGGCATTTGAGCAGACGCTTGTGGAGGTTACGGGTGGGGGGGGGTGCGGTGACCTCGCTGACCACTGACCGGTGCCCACACTGTCTGGAGTGACCGGTGCCCATTGTCCAGAGTGACCGGTGCCCACACTGGCCGGAGTGACCGGTGCCTACCTCCCCCTTACCCTGCGGGTGCCCCAAGTGGACGATGCCGTTGTGAGGGTTGTGGGTCATGACGTCCAGTCGACCGGCCTTGGTGCAGATGGCAGCCACCTCCTTGCCCACCGAGATGTCCAAGTACTGCAGGAACCCTGGCGCACTCTGCACCAGCAGGGGGGGGGGGGGGGGAGACAGGATGAGGCACACAGGGGGCATGGAGCACACGGGTGAGACACACGTGGGGAACAGGGCACAGAGGGATCACGGACACAGGGCAAGTACGGGATCACACGCAGCGGGCACACGGCACACGCAGGGGCGTGCACACGGGGGTGGCACGGACAGAGGAATAGTGGGGGTGGAGGGTGCACAGGGAGCGGGGTCACGGACACAGGTCACAGACAGGGGGACAAGAAGCACATGGGGGGTGGGGAGAACAAGCAGGGGGGGAGACACACACACAAGCGTACACACGCACAACGCAAAAAACACGCACACACAAACACACACAAACATGCATAACGCACAAACACGCACAACGCACACACACACACAAACACGCACACACAAACACGGGCAGAGATCCCAAACGCGGAGTTTAGGTGTGGAGAGGAACATGCGTCACACGCAGGGAACACGGATGTGGAGAACACGCAGGCAGACGTGTACACACCGAGCACACAGCCCACACGCGGGTGGACAACATGGACATGTGGCACAGAACACACACACACACATGGATGGGGTGGGGGTGGGGGTGGGGAAGAGAGAGTGAGAGAGAGACAGAGAGAACGTTAAATCACTCACTGACCAGGAGTGAACGTTACCGTGGGTGAGTGGGTGAGTGGTGGGTGAGTGTGTGGGTGAGTGTGTGGGTGAGTGAGTGAGTGTGTGGGTGAGTGAGTGAGTGTGTGGGTGAGTGTGTGAGTGTGTGAGTGTGTGGGTGAGTGAGTGAGTGTGTGGGTGAGTGAGTGAGTGAGTGTGAGTGAGGGGCAGTGAGGGCTGGAGGAACTCACGCAGGTTGCCAGCAGGAAATGGTAGGGGAGGAACTCCATGCGGAGGACATCGTTGAACTTCTTCACGCAGTGCAGCTCGATGCCCTGGTTGTTGTAGATGTGCAGCCACTGCTTCTGTGCCACCGCAAACATGATCTCCGTGTGAAGCCACCTGACACACACAACACAACGCACAACGTGAGGCGGGTCAGGCACGCACCTCCCAGGGCAGCGGGTGGAGCGGGCACAGGCGGGCAGTGAACCCACAGAGATACAGTCTGATACACTGGACCCACGGAGATACAGTCGGATACAGTGGACCCACGGAGATACAGTCTGGTTCACTGAAACCACGGAGATACAGCAGGGCTTGAAATTAGCGGTTGCCCGGGTGCCAATGGCAATCTACAGTCCCAACCTTATCACAGCAGTCGTTTGGGGGGGGGGGGGGGGGGGAAGAGAGACACTCGTTCTAATCAAGAATTGCCTATCTCTGCCTTAATAATATCCACTGACGGCCTCCACAGGCAAATAATTCCACAGATTCACCACCCTATGACTAAAGAAATTCCTCATCTTCCTGAAGGTACATCCTTTTATTCTGATGCCGTGCCCTCTGGTCCTAGCCTCTCCCACCAGTGGAAACATCCTCTCCACATCCACTCTGTCTAGGCCTTTCGCCGTTCAGTACGTTTCGAAACTCCACGCGAGTGCAGGCCCGGTGCCGTCAAACGCTCATCGTACGTTGACCCACCCATTCCCGAGATCGTTCTCGTCAACCTCCTCCGGACCCTCTCCAGGGCCAGCACCTTCCTCAGATGTGGGGCCTAAAACCGCTCCACAGCGGCCGGGAGATTCTCCAGCTTTGGGGAATTCCACCGGCGGTAATCGCTGGCCCCACTCTCCCCTCTCCCCGACACTCCTTCTTTATCCCTCTCTACCCCAACACCAAGGACCCCCCTTCCTAACCTCCATCACTCCCCCCCCCCCCATCACCTTCCGTTCCGAGTGTAGTTTATTCTGTACAGTCCGAACGGAGGCAGGTCCAGGTTGAAGGACTGTGGGCAAAGGCAGGAGGTGAGTATGGTCTGAGAGTTTAGTTTAGAGTTACAGCGCGGAAACAGGCCCTTCGGCCCACCGGGTCCGCGCCGACCAGCGATCCCCGCACAATAACGCTATCCTACACACACACACACACACAAGGGACAATTTTTACATTTACCAAGCCAATTAATCTACAAACCTGCACGTCTTTGGAGTGTGGGAGTAAAAAGGAAGATCTCGGAGAAAACCCACGCAGGTCACGGAGAGAACGTACAAACTCCGTACAGACAGCGCCCATAGTCGGGATCGAACCCGGGTCTCCGGCGCTGCATTCGCTGTAAGGCAGCAACTCTACATATGATTGTTACGGGTTTGGACACGATAGAGGCAAGAAACATGTTCCCAATGTTGGGGGAGTCCAGAACCAGGGGCCATAGTTTAAGAATAAGTGATAAGCCATTTAGAACGGAGATGAGGAAACACTTTTTCACACAGAGAGTTGTGAATGTGTGGAATGTTCTGCCTCAGAGGGCGGTGGAGGCTGGGTCTATGTATGCTTTCAAGAAAGAGTTAGATAGAGCTCTTAAAGTTAGCAGAGAGAAGGCAGGAACGGGGTACTGATTGGGGATGATCAGCCATGATCACATTGAATGCCGGTGCTGGCTCGAAGGGCCGAATGACCTACTCCTGCACCTGTTGTCTTTTGTCTACCGCTGCGCCACAAAGCCGACAAACACTCATCATACGTCACTCCAATCATCCCCAGGATCATTCTCGTGAACCTCGTATTGTGTGTAGTTTTGGTCCCCTAATTTGAGGAAGGACATTCTTGCTATTGAGGGAGTGCAGCGTAGGTTTACAAGGTTAATTCCCGGGATGGCGGGACTCGCATATGCTGAGAGAATGGAGCAGCTGGGCTTGTACACTGGAGTTTAGAAGGATGAGAGGGTATCTCATTGAAACATATAAGATTGTTAAGGGTTTGGACACACTCGAGGCAAGAAACATGTTCCCGATGTTGGGGGAGTCCAGAACCAGGGCCATAGTTTAAGAATAAGTGGTAAGCCATTTAGAACATAGATGAGGAAACACTTTTTCACACAGAGAGTTGTGAATGTGTGGAATTCTCTGCCTCAGAGGGTGGTGGAGGCTGGGTCTGTATGCTTTCAAGAGCGAGTTAAAGGCCTGTCTCAAGAGTCTGCGGTCATTGGCGGCGAAACGGGAAGAATCTGCCGCCATAGACCGCGCACTCGTGAGAACGCACAATTCCGGGGCCGTGCGGCGGTGTTCCCAACACCGCATGGTGCTAAAATAAAACCAACAATGTTGAAAACTATATTCTTACCGCACAACCTCCACCAGTGATGCACGAGTGCGGCACGGCCGCCCGCACAGGCCGCCGCCAGTGTGGCTCGAGCGCCGTGCGTCAAACTTCCACTGCCACAGCCTCCGCCAGTGAGGCACGTGTGCGGCACGGCCGCAGGCACAGCCACCGCTACAGCGCCGCGATCAGGAAGGCCGCCGCCACAGCCGCCGCTAGTGAGTCCCGTGCGGCGGGCCGACGCCATCGCAGTCGGCCCGCCCTTTTTTTTACTTACCGCAAGCACGTGGGACCAGCCGTATTTGAATTACCCGGCCCCCGCACAGCATCCGTGCGGCGCTCCCGTGGATAGGCTCGGCGCTCTCGCCGTTGCCGTGCGATCCCCTCTACCGGCGACGCCGCGCTTCACCGCCGATGACCGCAAACAGGTAAGACAGAGCCTTTAGATAGAGCTCTTAAAGATAGTGGAGAGAAGGCAGGAACGGGGTACTGATTGTGGATGATCAGCCATGATCACATTGAATGGCGGTGCTAGCTCAAAGGGCCGAATGGCCTACTCCTGCACCTGTTGTCTATTGTCTACCGCTGCACCACTGTGCCAACAAACACTCATCATACGTCACCCCATTCACCCCCAGGATCATTCTCGTGAACCTCCTCTGGACCCTTCGAGCCAGCACTGCCATTCACTGTGATCATGGCTGATCATCCACAATCAGTATCCCCAGGGCTCAAAATTAGCGGTTGCCCGGGTGCCACTGACCACTCAAAGCGCCGCCGGGCAACCTAAACACTGAGTCATTTTGCCCGGCTTGGCAACCAGATACTGGTTTGTACTGAACATAGACACAAAAAACTGGAGTAACTCCGCGGGTCAGGCAGCATCTCTGGAGAAAAGGAACGGGACAGCGGCTCCATTTCCTCCTCCTCCTGCCCCGCTCCCGCCCTGATAAGGGCCTCTGCTTGTAAACCCGCTAACGGCGCTTTCAAACAAACTCTCCCGCACTCCGAGGCCGGGAGGAGGGAAGGAGGGGGAGGCCTCGGAGTGCGGGAGAGTTTGTTTGACAGCGCCGTTAGCGGGTTTACAAGCAGAGGCCCTTATCAGGGCGGGAGGAGGAGGAGATGGTGCCGCTGTCCCGGCCGCTGCTGCCGCTGTTCGGGGCCCGTCATTCGCTCCGACCCTTCCTCACCCCGCACCAAGTATCTTTGCCCCGCACAACAGCCGCCGACACGAAACGTCGCGTCTGTAGCAACTGCACCAAAGATCTCTGAGCTGCACCGCCCGGCCCCGCACCTTGCTGTTAGCTGGCGGAGGAGGGAGGCGGTGGCGAGGAGTTCCCAACGGCCAAGGCAGCGGGGCGATGTTGTCCGAGGAGCGCTGACCTTCCTTCCTCCCCACCTAGCTCCCCCTCTCCCTCTCTCTCTCTCTTGTATGCCCCCTCCACCGCACCCCTTAATCCTGGGACCCCTCCACTCCATCCCGCACTGATCCCCATTCCCGCCTCTATTCAGTCCTCACTGACATACCCTGTGCTCCCCTCCCCATCTACCCCCCATCTATTCATCCTGCGCTGATCACCCTATCCACCTCGCATTGATTCTCCTGCCACCCCCCCCCCTATCCATCCTACACTTGTTCCCCAATTCACCCTGTACTTACCCCTTTTCCATCCATCCTGCACTTCTCCATCCATCCTGTACTGATCCCCCATCCATCCTGTACTAATCCACGCATTCATCCCGTACTGACCCACCCTCCATTTACCCTGCACCTTCCCCCTTCCCCTCATTCATCCTGTAGTGATCTCCCATTCATCCTGCACAGACCCTCCGATCCACACTATACTGACCCTCCCATTCATCCTGCGCTGATCTCCCCCCCCCATCCATCCTGTACTGATCCTCCCATATATAACCATATAACCATATAACAATTACAGCACGGAAACAGGCCATCTCGACCCTTCTAGTCCGTGCCGAACACGTATTCTCCCCTAGTACCATATACCTGCGCTCAGACCATAACTCTCCATTCCTTTCCCGTCCATATAACTATCCAATTTATTTTTAAATGATAAAAACGAACCTGCCTCCACCACCTTCACTGGAAGCTCATTCCACACAACCACCACTCTCTGAGTAAAGAAGTTCCCCCTCATGTTACCCCTAAACTTCTGTCCCTTAATTCTCAAGTCATGTCCCCTTGTTTGAATCTTCCCTACTCTCAGTGGGAAAAGCTTATCCACGTCAACTCTGTCTATCCCTCTCATAATTTTAAAGACCTCTATCAAGTCCCCCCTTAACCTTCTGCGCTCCAAAGAATAAAGCCCTAACTTGTTCAACCTTTCTCTGTAACTTAGTTGCTGAAACCCAGGCAACATTCTAGTAAATCTCCTCTGTACTCTCTCTATTTTGTTGACATCCTTCCTATAATTAGGCGACCAAAATTGTACACCATACTCCAGAATTGGCCTCACCAATGCCTTGTACAATTTTAACATTACATCCCAACTTCTATACTCAATGCTCTGATTTATAAAAGCCAGCACACCAAAAGCTTTCTTTACCACCCTATCTACATGAGATTCCACTTTCAGGGAACTGTGCACAGTTATTCCAAGATCCCTCTGTTCACCTGCATTCTTCAATTCCCTACCATTTACCATGTACGTCCTATTTTGATTTGTCCTGCCAAGATGTAGCACCTCACACTTATCAGCATTAAACTCCAACTGCCATCTTTCAGCCCACTCTTCCAACCGGCATAAATCTCTCTGTAGACTTTGAAAATCTACTTCATTATCCACAGCCCCACCTATCTTAGTATCATCTGCATACTTACTAATCCAATTTACCACACCATCATCCAGATCATTGATGTACATGACAAACAACAGTGGACACAACACAGATCCCTGTGGCACCCCACTAGTCACTGTCCTCCAACCTGACAAACAACCATCCACCATTACTCTCTGGCATCTCCCATTCAGCCATTTTTGAATCCATCTTGCTACTCCACCATTAATACCCAACCATTGAACCTTCTTAACCAACCTTCCGTGAGGAACCTTGTCAAAGGCCTTACTGAAGTCCATATATACAACATCCACGGCTTTACCCTCATCAATTTCCCGAGTAACCTCTTCAAAAAATTCAAGAAGATTAGTCAAACATGACCTTCCAGGCACAAATCCGTGTTGACTGTTCCTAATCAGCCCCTGTTTATCCAGATGCTTATATATATTATCTCTAAGTATCCTTTCCATTAATTTGCCCACCACTGACGTCAAACTAACAGGTCTGCATGGATGAACTACAAAAATTGTTCATCCCAGTTTGGCAAAAGAATAAATCAGGGAAGGTAGTGCATCCGTGGATAACAAGGGAAATCAGGGATAGTATCAAAGCAAAGGATGATGCGTACAAATTGTCCAGAAAAAGCAGCATACCAGAGGACTGGGAGAAATTCAGAGACCAGCAGAGGAGGACAAAGGGCTTAATTAGGAAAGGGAAAATAGATTATAAAAGGAAACTGGCAGGGAACATAAAAACTGACTGCAAAAGTTTTTATAGATATGTGAAGAGAAAGAGATTAGTTAAAACAAATGTAGGTCCCTTGCAGTCAGAAACAGGTGAATTGATCATGGGGAACAAGGATATGGCGGACCAATTGAATAACTACTTTGGTTCCGTCTTCACTAAGGAAGACATAAATAATCTGCCGGAAATAGCAGGGGGCCGCGGGTCAAAGGAGATGGAGGAACTGAGTGAAATCCAGGTTAGTCGGGAAGTGGTGTTGGGTAAATTGAATGGATTAAAGGCCGATAAATCACCAGGGACAGATAGGCTGCATCCCAGAGTACTTAAGGAAGTAGCTCCAGAAATAGTGGATGCATTAGTGATAATTTTTCAAAACTCTTTAGATTCTGGAGTAGTTCCTGAGGATTGGAGGGTAGCAAACGTAACCCCACTTTTTAAGAAGGGAGGGAGAGAGAAAACGGGGAATTACAGACCAGTTAGTCTAACATCGGTAGTGGGGAAACTGCTAGAGTCAGTTATTAAAGATGGGATAGCAGCACATTTGGAAAGTGGTGAAATCATTGGACAAAGTCAGCATGGATTTACGATAGGTAAATCGTGTCTGACGAATCTTATAGAATTTTTCGAGGATGTAACTAGTAGAGTGGATAGGGGAGAACCAGTGGATGTGTTGTATCTGGACTTTCAGAAGGCTTTCGACAAGGTACCACATAAGAGATTAGGATACAAACTTAAATCACACGGTATTGGGGG
Organism: Malacoraja senta; assembly: GCA_038087875.1. NCBI lineage: Eukaryota > Metazoa > Chordata > Chondrichthyes > Rajiformes > Rajidae > Malacoraja > Malacoraja senta. The sequence goes on from JAXLNO010004217.1 coordinate 8,597, forward strand.
TTCAGTATTGATGTGGATAGAGAACTGGCTGGCAAACAGGAAGCAAAGAGTAGGAGTAAACGGGTCCTTTTCACAATGGCAGGCAGTGACTAGTGGGGTACCGCAAGGCTCAGTGCTGGGACCCCAGCTATTTACAATTTATATTAATGATCTGGACGAGGGAATTGAAAGCAACATCTCCAAGTTTGCGGATGACACTAAGCTGGGGGGCAGTGTTAGCTGTGAGGAGGATGCTAGGAGACTGCAAGGTGACTTGGATAGGCTGGGTGAGTAGGCAAATGTTTGGAAGATGCAGTATAATGTGGATAAATGTGAGGTTATCCACTTTGGTGGCAAAAACGGGAAGGCAGACTATTATCTAAATGGTGGCCGATTAGGAAATGGGGAGATGCAGCGAGACCTGGGTGTCATGGTACACCAGTCATTGAAAGTAGGCATGCAGGTGCAGCAGGCAGTGAAGAAAGCGAATGGTATGTTGGCCTTCATAGCAAGAGGATTTGAGTATAGGAGCACGGAGGTTCTACTGCAGTTGTACAGGGTCTTGGTGAGACCACACCTGGAGTATTGCGTACAGTTTTGGTCTCCAAATCTGAGGAAGGACATTATAGCCATAGAGGGAGTGCAGAGAAGGTTCACCAGACTGATTCCTGGGATGTCAGGACTTTCATATGAAGAAAGACTGGATAGACTTGGCTTATACTCGCTAGAATTTAGGAGATTGAGAGGGGATCTTATAGAAACGTACAAAATTCTTATGGGGTTGGACAGGCTAGATGCAGGAAGATTGTTCCCGATGTTGGGGAAGTCCAGGACAAGGGGTCACAGCTTAAGGATAAGGGGGAAATCCTTTAAGACCGAGATGAGGAAAAACATTTTCACACAGAGAGTGGTGAATCTCTGGAACTCTCTGCCACAGAGGGTAGTTGAGGCCAGTTCATTGGCTATATTTAAGAGGGAGTTAGATGTGGCCCTTGTGGCTAAGGGGATCAGGGGGTATGGAGAGAAGGCAGGTACGGGATACTGAGTTGGATGATCAGCCATGAACATATTGAATGGCGGTGCAGGCTCGAAGGGCCGAATGGCCTACTCCTGCATCTATTTTCTATGTATCTATGTATCTAGGTCTATAATTTCTAGGTTTACTCTTAGACCCCTTTTTAAACAATGGAACAACATGCGCAGTTTGCCAATCCTCCGGCACTATTGCCGTTTCCAATGACATTTGAAATATTTCTGTCATAGCCCCTGCTATTTCTACACTAACTTCCCTCAATGTCCTAGGGAATATCCTGTCCAGATCTGGAGACATCCACTTTTATATTTCTCAAAAGTGTCAGTACTTCCTCTTCTTTGAATCTCATAGTTTCCATAGCTACTCTACTTGTTTCCCTTACCTCACATAATTCAATATCCTTCTCCTTGGTGAATACCGAAGAAAAGAAATTGTTCAATATCTCCCCCATCTCTTTTGGCTCTGCAGATAGCTGTCCACTCTGACTCTCTAATGGACCAATTTTATCCCTCGTTATCCTTTTGCTATTAATATAGCTGTAGAAACCCTTTGGATTTACTTTCACCTTACTTGCCAAAGCAACCTCATATCTTCTTTTAGCTATACTAATTTCTTTCTTAAGACACTTTTTACATTTTCTATACTCCTCAAGCACCTCATTTACTCCATGCTGCCTATAATTATTGTAGATCTCTCTCTTTTTCCGAACTAAGTGTCCAATTTCCCTTGAAAACCATGGCTCTTTCCAATTTTTACTATTTCCTTTCAACCGAACAGGGACATAAAGATTCTGTACTCTTAAAATTTCACCTTTAAATGTCCTCCATTTCTCTTCCACATCTTTCCCATAAAACAAACTGTCCCAATTTACTCCTTTTAAATCCTTTCGCATCTCCTCAAAGTTAGCCTTTCTCCAATCAAAAATCTCAACCCTAGGTCCAGTTCTGACCCTCTCGATAATTATATTGAAACTAATGGTATTGTGATCACTGGTCCCGAACTGTTCCCCAACGCATACCTCTGCCACCTGACCCGTCTTATTTCCTAACAGGAGGTCCAGCACCGCCCCTTCTCTAGTAGGTACTTCTATGTATTGCTGCAAAAAACTATCCTGCACACATTTTACAAACTCCAACCCATCCAGCCCATTTACAGAAAGTGTTTCCCAGTCTATGTGTGGAAAATTGAAATCTCCCACAATCACTAGCTTACTACTAATATCTGCAATCTCCTTACATATTTGCTCCTCCAATCCTCGCTCCCCATTTGGTGGTCTATAATACACCCCTATGAGTGTTGCTACCCCTTTCCCATTTCTCAGTTCCACCCAAATAGCCTCCCTAGAAGAGCCCTCTAATCTATCCTGCTAAAGCACTGCTGTAATATCTTCCCTGATAAGCAATGCAACACCCCCACCTCTTGCCCCTCCAATTCTATCACCCCTGAAGCAACGAAATCCTGGAATATTTAGTTTCCAATCACAGCCCTCCTGCAACCATGTTTCACTGATCGCCACAACATCATACTTCCAGGTGTCAATCCAGGCTTTAAGTTCATCCACCTTTCTTACAATGCTCCTAGCATTAAAATATACACAATTAAGAAACCCACCCTCTCTTATTCTCTGTTTATTGTCTTTTTCTTCTCTCTCCCCTACATTTTGGGTCAGAGTGCTTCCATTCTCTGCCTCCTGCCTCACACACTGACTGCTAGCTTTCCCAATTTGAGTCCCTACCCCCAACCATACTAGTTTAAAGTCTCCCCAGTAGCTTTCAAGAAGAATGGGGGGAACAGTCTGAAGAAGGGTCTCGACCCAAGACGTTGCCTATTTCCTTCGCTCCATAAATGCTGCCTCACCCGCTGAGTTTCTGCAGCACGTTTGTCTACCCCATCCATCCCGTACTGAACCCCCCCTCATTCAACACCACTGACATCCCCGGTGCTCTCCCCTCACAATTTTACCTACTCCAACCAACACGTACTAATTCACCTGCCTCAATCCATCCATTCTGCACCGACTGCCTTCTAACCCCCCCCCCCTCCCACCCCGCCATCTATCCACCCCGCACTGATTCACACACACACCCCTCCCTGACCCTATTGTCCTGAAAATGTCTTCAGAGCTAACTTTGACTATGTTTGATAACGGAATGCAATCAAATGTATTTTAATTCCCAATGTTATTATTTGTTTTAATACATAAAGATGGATTAATTAAATTGTGAACACGTGAAACATTAAAACCGCAGTGTTCGATTGTCACTGCTGCCGTTGACACGTTATTACAGAATTCATTTTCATGGCAAATCAATGCTCTTAATATGGAGTATCAGTAATGTAGTTATTTAATGAGCAACATTCACAACTATAAGTACGCATATATGTTACCATGGTCCAGGATTTATTGACAAAGATTGATCATACGCTGAATAATCCAACCACATTGTTGTTTGGAAGTGGAAAGAACTAATAGAAATTGCATTAATTGTAACGTGTAAAAAGAGTTGAGATACTGTCTTATAATTTTGCTGCATGTCATTGTGGGATATATCATGTCTTGATTGGTGAATATGTTTAGTTTGTGACTTTATTTGAAGCAGAAATAATATGTGAATACTTCATTGAGTATAATTCCGACTGGTAACTACACACTTCGTCCGAGCACATTATTGCATGCATCATGCAAGCCATCTTAAATGACCACCTAAACTGTCATTTGGCAACCTAAAAAGCTGCCAAGGTTGCCCGTCTGGCAACAGGGAAAAAAAGTTAAGCGAGAGCCCTGGAGCACCACGCTGAGTTGACCATGAGGCAGACGCCCCCTCCTCTCCCTTTCCCAGATGCCAGTGTACGGCCATACGGTGGATGGAGAAACCTTCAGGCTGGACCGCTGAGTCTGGGGAGCTGGGGGTGAGCCATGTTTCTGTGAAACAGAATACAGAGCATTCCCTCAGCACCCTTTGATAAAGCAGCCTTGCCCTTAAGTACTCCACTTTATTTGCAAGGGACTGTACGTTGGCCAGTAGGATAGTAGGGAGAGGGGGCCGAAGTCCCCTGCGCTTCAGTCTGACCTGAAGTCCTGCCCGTCGGCCACGTTTCCGGACACAATGGAGGCTTCCCCTTTGTTTCCAGGTGCTGAGTCTACTGTACCTGCTGTTTCTGCGGACCTGCACTGGGACGGGGATTCCTTCACAGACGGCAGCTCCAGCTCCGTAACGAACGGGGGTACATTCAAAGTCGGCAGCTCCAGCTTCGTTGTTCCTGGGAGATCCGGCCCGTCTGCTCTGGAGGTCATCCCGGGGTTTCCAGGTACAGTACCTGGGATCCTCAGTCGGGTTGGGAGTTCCACAGCCAGCGTGGGAAAATTTAAAGTCCGGGGCTCCCGCAGCTGTGGGAGATCGCGAAATTGCCAGCGCATTCAGCTGCCCAAGCAGCTTGTCTGAAACGGCACCGATTACTGCCGTTTCCCTGATGCAGGTAAGTTGATAGAAGTTGCAGGTGAACCTTTTCTCTTCTGGTGCTCCGCAAAAGTCGCCGCAGGCAGGCACCATCTTAATTGGCTTGGTAAAACTGAAAACTGTCCCTAGTGTGTGTAAGATAGTGTTAATATGCAGGAATCGCTGGTCGCCTGGACTCAGTGGGCCGAAGGGCCTGCTTCCACGCTGTATTTCTAAACTAAACTAAAAACTAGGGACAATTTACAGAGGTTCAATTAACCTACCAACCCACACTACTTTGTGGTGAAAACACAGTTACAGGGAAAACATGCAAACTCCACACACAGACAGCACTCAAGGTCAGGATCTGGGTCTCTGGCGCTGTGAGGCAGCAGCTCTACCAGCTACGCCACTGTGCAGCCAACTAAAAGCCTACTACCTCATTCACCTTTTATTTTTTGGCTCCATGTCAGCATCATTCAAGGTAAAACATTGGGAGGACTGGTAGATTGACTGTCTCTTCTGTTTAAACTAATGACAAAAATTGCTTTGATGGAGCAAAATTAAGTTGCAAGGTTGAAAGACAATGCTTCTTTATCAGCGAACATGTCCTTCTATTTTAGTTTCAGAGGTACAGAATGGAAACATGCCCTTCAACCCACCGAGTCTATGTCTGTCCAGAAAAGTATAAATAGAAGAAGCTAAATAAAGTCCATTAGAGAGCAAAAAACATTATGTTGGAACTGTGAGTTGGAGAACTCAGCAGTTGTCAGAAATCTTGAATAAAAGGAGATATTCATAAGTAGAATTCAGTAAAACCCTCGCTCTGATGGACCTCAGTGGAGAGGGCACGGTGTCTGTTTTTGCCGATTGTCCACTATAACCAAGTGAGGGGGGTAAAGTTTAACCCAAGGCCGGGAGGGAACAAAGGCGATTAAAACAGGGGGAATTCACAGGCCGCCTTCATGCTGCCCGCTCTCTCAGCTCCTGCAACCGGAAGCTCCCGCCATGTGGTGCCAGCTCGGTGGGTAACTGGCGGAAGTGGGGGACAGTGCAATGGGGGCTTTGGTCCGCTATAACCAAAATCTGCTGTATAGAGGTCCGTTATTGCGAGTGTTTCCTGTACAGTACATCATATTTTTAAACTCCATGAAAAAAAATTCAGCCACATGTTTTGCGGGAAGGCCAGTATTTACAGTGAGAATAGTTAGCATAAATTTGCAGTCCTCATCAATTCAATTGCATCCCTCAGCAAGGCTTCATTGGCTCACTATGTTACTGAAAAAGTTATCAGTGAGTAGCAATGCCAGGATTTCTGCATTTAATTTTGAACATGAAAACTCAGATGTTTCTATCAGTTTTATGGTGCGGCAATGGTAAAACACTGACAGTTTTGCCACCATCTGGGCTACTAAATTTAGGTCAAATTTAGATTAGTGAAAAGAAGTGAGATCTTTACTTAAGCTGTTGCAGAAAGTGGTAAGAACAAGCATATTTCTAACCATAAGGTTCTGTTGCCTCAGGTAGAATTTTGCTTTCGTCCAAGATAATAGTATTGACAATTTTGATTTGCAGCATTGGATACAGCTAACATCACCGTAAAAAAACAAGTCTTTAAGTTATTAGCCACACTATGTATTTACTCCCTGGAGGGTCGTGATCTGGCTTTGGACGCACTGGAAAACTACAAGGCAAGTATAAAACTGCTCTTCAAAACATCCTGGCAATATGTGTTTGTTAGAAACGCAGGGATCAGTAAGTGACAACCCTTCGGCCCACCATGTCCGTGCCAACCAGCGATCACCCTGCACACCCTGCCCTGCACAGCAGGGAAAAGTTACAATTTACAAAAGCCAATTAACCTACAAACCTATCAACGTGTACGTCTAGAGTGTTGGAGGAAACTAGAGCACCATGAGAAAACCCACACTGTCACAGGGTGAACATACAAACAGCACCCATAGTCAGGATCGACCCCGTGTCTCTGACGCTGTAAGGCACCACTGTGTGGCTGCCTATCTTCACACATTCTACCTGATCTCCAACATTTCAGCAGTTTTTGTTTTTATTGCATAATGCAGTATTACACTAGAGTGTGCAAAAAATACTAAAAAGGTAACTTTCCCAAAATGAGTAACTGTTTAATCAATGAAATGTTATAATTCACATTTGTAAACCTCATGAGTGTCCTGGTTCAAGTGAATTGACTTTAGTAGATAATAAATTCAATACATAATTCCCTGGATTTATTGCAAAACTCAGAATTGCTCCAAGAGCTGTCCTGCGATCATCCATACACAAGTTCTATGTTATCCCATCCTATACACAAGGGCCAATTTACAGAAGCCAATTAACCCACAAACCTTATATCTTTGGAGTGTGGGAGAAAACTAGAGCATCTGGGGAAAACCCATGCAGGCACAGAGAGAACACACCAACTCTGGAAAAACAGCATCCATTGTCAGGATTGAACCTGGGTCTCTTGCATTGGAAGACAGCAACTCAACCACTGCCCTTTCCTTGGGAGAAAGTAGACATTGAGTCATGCCCTTTCAGTGGTAATTCTCCTAAAAGATAACTACGTTTTTTTTCCAGGAACAATTGTTTCCTTGTCCCCACCATCTCTACACTTTGACAACATAAGGGCCTCTTAATGTTTAATTTTGATGGAACACCATTGTCTCCATTGCTTCCCTCTATCCTGTCAAACTTCCCTTCCAGCCCATGGTCCTGTAATCTACATCTTTCTTTCTTCTCTCATGCTCTGCTGAGGAAGCTTTGACCACATGACCAATCCCCAACGTACTGGACACCATTTTCACTAAATCATTAGAAAATCGTTTTCATAAGACATGGGAGCAGAATTAGGCCATTTGGCCCATCTACACCATTCATTCATGGCTGATCTATCCCACTCATGCCCTACTGTCCTATCCATCCTCATGAATTAATAACAACTTCTAAACATTGATTTTACTTGTATTTTTTCTTGGCAGACTGTGAAAAGGCAACACTACTGATTTAGTGTAATCATGAATGAACTCCAGGCTACAGATAATGCTCCATATATGACTATGTTGCTGAGTGTCATCAACGCTATCATTTTTGGGAAGTGAGGAACTGATACATAGATACATAGATACATAGAAAATAGGTGCAGGAGTAGGCCATTCGGCCCTTCGAGCCTGCACCGCCATTCAATATGATCATGGCTGATCATCCAACTCAGTATCCCGTACCTGCCTTCTCTCCATACCCCCTGATCCCCTTAGCCACAAGGGCCACATCTAACTCCCTCTTAAATATAGCCAATGAACTGGCCTCAACTACCCTCTGTGGCAGAGAGTTCCAGAGATTCACCACTCTCTGTGTGAAAAAGTTTTTCCTCATCTCGGTCTTAAAGGATTTCCCCCTTATCCTTAAGCTGTGACCCCTTGTCCTGGACTTCCCCAACATCGGGAACAATCTTCCTGCATCTAGCCTGTCCAACCCCATAAGAATTTTGTACGTTTCTATAAGATCCCCTCTCAATCTCCTAAATTCTAGCGAGTATAAGCCAAGTCTATCCAGTCTTTCTTCATATGAAAGTCCTGACATCCCAGGAATCAGTCTGGTGAACCTTCTCTGCACTCCCTCTATGGCTATAATGTCCTTCCTCAGATTTGGAGACCAAAACTGTACGCAATACTCCAGGTGTGGTCTCACCAAGACCCTGTACAACTGCAGTAGAACCTCCGTGCTCCTATACTCAAATCCTCTTGCTATGAAGGCCAACATACCATTCGCTTTCTTCACTGCCTGCTGCACCTGCATGCCTACTTTCAATGACTGGTGTACCATGACACCCAGGTCTCGCTGCATCTCCCCATTTCCTAATCGGCCACCATTTAGATAATAGTCTGCCTTCCCGTTTTTGCCACCAAAGTGGATAACCTCACATTTATCCACATTATACTGCATCTGCCAAACATTTGCCCACTCACCCAGCCGATCCAAGTCACCTTGCAGTCTCCTAGCATCCTCCTCACAGCTAACACTGCCCCCCCAGCTTAGTGTCATCCGCAAACTTGGAGATGTTGCTTTCAATTCCCTCGTCCAGATCATTAATATAAATTGTAAATAGCTGGGGTCCCAGCACTGAGCCTTGCGGTACCCCACTAGTCACTGCCTGCCATTGTGAAAAGGACCCGTTTACTCCTACTCTTTGCTTCCTGTTTGCCAGCCAGTTCTCTATCCACATCAATACTGAACCCCCAATACCGTGTGATTTAAGTTTGTATCCTAATCTCTTATGTGGTACCTTGTCGAAAGCCTTCTGAGAGTCCAGATACAACACATCCACTGGTTCTCCCCTATGCACTCTACTAGTTACATCCTCGAAAAATTCTATAAGATTCGTCAGACATGATTTACCTTTCGTAAATCCATGCTGACTTTGTCCAATGATTTCACCACTTTCCAAATGTGCTGCTATCCCATCTTTAATAACTGACTCTAGCAGTTTCCCCACTACCGATGTTAGACTAACTGGTCTGTAATTCCCCGTTTTCTCTCTCCCTCCCTTCTTAAAAAGTGGGGTTACGTTTGCTACCCTCCAATCCTCAGGAACTACTCCAGAATCTAAAGAGTTTTGAAAAATTATCACTAATGCATCCACTATTTCTGGAGCTACTTCCTTAAGTACTCTGGGATGCAGCCTATCTGGCCTTGGTGATTTATCGGCCTTTAATCCATTCAATTTACCCAACACCACTTCCCGACTAACCTGGATTTCACTCAGTTCCTCCATCTCCTTTGACCCGCGGCCCCCTGCTATTTCCGGCAGATTATTTATGTCTTCCTTAGTGAAGACGGAACCAAAGTAGTTATTCAATTGGTCCGCCATATCCTTGTTCCCCATGATCAATTCACCTGTTTCTGACTGCAAGGGACCTACATTTGTTTTAACTAATCTCTTTCTCTTCACATATCTATAAAAACTTTTGGACTTCCGGTGGCGCTATGGAGTCGTGAGTCCAGCGCCAACTAGCTCCGTGCCGAAGAAACTAAAAACGGGAGAAAATCGGGTCTTACCTGCAGCGATCGCGATCTGAACGGCTGCCTGCGTGACGTCATCAGGCGCGCTACTTTACAGTATGTCGTTACAACGTACCCCCCCCCCCCCGTGTGACACAAAAAAAAGCCGTTAAAGGGAAAGCGCAGATGGAAGGGGAAGGCCCTACAGAGGCCTCGGCCTCAGTTACAACGACGGCCCAGGAAGACCCTCCGAAGAAAATGAAACAGAAAAAGTCTGAAATGGAGGATCTTAAAACTTTTCTCGCTGCCAAATTGAAAACCTTTGGAGAGAATTTTAAAGAGGAACTTTACTCTTTTAAGGTAGATTTTAAAGCAGAAATGCATTCTACCGTTCAACAAATGCTGGAAATCTGGAAGAGGACGAGGGAGGAAGAGGTCAAGGATCAGATGGAAGCGCTGGAAGCCAGGCTCGTTTCGGTGGAAACGAATGTTAAAACGGAGGTGGACCCCATTCATCACGAACTCGATCAACATAGAACAGCGATAACCGAACTTGAGAAATGGACGGCGACAAGTGCGGAAACTGTAAGTCGACTCCTTACTGAAAACCAACGCCTCTCCGATATGGTGATCAAATTAAGTGATAAATGTACCGATTTGGAGGGGCGTCAAAGACGTAAGAATCTAAGAATTGTAGGGGTGAAAGAAGGAAGTGAGAGGGAAATGGGCCCTCGGGATTTTGTGGCAGACCTATTACAAAAAGCCTTAAAATTGGATCACAAACCTTCACTCGGTCGAGCTCATAGAGCGCAGCGGCGTCGTACACAAGATGATGCCCATCCAAGACAAATTATCGTAAAGGTGCAACTGGATCATGAATTTGACGATATAATGAAGAAAATTGTTCGAGGCGGACAGCTCCTTTTTGAAGGTGTGAGATTCAGTATTTACCGAGATTATCCGGCAGAAGTCTTCAAGAAAAGAGCGCTGTTCACTGAGACAAAAAGAATACTGAAGAATGTACCTGGTTTGAGATACGGCCTGCTTTATCCCGCAAGACTAAGAGTCACCTACAAGTCCAAGGAGCAATTTTTTACAGACCACGAAAAAGCACTGGAATATGCCAAAGAAGTCGGTAACATGACCGTAGACTGAAGAATTTACATTACTCCTTAGGTGTCAAGGACTAACAGGACCGCCAGATCTAAAAGGACCTTTAAAGTTCTTTTAAGAGCTTTAAGGACATTCGAAAACCGAAATGGACGGAGGACATTGGAGAAAACCGTGATCTTTGTATTTACTAATCATTATTATTATCTGTATATTCATATCTAACTATATATGTAACAACTAATACTTATTAAATATCCATATTACCACTAAAATTATTAACATTAACATTTCTCATAAAAATTTAATACTGAATATGATTGATAACAATGATTAATAATTAATAGTCTTCGATTAACGTAGAAATGAATTACATACTTATATTATATAGGAAGATATGCAAGAGGTAAATTAACCTACGTCATAATAAAGTTTGACGGTTTTTCTCTTTATTTTTCAATTTAAAATTAAATTTATAGATTTAGCGAAAAAGTTAATATGATATGTAGAGAATAATAACGTTGTGAATTTTTGCTGGTCTTGAACTTTTCTGCAGGGATACGTGCTTATGTATGTATGCATATGGGTATATATATATATATATATATATATATATATATGTATATTGTGTGTGTGTGTGTATGGGTATGTATATAAGTTTGTTACTCCCAAAGAAGTTATTTGAATGTTAGAAATAATCTTTTTTTTTCTTCGGGCACGGAGCTGGGAATTTTTTTTCTTACAAAGGCTACGGAAGTCTTTAGAATTCTAGCCACGTTAGTGTGGCTATCACTAACTACACTAATTGTAGATGTAGTTCTTTTTCTTTCACGCTATACTAATCAACTCTATCACTTTTTTCACTTTAAATATTTTTATAACTTAATGTTTGAATGGAAAAACAAGACTAATACAAGGAGATGTGTTCGGAAGAGCGATGTATATGATTTTAAATTCATCTATTTGAGGTTCGGGAGCAGGGTCAGGTTCTATGTGTTGTACCTTCTGCTCGGTTATAGACCACCTTAGAAACAATATGCAAGATGTTAATATGACAAGAGGGGGTCAGGGAATAACATTTTGTAGTTGGAATGTCAAGGGAATCAATGAACCAATTAAGAGAGGTAAAGTTTTGGCACATCTAAATTTAATCAAAACAGATATAATATTTCTTCAAGAAACACACCTTAAAAAGGAATCTCAACATAGACTTAAAGCTAAGTGGATCGCTGAATCATATCATTCCTCTTTTTCCCATAAGTCCAGAGGAGTTGCAATATTAATTCGTAAAGGAATACCTTTTACGAACTCTTCAACAATAGCGGATATTGATGGTAGATATATTATATTAGTTGGAGAGTTAAATGGAGAAAAAGTGATTCTTCTTAATGTTTATGGGCCTAATTTTGATAACCCCATGTTTTTTAATAAAACATTTAATAAAATTCCTGAATTTACACAATATAAATTAATAATTGGAGGAGACTTCAATTGTACATTAGATTCATACTTAGATAGATCATCAAGGCAAAAAAAAGTAAAATCTCAATCAAGTGTATTTCTAAATTCATTTATTAATACCACTAATATTAAGGATGTCTGGAGAATAGAAAACCCAACTGGACGGGAATATTCATTTTACTCACCAGTACACAAAACATACTCAAGAATAGATTATTTTTTAGTTGACTCCACGTTTATCCCATTTATTTATAATTCAAAATACCATAACATTATAATCTCAGATCACGCACCTGTAACATTCATGATTAAATTAAATGGAATGTCCGAGAAACAAGCATATTGGAGATTTAACCCACAAATTTTGAACGAAAGATCATGCCAGGAATATATTATTAAACAGATTCAAATATTTTTTGAGGTAAATGACAACCCTGACACACCTACTTCTCTTATGTGGGAAACGTTTAAAGCGTATGTTCGAGGTACATTAATTTCTGCTCAAGCATTTTATAATAAAGAGAACAGGATTAAGCAACAAACATTGGAAAGTGAAATCAAGCAACTAGATATAGAAAATGCGAGAATGCCATCTACTTTAAAACATAATAAAATTGCTGTATTGAAATATAAATTAAATAAAATGTATTCAGAACAAGTAATAAAACTTTATCAAAAAACCAAACAATTACATTTTGAATTTGGAGACAAACCACAAAAACTATTAGCACGTCAGTTACGAAAACTGGAAGGGGAAAAAATAATTCATAAAATTAGAACAGAGACAGGAGAATTATTAAAAATGCCCAAGGACATAAATGATAGATTTCTCCAATACTATCATAACCTTTATTCAACTAAAACCGTAGCACAATCAGAAGGAATAGCAGATTTTTTACTAAAATGTAATTTAAAAGGTTTAGATTCAAACGATAGAGAATTATTAGAAAGGGAGATTACGATAAAGGATATTGAGGAGTCTATTGGCTCTTTAAAAAATGGTAAAGCAGTAGGACCAGATGGTTTAGGCTCCGAATTTTATTTAAAAAATTATGATTTGCTTTGCCCACGTTTACAAAGACTGTATGAGTATATCTATACTCAACAGAAACTTCCAGACACTTTAAATGAATCTATAATAACACTTATTCCTAAAGCTGATAAAGATCATGAAGACCCGGGATCATATAGAGCAATTGCACTTTTAAATACAGATCAGAAAATATTAACTAAAATACTAGCGCATAGATTAAGTACAGTGATGAATAAATTAATACACCCTGACCAAACAGGCTTTATTCAGAAACGGTACTCATATTATAATCTAAGAAGATTATTTAATATTATATATTCCAAGAGAATTATTAATGAAGATCTAGCAATAATCTCACTTGACACTGAAAAAGTATTTGATCAGGTCGAATGGTCTTATTTATTTTCGGTGATGGAAAATATGCAGCTAGGGGAGAAATTCTGTACATGGATAAAACTGTTATATACAAATCCCACGGCTAGAATATTTACAAACCAAAGGTTGTCATCTAAATTTAGCCTATCTAGAGGTTGTAGACAAGGATGCCCGTTATCTCCATTATTATTTGCGCTTGCTATTGAGCCACTTGCAGAAAGAGTCAGGGGGCATCCGGAAATACATGGGTATAACACAAAGGACACAGTGAATAAAATTTCTCTATACGCAGATGATGTATTAATTTACATTACAAAACCAGAAATTAGTATTCCAAACTTATTAAAGCTAATAACCCAATTTGGTTCACTTTCAGGATACAGAATAAATTGGAATAAAAGTGAAATTATGCCAATAAGGGAACATAACAAACAGATTATACAACAATTTCCATTTAAAATAGTAAATGAAAAATTTAAATATCTAGGTATTTATATATACATCATTATTTAAAGCAAATTTCCCCCCATTACTGAACAAACTACATAAGAATATTCAATACTGGAAAACACTTCCTATCTCAATGGTTGGCAAAATTAATGCCATAAAAATGATTTTTTTTACCGCAAATATTATACCTTTTTCAGACAATTCCGATATATCTGGCAAAAAACTTTTTAAAAAAATTGGACTCTATTGTTAATGATTTTATCTGGGATTATAAGAATCATAGGATAAACAAAAGACATTTGTGTAGATCAAAAATAAATGGAGGCTTGGTTTTACCCAACTTTTTGTTTTATTTCTGGGCAGTTAATATTAAAAATATGAATTTCTGGTTGGAAGAAATAGATCATCAACCAGACTGGTTAAAAATGGAAAAGGAAGATTGTTTACCTTTTGATATCGGTTCGATATTATTTGCTACGTCTAAATTAAACAAAAAAATGTATAGGGAAAACCCTATAATATTTAGTGCTATACGAATTTGGAAACAATTAAAAAAGACATTAAAATTAGATAATTTATCACTTTTTCTTCCAATTGTGAATAACCCTTTGTTTAAGCCTTCATGGTTGGACGGGGGTTTTACACAATGGAAGAATTATGGAATTAAAAATATGGGACAACTTTACAAGGAAGGCACTTTTCTGACATTTCAGGAGTTGCAACAGACTTATGGACTTCGAGGAAATGATTATTTCAGATATCTTCAACTTAGAGATTATGTAAAATCGAATACTCAAAATTTTCGAATTAGAAATTCAGAAATTCTTGATGAATGTTGGAACAAACATCCTAATACAGAAAAATTAATATCTTATATATATAATATCTTATTAGACAGTGACATTCCTTCGACGGACTTACACAGACAAACATGGGAAAAAGAATTAAATCAAATAATAACGAAAGATACTTGGGAAGAAAGTTTGCAACACATACATCAGTGTTCATTAAACGCCAGACAATCTCTAATACAATTTAAAGTAATACATAGGTTACATTATTCAAAAACAAAACTACATACAATTTTTCAACATATCTCACCTATATGTGATAAATGTTAACATTTAGAAGCTACCTTATCTCATATGTTTGCAAACTGTATAAAAATTAAAAAATACTGGGTAAATATTTTCAGTATAATATCTAAAGTAACCAGCACACAATTGGACCCAGATCCAAAATTAATAATACTCGGAATATTAGAATTAAATCAAACATTTAGAACAACACAAAGAAACTTTATTGATTATAGTTTAATAACAGGAAAAAAATTAATTCTAAAATTTTGGAAAGGCCCTACGACCCCCACAATCAAAATGTGGATTATAGAAATGACGGAGACCTTAAACGTGGAAAGAATCAGATTTTCCCTGTTGGACAAACAGGAATTATTCGTTGGAACATGGTCTCCTTTTATTGATTACTTAAAGGGTCAGAATAGTTCAGCACAGGAACCTGACTAGCACTCGGGCTAAAGAATGGATGAAATGCTATACTTAGAAATGTACGAATATATCTCGAATGAAGTTTTTTATTTTAATAAATTTTTCCATTCTTCTTTAACTATCTTTTTCCTTTTTTTTTTTTTTGTTGTTGTTGTTGTTGTTGTTGTTGTTGTTGTTTTTTTTGTTTTTCTTCTCTTTCTTTTCTTTCTTTACTTCATCTATCTCTTTAGTTCTATCTAGTTTAAAAAAAAAAAAAAAAGGCAAAAGGTATTGGAGACAATGTAATAATAATTGACAATATTATCAATTTAAAAATGTAAGACTGTAATGATGTAAATAGGTTGTGTACTTATCTCCAATAAAAAATATTTTCAAAAAAAAAACAAAAAACTTTTGCAGTCAGTTTTTATGTTCCCTGCCAGTTTCCTTTCATAATCTATTTTCCCTTTCCTAATTAAGCCCTTTGTCCTCCTCTGCTGGTCTCTGAATTTCTCCCAGTCCTCTGGTATGCTGCTTTTTCTGGCTAAATTGTACGCATCATCTTTTGCTTTGATACTATCCCTGATTTCCCTTGTTATCCACGGATGCACTACCTTCCCTGATTTATTCTTTTGCCAAACTGGGATGAACAATTTTTGTAGTTCATCCATGCAGTCTTTAAATGCCTTCCATTGCATATCCACCGTCAACCCTTTTAGAACTAATTGCCAGTCAATCTTGGCCAATTCACGTCTCATACCCTCAAAGTTACCTTTCTTTAAGTTCAGAACCGTTGTTTCTGAATTAACAATGTCACTCTCCATCCTAATGAAGAACTCAACCATATTATGGTCACTCTTGCCCAAGGGGGCACGCACAACAAGTCTGCTAACTAACCTTTCCTCATTACTCAATACCCAGTCTAGAATAGCCTGCTCTCTCGTTGGTTCCTCTACATGTTGGTTTAGATAACTATCCCTCATACATTCCAAGAAATCCTCTTCCTCAGCACCCCTGCCAATTTGATTCACCCAATCTATATGTAGATTGAAGTCACCCATTATAACTGTTTTGCCTTTGTTGCCCGCATTTCTAATTTCCTGTTTGATGCCATCCCCAACTTCACTACTACTGCTAGGTGGCCTGTACGCAACACCCACCAGTGTTTCGCAGCTCTACCCATACCGATTCCACATCCTCCAAGCTAATGTCCTTCCTTTCCACTGCGTTAATCTCCTCTCTAACCAGCAACGCTACCCCACCTCCTTTTCCTTTCTCTCTATCCCTCCTGAATATTGAATATACCTGGATGTTCAGCTCCCAGCCTTGGTCACCCTGGAGCCATGTCTCCGTGATCCCAACTATATCCTAATCATTAATTGCTATCTGCACGTTCAACTCATCCACCTTATTACGAATGCTCCTTGCATTGAGACACAAAGCCTTCAGGCTTGTTTTTACAACGCTCTTACCCCTTATACAATTATGTTGAAAAGTGGCTCTTTTTGATTTTTGCCCTGGATTTGTCTGCCTGCCACTTTTACTTTTCACCTTGCTACCTATTGCTTCCGCCCGCATTTTACACCCCTCTGTTTCTCTGCTCACCCATTTAAGAACCCCACCACCTCTTATTCTCTGTTTATTATTGTTTTCTTCTTTCCCCCCTACATGTTGGTTCTGAGTGCTTTCCTTCTCTGCCTCCTGCCTCACACACTGTCTAATAGCATTCTCTATTTGAGTCCCTCCCCCCAACCATTCTAGTTTAAAGTCTCCCCAGTAGCCTTTGCAGATCTCCCTGCCAGGATATCTCGTACTCATCTGCGGAATGAATTCATAGGTAACTATTCCTTGTATAATTCAGCTACTTACCATCCAGCCCACCCATAGTAATTTAAGTATAGAGTATTTTCCTTACCTGAAATGCACAACATAGCTGCTTCCAGATCCTAAATAAAAAATCTTTCCTGAAACATAGAGAAATATCAATTCAATATCCTGCCATTGTAAAGGATTCCCTCTTTTGATTCAAAAGGTTTTCAGTAATTCCAGACGCCACTGCAGTCACCTATTAACTGGCTCAGTAACTGCTGAAGAAGTGCCAGATTATTGGAACAGGTTATTAATAAAATAACCAGGAACACCATAAGTCATTTTCTCAATGTCTATTTAGTTTAGTTTTGAGGTACAGCATGATAACAGGCCCTATGGTGCACCGAGTCCATGCTGAGCAATGATCACCCGTATACCAGTTCTATGTTATCCCAGTTTCACATCCTACACACTAGGCACAATTCACAGAAGCCAATTAACTACTAACCTGCACGTCTTTGGGATGTGGGAGGCAACCAGAGCACCAGAGAAAACCCACAGGGAGAACGTACAAACTCCATGAAGACAGCACCCATAGTCAGGATTGAACCCAGGTCTCTGGCACTGTAAGGCAGTAACTCTACCGCTGCAGCACGGTGCCGCCCATTCATTGTGAAAAAATAGACACTTCAATGTTTTATCAACTTGAACTTAATTCAATTAGTTATATAGAGTGTTACAGTGTGGATACATAGATACATAGAAAATAGGTGCAGGAGTAGGCCATTCGGCCCTTCGAGCCTGAACCGCCATTCAATATGATCATGGCTGATCATCCAACTCAGTATCCCGTACCTGCCTTCTCTCCATACGCCCTGATCCCTTTAGCCACAAGGGCCACATCTAACTCCCTCTTAAATATAGCCAATGAACTGGCCTCAACTACACTCTGTGGCAGAGAGTTCCAGATTCACCACTCTCTGTGTGAAAACGTTTTTTCTCATCTCGGTCTTAAAGGATTTCCTCCTTATCCTTAAGCTGTGACCCCTTGTCCTGGACTTCCCCAACATCGGGAACAATCTTCCTGCATCTAGCCTGTCCAACCCCATAAGAATTTTGTAAGTTTCTATAAGATCCCCTCTCAATCTCCTAAATTCTAGCGAGTACAAGCCTAGTCTATCCAGTCTTTCTTCATATGAAAGTCCTGACATCCCAGGAATCAGTCTGGTGAACCGTCTCTGCACTTCCTCTATGGCTATAATGTCCTTCCTCAGATTGGGAGACCAAAACTGTACGCAATACTCCAGGTGTGGTCTCACCAAGACCCTGTACAACTGCAGTAGAACCTCCCTGCTCCTATACTCAAATCCTTTTGCTATGAAAGCTAACATACCATTCACTTTCTTCACTGCCTGCTGCACCTGCATGCCTACTTTCAATGACTGGTGTACCATGACACCCAGGTCTCGCTGCAACTCCCCTTTTCCTAATCGGCCACCATTTAGATAATAGTCTGCTTTCCTGTTTTTGCCACCAAAGTGGATAACCTCACATTTATCCACATTATACTGCATCTGCCAAATATTTGCCCAGTCACCCAGCCTATCCAAGTCACCTTGCAGACTGCTAGCATCCTCATCACAGCTAACACTGCCCCCCAGCTTAGTGTGATCCGCAAACTTGGAGATGTTGCCTTCAATTCCCTCGTCCAGATCATTAATATAAATTGTAAATGGCTGGGGTCCCAGCACTGAGCCTTGCGGTACCCCACTAGTCACTGCCTGCCATCGTGAAAAGGACCCGTTTACTCCTACTCTTTGCTTCCTGTTTGCCAGCCAGTTCTCTATCCACATCAATACTGAACCCCCAATACCGTGTGCTTTAAGTTTGTATACTAATCTCTTATGTGGGACCTTGTCGAAAGCCTTCTGAAAGTCCAGATACAACACATCCACTGGTTCTCCCCTATCCACTCTACTAGTTATATCCTCGAAAATATCTATAAGATTCGTCAGACATGATTTACCTTTTCGTAAATCCATGCTGACTTTGTCCAATGATTTCACCACTTTCCAAATGTGCTGCTATCCCATCTTTAATAACTGACTCTAGCAGTTTCCCCACTACCGATGTTAGACTAACTGGTCTGTAATTCCCCGTTTTCTCTCTCCCTCCCTTCTTAAAAAGTGGGGTTACGTTTGCTACCCTCCAATCCTCAGGAACTACTCCAGAATCTAAAGAGTTTTGAAAAATTATCACTAATGCATCCACTATTTATGGAGCTACTTCCTTAAGTACTCTGGGATGCAGCCTATCTGGCCCTGGGGATTTATCGGCCTTTAATCCATTCAATTTACCCAGCACCACTTCCCGACTAACCTGGATTTCACTCAGTTCCTCCATGGTCCCCTGCTATTTCCGGCAGATTATTTATGTCTTCCTTAGTGAAGACGGAACCAAAGTAGTTATTCAATTGGTCCGCCATATCCTTGTTCCCCATGATCAATTCACCTGTTTCTGACCGCAAGGGACCTACATTTGTTTTAACTAATCTCTTTCTCTTCACATATCTATAAAAACTTTTGCAGTCAGTTTTAATGTTCCCTGCCAGTTTTCTTTCATAATCTATTTTCCCTTTCCTAATTAAGCCCTTTGTCCTCCTCTGCTGGTCTCTGGATTTCTCCCAGTCCTCTGGTATGCTGCTTTTTCTGGCTAATTTTTACGCATCATCTTTTGCTTTGATACTATCCCTGATTTCCCTTGTTATCCACGGATGCACTACCTTCCCTGATTTATTCTTTTGCCAAACTGGGATGAACAATTTTTGCAGTTCATCCATGCAGTCTTTAAATGCCTTCCATTGCATATCCACCGTCAACCCTTTTAGAACTAATTGCCAGTCAATCTTGGCCAATTCACGTCTCATACCCTCGAAGTTACCTTTCTTTAAGTTCAGAACCATTGTTTCTGAATTAACAATGTCACTTTCCATCCTAATGAAGTACTCAACAGGCCCTTTGGCCCAATATGCCCAAGCCAACCAACATGCCCTATTTACACCTGCCTGCATTTGGCCAATATCCTTCCAAACCTATCCTATTCATGTACCTGTCCAAATATTTCTGAAATGTTGCAATAGTACCTGCCTCAACTACCTCCTTCAGTAACTCATTCCATGCCCCCACCACCCTTTGTATAAAAAAAGTAATCCCTCAGGTTCCTATTTCATATGTAAGATATCTGAGAGAATACTGTTCTTCCCTACACTTATAATTCTTAACATATTTGCTAACCAATATAATTTTAGAGAGTATAGGAACAACCAAAAGAACACGAAAAACAAAACATTTCCTGTATGGCTGTCATTTACGACAAACATCCATCCCAGATTATGCAATTCTGCCCAAAACAATTTTTGTTATGATTCTGATAAAGTTGCTTGAGATTCTTAGCAATTACAGGCTTGATTCATGCTCTTTCATTGGTAGTTCTCCTTAAAGGGGAACATTTTAGTTCATTAAAGTTACCTTTCAAAACTACAAAATGCAAGTCAAAACAATCCCTTCACATTTTGATTGGAAAATAATGAATAAAGAAAATGAAGTATTACACTCATTTCATTATGGTTGCCTCAAAACCCATTAATATAAGACAAGAAAAAAATAATGCCACTTTAAATTAAAAAATACAAACATTTGTATAAATGAATGTCACCTGCTAAGTTCCAAAAGTAGCTTGTTCTGAAAGGCTTTGTTGGAGCTATATTTGTGCACAAGGTAATCATGTTTATTTCAAAAATAAAAAGTATAAATTGAATATTTGATGCATTTGATATTATCTACTTCAATGGTTCAGTCTAGTTTCTTTAGAGTAGACTCCCTTTCAGGTAATTATTTTATTTGCTTCTAACAAGTAACTTCAGGCTGTCTATTTTTGCACCTGCATTATATAAAATCATGGTCTTAAAACTACCTAGACCATATTATGTGTGACACCATTTGTTGAAGCCAAATACTAAATTATTGATTTAGGGTCTCCATCTGTTGGATATACTGCCTTCATCAAGGTATGGTTTATTCATGTAGATTGCCCAGTTTAAATAGATTTAACATAATATTTACTAAATGTATGCTCAGATTTCTTGATTGTTATGCATTTTCTGAAGAATATTGTAGGTTATGGTTTTTATTTTGAAGTGAAAAGTCTAAATGTGAGTTAATTTAACTCTTGCATTACTTAAGCCTTAAGAGACATTACTTAAGAAAAAGGAATTACCTGATTGAGTTATACTGGCATTTGTTCAAGGGAAATGCACAAACTTAATCTGTACATTGATCAATACAAAATAGCAAAATATGAACTCAGGTCTGCAATACGGAAGGCAAAATTAGCTTATTCAAAGAAATTGGAACAACAATTCAAAACTCAGAATTCAAGAGAAGTCTGGAAAAATCTACAGAAGATGACGGACTACAAAAAACGTCCTGTTCCCATCTCAGATGAGGATCCGGACTTACTGGAAAAATTGAACACTTTTTATGCATGCTTTGATAATGTCACCCCGCCATCCTTGCCTCCCCCCCCCACCTAACTCAGCACCATTCACCATCTCTGAGGAGGTGGTGAGGGCGGCCTTCAAAAATCTTAATAAAAGAAAAGCGGCAGGGCCAGACGACCTCAGCCCCGCTGCTCTTAACCACTGTGCAGCTCAGCTGGCTCCTGTGTTCACCTCCATCTTTAACACTTCCCTCAGCCAATGTAGAGTCCCGCAGTGTTTTAAAGCATCCATTATCATCCCTGTGCCCAAGTCCTCCAAGGTGAGCTGTCTGAACGATTTTAGACCTGTTGCACTAACATCAGTTGCCATGAAGGCCTTTGAGCACATAGTCCTCACCCATCTGAAAACATACACTGTCCCCATCATGGACCCTTTTCAATTTGCATACAGCGCCAACCGGTCTGTGGAGGATGCTATCAACCTAGCTCTTCACTACTCCCTACATCATTTGGAATCACCGAACACTTATGCACGCATCCTGTTTATAGATTTTAGCTCGGCCTTTAATACTATACACCCAATTAAACTCTACAATAAACTGTTGGACATGGGCATTCACCTAGCCATGTGCCATTGGATTTTACATTTTCTGACAAACAGACAACAAAGAGTCAAGGTGGGTGAAAAACTCTCCAGCCCTCTGACTATCAATACAGGAGCCCCTCAAGGGTGCGTTCTGTCCCCTCAGCTCTTCTCACTTTACACCAACAACCTCACATCCCAATGCAGCTCAGTTAAAATTTTCAAATATGCAGACGACACGACAATAATTGCCCTCATCTCAGACAACAATGAATCACAATACCATCAAACAGTGGACAGCGCAGTCAAATGGTGCGCAGAAAACAACCTCCAGCTTAACACCTCAAAAACCTTAGAAACCATCATAGATTTCAGACGCAAACAAAACCTCAAACCCCTGGTCCATGTCAACTCCCATCCCATAACCTCCACGAACTGATTTAAGTTTCTGGGCACCTATATCTGCAATAATCTAAAATGGCACATCAATGCTGACCACATCATTAAGAAAGGACAACAACGCCTATACTTCCTCAGACAGCTCAAGAAGTTCAGAGTCCACAAACACCTCCTGGTACGCTTCTATCAATCCATCATTGAAAGCATCATCACCTCCTCAATCACAGTCTGGTACGGAAACACTGACAGTCACTCACTACACAGAATACAGCGCATTGTCTCCAAGTCCTCTAGGATCATCAACTCTCCCCTCCCCTCAATCCATTCCATTTACCTCCAACGTACCTCAAAACGGGCAACAAAGATCATCTCGGACCTCTCCCATCCAGCAAACCACCTTTTCCAGTCTCTCCCTTCAGGGAGGCGCCTTAGGTCACTTGCTACAAAATCCACCCGTTTTAAAAACAGTTTCTTCCCCTCAGCAATAAGAACACTTAATTCCCTCCAATAACTTTTTGACTTTGATGTATACAGTGTCTTGTCTATGGTTTTTGTCTGTTCTTTTGCACTATGTATTGTTGGTGAGATTTGTGATTTGTGATGTGCTTTATTATTATGATCTGTGTTGTTATTAGTGTTAATGTGCTAAAGCAGTGTACCATCATGTACCGAACCCAATTACCACCAACCCTGGTCGTGTGGCAAATAAAGTTTCTATTCTATTGTATTCTATTCTATGATGTATTCCTTAGGGGAAAAAGATGATGAAGATTTATTAGTCCAATATTTAACCTTTGAGGATGCTAAAGGAGTTAATGAAACTCTATGGTGGCATTGATATGAATAGCCATCAAGAGGTCTTTACAACATTGTTTAACAAAGTAAGTGCATGTTTTTTGTTGGTGCTATTTCAGAATTTTAAATGTTTAATTAGTCCAATTTTAGAGTGAGCCATTGAGTCAAATGAGTTGGATGTTCTGCAACAAATGGCACAGAGTAATATTCATGTTTTTCAGTGAAATGGCTCAAGCTTAATTGTTGTGATCTGCGAACCTTTTAAAAGTGAAACCTATTGATCTATTTAAGATCCAGAAAAACTTAAATCAAGGTCAAAATGTATCAAAGGTTAAGAAATGGTACAATATGAGGGATTATCTCCAGTGTTCATGATTAAACAAAAAGCTACTGTAAAATGTAGATTGGTATTCAAAATATTTAAGATAGGAACTTACCCCTACGAGGAGCGGGCGAATGTCGCCTGGAAGTTGCTGCAGGAAGAAAACCCTGGTCCTTAACGGCAGCGCGGTGCGGGAGAGTCGCAGTCCAGGCCCGGTGGAAGGGGCACCAAGTTCTGTGCTCGGCGAGCAGCCGGAGCCGGGGTCCGAGACGGGCCTGACCTGGGCTAGGGGGCAGTGGTGCTTGGAGCTGGGGACAGCGGAGACCCAGAGCTTGGAGCAGCGGAGACCCGGAGCGTGAAGACGGGCAGCAGGCAGTGGAGCTTGGGGCCGGGCAAGAGGCAGCGGGGGAGCCGGTGCATCGGCCACAGGCAACCGGCAGGCGAAGATGGCGGGCATTGCTGCTGGTCTTGGCAGGTCTAGAGCAAAGCCTGAGATCTACAAGACTGTTGACGGTAAGGTTATTGTTGAGGATGAGTTACTTAACTTTCTTGCTGTAAAGATTAAGACCTTAAGCCAGGATGAGATAATTCTTCTGGCTGCAAACACTTTTGATTCTGAGTGGATAGAGTCCTCGAAGAAAGTTCTGTTTGAACTCTGCCCCACTACACAGCGGAACGTTTCCCATAAAGGGGCACAGAAAGGCGTTAACAACATAAAGAGTTGCCTTAAAGTAATGAATGAGTGTGGCGAGAATACTCCCAGATTTGTCTCTCATTACTTGGATGAACTGCCGCAGGTGACATTTTCTAACATGGATGTCTCGAGCCTACTTCGGAGAATGGAGCAACTGTACGCTGAGGTCTGTTCTATGAAGCATGTCATGCAACTACAGGCTGATGTAAGCGAAGATTTTCGTGCCACCACAGTGGAAATTGATCGGCGAGTGGGTGCATTGGAGCGCACCTTGATCACTACTCCAGTGTGTTCATTGGAGCGCACCACTGACCTGACTCGGGGCGGGGGTCCGGATGTGTCGGCGGCGATGGATGGAGCCATTGGCATGGCAGACACAGCACTTGGAGCTGCACTGGCAGGAGCCTCTGGCTTAGTTGTTGGAGTGAGGGCTGCGGCAGAGGGCCTTGCCTTAAACGTGGAGAGGGTAAAGGCAATGAATAGTCCCAGTGGTTTAACGTTGCAAGACTCTCCAAAGTGGAGTCATGTTGTGAAAAAGGGTTGATGTCATGCTCCAGAGAACACTGTTGGTAAGCCAAAACTGTGCACTATTACCACCGGGCAGAGAAAGAAATCCAGTAATGCTGTGCCTATTATTGGTACCGGAGCTGATCAAAATGATCAAGACTAAGCTGGTGAGTGTTTTTGCCTCCAAGTTTTCACTGGATCTAGACGCCAAAACTTTATCTGTGTATCTTAAAGAAAAACTTGGCCCTGAGGTTACCTGTCAAAAGTTGACACTGTACACAGTAGATACTGTTCATTTAAAGTATCTGCGGAATGTAATGAGGTTGGCGAAATGTACAATCTGGAGCTCTGGCCAGAAGGGGCATTTGTTCGGCGCTATTACGAGCTGCGCAGGGTTGGAGTCATCGGATCAAGCACTGCGCCTGCCGCGGGGAGAATGAGTGTGCCTGCTGGTGCTAGGGGCACTCACTAGTCTCACTAAATGATCATTCGGTTACTATCGTACAACTGTCGTGGCCTGCGTTTGGGCCAGAGCGCAGGGGGATAAAGCTCGCCGCTCAGTTATTGACAACCTTCTGGAGAACTGTGACATACTATGTATGCAAGAGACATTCTTAGCGAAGCAAGACTTGGACAAACTCAATTCTCTCAATGACAACTTTCATGGGGCTGGGGAGTCTACAACTGACCTTGGCATGGGAATAGTCAGAGGTAGGATACCAGGGGGTGTGGCTATTCTATGGAACAAGAAGCTTGACTCATCAATAAATGTGGTTCGGCTTGATGCTGACTGGTGCATTGCCATACACTTTGCTCACAACGACAAGGAATTTGTTATCCTGAATGTATATACACCCTATGAATGCCATCAGAATGAGGATAAATATTTAAATAGGCTTGCTTTCATCTATTCTTTCATTCAAAACAATATTTATTGTAGTGTATATGTCATTGGGGATATGAATGCAGATATCTCAGATAGGAACTCATTATTTGCCAATCATATGGCTCAGTTCTGTCAAGATAATAATTTAATATTGTCAAGCAAAGTGCTTTTACCTACAGATAGTTATACTTATATTAGTGAAGCCTGGCACACTACGTCATGGCTGGACCACTGTATTAGTACAGCTGATGCACATGCCTCCTTGGGGTGTATGAGCATTCTGTACGGGGCAGCAATGACTGATCATATACTTGTTGCTATGACAATAAATGTTGAACACATACCTGTGGTATCCAGAGATAGAAATAGCTTTAATACAGAAAAACTGGACTAGTCAACGCTTACAAAGAAAGACATCCTAGCCTATTATGCCCATACAGATAAATCTTTAAGCAATATTCATTTATCTAAAGATGCAATAATGTGTAATAATGTTAATTGTAAGGATATGAAGCATAGGAGAGATATCTGCTCCATGTATAATGATATAGTAAGCGCTCTATATGTAGGTAGTAAGCCCTACTACAAGCATATAAATAAGACACATAACATCAGGCCTGGCTGGAATAAGTATGTAGCTGAGTATCATACTGAAGCCACTAAATCATGGGCTATGGCAGGTAGACCCAGACAGGGGCCTGTGTTTGAGTACAAGAAGCTCACTAATGCAAGGTATAAGTATGCTGTTCGCTTCATCTGTAAAAATGAGCAAGCTATGAGGGCTGATTCCATGGCTACGAAGCTGCTAAGTAACAACGCTACAGATTTTTGGAAAGCAGTGAGAGCTCTTAACA
Organism: Malacoraja senta; assembly: GCA_038087875.1. Taxonomy (NCBI): domain Eukaryota; kingdom Metazoa; phylum Chordata; class Chondrichthyes; order Rajiformes; family Rajidae; genus Malacoraja; species Malacoraja senta. The sequence continues at coordinate 35,321 of JAXLNO010004217.1, forward strand.
GTTGCAAAACATCTCTACCATGCACAGTAGATGGAATCACTGGAACAGCTAATATCGTGGAGTTATGGCGACAACATTATAGTACTTTATTCAACTGTGTCCAAGGTGACTTGTATAGGGTGGACAATATTGAGAGTAATAGCTCAATGGCGATTGTCACGAGGTGTATCATGCCATGAACAAGCTGTCCGAAAACAAAGCAAGTGGCTTGGATCATATTTCTGCTGAACATCTTAAGTATGCGAGTATGAGGATAGCTCCTCTCCTTGCTATTTGTTTTACAGCTTTATGACTCATGGCTTGTTACCAGACTCAATGTTGTCTGTTCTTTTAATGTCGGTCATTAAGGACAAAGCTGGTAAAGTAGGTAGCCTAAATAATTACAGGCCCATAGCTTTAGCCAGCATATTGTCAAAAGTTTTAGAAATAGTTCTGCTGGATAGAATAAATAAGTTTGTTAACTCCACAGATAAGCAGTTCGGTTTTAAAGCTAAACATGGCACTGACTTATGCATATATGCCCTAAAGGAGATTGTAAACAAATATAGAGGCAAAAACTCTTCAATCCTTATGTGCTTATTGATGCTTCCAAAGCCTTTGACCGTGTTAATCACAGAAAGCTGTTTGTTAAAATGAGTCAAAGAGGGGTGCCTAAATACATTGTGAGAATTCTGGCCTACTGGTATGCCCACCAGACTATGCAAATAAAATGGGGCAATAGGGTCTCAGCCCCATTTGGGGTTAGCAATGGTGTTAGACAAGGGGGAATTTTGTCCCCAGTCCTTTTTAATCTTTATATTGATGATCTGTCCAAACAATTGAAAGACTGTCATACTGGGTGCATGATGGGTAATACTTTAGTGAACCATATTATGTATGCAGATGATCTTGAGGTCTTTAGTCCATCTAGCGCTGGTCTCCAGCAGCTCCTTACTATATGTTCTGTGTATGGTGTGGAACATGATATTAAATATAATGCTGGTAAGAGTGCTGTTATGATCTGTAGAACCAAAGAGGATAAATGTCTAAAATTTCTTGATTTTAAATTGTCTGCCAATAATCTTAGTGTCTGTAATAAGGTAAAATATCTAGGGCATTTTATTACAGAACAAATGACAGATGATGAGGATATTTATAGGCAACGACACATGCTGTATGTACAGGTGAATATTCTCTTGTGTAAGTTTGGTGCGTGTGAAGATGTCGCTATTTAGAGCATACTGCACACCACTCTACACTGCGCACCTGTGGTCGAACTATGGAAAGACAAGTTTGCAGAGACTAAAGGTGTCATATAATGATGCCATGAGAACACTGCTAAGGAAACCTAGATGGTGTAGTGCTAGTAACATATTTGTGGCGGCAGGAGTCAGTACTTTAGAAGCTATCCTAAGAAATCATATTTATAAATTCATTTGCAGGATAAATGACTCTAAAAATGTAATTATTATGGCCTTGTCAAACATAAGGTTTAGCACTACACGCTACGAATCCCAGTTGTGCAGACACTGGTATCATTGTCTCGTTGTAGGACATTGATCATTCTTTTATTCTGGATTTTAATTCATGTATTGTGTTTTTTTATTTTTTTATATATAATTTTACTTCGGAGTCACGTGAGTGATTCCGTGAAGTCCCGCCAGTGCGCATGCGCGTCAGTACGTCAGCCACATTGGCGCACGGAGGCTGTGAGGAGCAGAGCTCCTCCAGTGATAAGTATTTTCAACTCCAAGGTAAGTGAAAAAACTTTGTTGGAGTTTCCGGTCCGTTTGCTGTGGTGCTCTGTTGGACAGATTTTCGCAGGCGCCATGGACAAGACGGGCAAGGGTAAGAGGCGAGCCGCGAAACCGGTAGACAGCCGTGGGAGTGCGGTAGGTGAAAGGCTGCCTCATACCCCTGTATAGTCGCCGGCTGGGAGCGTGGCGACTGTGGGCTTGGGTTTAAAAACAACAGAGCCAGCGCCAGTCGGGCGCAAGGCAACGCACAAGTCCGTCAGGCCCATGGAGGAGGAGTCGGGTCGGGAGGATTCGCCTCCAGGGCTGGATACCACTTTTGAGCGAATATCCCAAATGGAGAGCCTGTTACACAGGTTGCTCGAACAAGGCACACTCAGGGAGGAGTGGAGTCAGAGCCAGGCTGGAGAAGCCAGGCCAGCAGCACCTAGTAAAGGGCTGCTTGAGAGCACCCTCATTGATGAGGCGCGTGCACTGGGTCAGCAGAGTTCTGACCCCGACTCTTGACGGTGAGGCCAATTCAAGTGAAGAACGGCAGCTGCCAGATATTCCACCTCTGGCAGTACGATTCGCTGCCCCGTCAGAGTCCGGAGAGCCACTGGGAGAAGAGCTGGCCTCCACGATCAACTATTTGGTCTCACATCAGCTCCAGCAGCTTACAATGGACGAAACTGCCAAAAAGCACGAGACCCCGAGTAACTGTGTGCCACTGAAAGCACCGGCAGTGAACCAGGTCATATGGGGTCAGATGGGCTTGGGCATGCGAGCCCAAGAAATAAAATTGCAGAGAATTTTGAAGCTGCTGGGTTCAGAAATAACGGCGTTTGCAAGAACGATGGATGGAGGGCAGGTGACAGTGTTGCATCAGGAGGCACTGGGATTGCTACATAGCGCCCACTTTGAGATCAATTGTCTCAGGTAGGGTGCCATTCGGCCCACCATCAACCCCAAGTTTGCAGCACTCTGTAAGCCCAGCAACGTGCAGCCACCCAACTTACTCTTCGGAGCAGACCTCGCGAAACGGGTAAAAGAGTTGGATGACGAGGCAAAAACGGCAGGGTTGATCAAAATACCGATGGTCAGCAAGTCTGTGAAGAGGAGGTATCCCTACAGACGACATACAGATCCTGGGCCTACACCAGGACCAAGTCGGCTGAACATATTAAAGGAAAAACAGCCAAGGGTTGGAGACAGATTACATTTGTTCTATAAGAATTGGAAACAAATTACTTCAGATCCATTTATTCTGAGTATTATTCAAGGGTTTCGAATTGAGTTCGATCCAAATGGTAATTTGCCCTCCAGCATGTTCCTAGGAGAACACTCCAATTCTCATAAAAATAAGTCATGGAGGTTCAGGTTGAACTTGACAATTTGTGTAATAAAGGAGTAATTGAAAGGTTGGTTTTTCAAGCCCACCTAATTTGTGTCTAATATTTTTCCATGACCTAAAAAGGACGGAGGATGTAGAATTATTTTGGATCTGACAAGTCTTAATCCTTTTGTACAGTATAGACACTTCAAAATGGAAACATTTGTGACTGCCAAACAACTTTTTCCCAGAGCATGTTATATGGCAACTATAGATCTGAAAGATGGATATTATCTCAGTGTCTGTTCATTTGAAAGAATATTCACTAAATTGTTAAAGCCAATACTGGGGCTACTTAGAGTCCAGGGTCATGTGGTGATGGCTTTACTGGATGATATCCTAATTATAGGACGAACAACAGAATTAGCTGAGTCATCTGTGCAAGTTGTTAAATCCACTTTTCAACGATTTAAAAAAAAAATTCATCCAGAGAAATCAAGATTAACACCACTTACAACAATTGATTATTTGGGTTTCACAATTGATTCAATTCGTATGGTAATAACTTTGTTCAAGGAAAAAAGGGTGGAGCTAATTGACGGTTGCATTAACCTGTTGAATGAGCAACGACCTTCAATTAGACAGGTGGCCAGCTTGCTGGGAAAATTAGTGGCAGCTTTTCCGGCAGTGCAATATGGGCCATTGCACTACCAGCAGCTAGAAAAGGCCAAAGGAACAGGCACTGAGGATGCATTGTGGCCATTTTGATAGGCCCATGCAGTTAACAACAAACGCTGCTTCTGATTTGCAGTGGTGGATTCAACATGTCTCCAGTAGTTCCAGCAAAGTATTGATTGAACAGCCTTCCATGATCTTACAGACTGATGTCAGTGCACTAGGAGGATGCCACTGATATGACATCCAGCTGCGGAGGCAGATGGAATATGGAAGAGGCATTGTTTCTGCAGACATGGGGAATCAACTATTTAGAGCTGTTGGGAGGTTTTTATGGGTTTAAAGCTTATTGTTCAAAAACACAACTAACCTGCATGTTCAGCTTCAAATTGACAATACTACAGCAATAGCATATATTAATCACATGGGTGGAATCAAGTCGGTGTCTTGTGACAGATTGGCTAATCGAATCTGGACTTGGTGTATTGCCAAAAATATTTGGATTTTAGCTATATATCTACCAGGTAGATTCAATATAGTAGCAGACACCAGGTCGCGAAAATTCCATGACAACATAGAATGGATGTTGAATCGGGATGTATTCTATGATATAGTAGTCAGATTTGGAAGGCCAGATATCGACTTGTTCGCATCCAGACTCAACCACCAGCTACTGAGATATGTGTCATTGAAACCAGATGCTGGGGCATTAGCGATTGATGCTTTCTCGCTATATTGGAGTGTTATGTTTCTACCATTCTGTCTCATAAGTCGGCGTCTGCTCAAAATCAAGCAGGATGCCGCCTCTGGGGTGCTGGTGGTACCGGACTGGCCTACTCAGCCATGGTTTCCTTTGATATTGGAATTAATGACACAACCTCTGATGGAGGTCCCCAAAAGAAGAGATTTACTGGTGCATCGGGTAACTGGAGAGCAACATCCGTTATATGACCGTATGGATCTGTTAATTTGCAGGTTTTAAGAAGGCCATATCTCGGGCGAGGACTGTCTGGGCGTACTGTGGACATGCTCACTGCAACCTGGAGGAAGAGTACTCAAAAGCAGTACATTTCTTATGTAAAGAAATGGGAAAATTTCTGTGTACAAAAGAATATTGAATATTGTCCGGTAGTTATCTCGCATGTCCTAGATTTTTTGTCAACACTCTATTACGATGAGGGGTTGAGTTATAGTGCGATTAATTCAGCCAGAAGTGCATTGTCCTCGTATTTATTGATGGGATCAGAAAGACATCCTGTTGGGTCTCATCCTCTCGTTTCCAGATTGATGAAAGGAATTTTTAATTCCAGACCTCCTAAACCTAGGTACATGGCAATCTGGGATGTAAGTGCGGTTCTCAAGCTACTTCGTCAATGGACTCCTGGTATTTCTCTGACTTTGGCCAAACTCGTCATGAAGGTGGTCATGCTTATGGCACTAGTATCAGCACAGCGAGTGCAAACATTGCAAAAGTTACAGATAGACAGGATGGAAGTAGCTCCAGATAATGTTATGTTTTACATTTATGACCTACTCAAACAAAGCAGGCCAGTTGTGACAGGATTCAAGATTGTTTTCTCAGCATATCCCACGGATCCATGTCTATGTGTTAAGACATATTTGCTGCAATACATTGAGGCCACAAGGGCTTTACAAAATATGGAAACAGGGTTGTTTATCACTCACAAAAAAACACACAAGAGAGTGTCAGTGCAGACAATTTCAAGTGGTTAAAACAAGTCTTGATTGCTGCAGGTAATAACACTGATGTTTTTACATCCCATTCCACTAGGGCAGCAGCAACTTCGGCAGCCAGGGCGATGGACGTCCCCATCGACCATATTCCCGCAGCCCAACTTGAGAACTACCAGCTGAACTTGGTGGTCCAATGAGTTGGTGTTTCAACAATTTTACCATCGGCCAATTGCCGATACGGGGCTGTTTGCAAATACTATATTAAATTCTGTTTAAGTTTCCCCTGGGTTTGAGGGGATACTGTTAATTCTGTTATTCAAATAAATTAGTTACTGCATTTTCATGCAATGTAATTATTAATGCATTATTGATTATTTCTCGTTTTCCGAGTCAATCAATGCAGTGAGAAGCCGGGATTTTAATCTGCGGCATGAAATCACAAAGCTTTGAATCCTTCATGGAATCACTCACGTGACTCCGAAGTAAAATAGTAAGATTAAACGAGAACTTACCAGTTTGAAGTTTGATCTTTATTTTATGAGGAGTTACGTTGGTGATTACGTGCCCTCCACGCCCAACCCTCTCTCATAAGTTCAGCTGGTAGTTCTCAAGTTACTCATTTTACTATGTTACTTCGTTAATTGTTGTTTGTGATTTCATACCGCTGCTTTGAAGATTGACGTGCATGCGCACTGGCGGGACTTTTTCATGTAATCACCAACGTAACTCCTCATAAAATAAAGATCAAACTTCAAACTGGTAAGTTCTCGTTTAATTTTACTATTTATGATGCTTTTATGTAATATACTAAGATTTTATATGTAGTTTATGATGTTTTTAATATGCAATGCATTTTTATGTAATGTTGCCCCTTGTCTGGACCTTGAGTCCGAAATAAAGTTTATTATTATTATTATTATTATGTTACAGGGAGGAGAATGGGATTGAGAGGGAAAGATAGACAATTCTGCGCCTTTGACCATGATTGAACGGCGGAGTAGACTCGATGGGCCGAATGAGCTAATTCTGCGCCTATGACGTATGAACTTATGAACCTTCTGCCAGGGCACGGGCCTTGAGATGAATGTGAAAAAGACCAAGGGTTTCCATGTGGTCAACAAGAGAAAGACATGTCTACAATCCATTAAATAACTGGACAATAAACAAGGGCTCAACCGATCACATAAAACCAGGGGAGATCGAGAAATATCCCGGTGCATGTGTCGACCCGCTGCTCAGGGGTGACCAACGAAAACTGGTACTTAAAACTGGATAAATAGTTTGACAGCCTTAAGAACACCAAGCTGAAACCATTTTGAAAGATTGAGATCCTTAGGGCCCACATGGTCCCAAGATTGTATTACCACCTTATCCTCATTCTTATTCTCTAGGCTTTAGCCAGAGTGTGGTGAATCTGTGGAATTCATGGCCACAGAAGCCTGTGGAGACCAAGTCAATGGATATTTTTAAGGCAGAGATAGATAGATTCTTGATTAGTATGGGTGTCACGGTTAATGGGGAGAAGGCAGGAGAATGGGGTTGAGAGGGAAAGATAGATCACCCATGATTGAATGGCGGAGTAGACTGATGGGCCGAATGGCCTAATTCTGCTCCTAACACTTATGAACTCACGGAAGCATCCCAGAACAGGAAGTCTTATAAAGAAAACAGCAAAGGAGATCCTCCACATGCCGAGTGAAACCACGGATGGTAGCCTATATGCACAGAATTGTGATGGAGCCTACCAAAATTAGACACATACCATCTGCAGTCGTTAGGAAACAACTATCCTTGGAACACTCGGATGTTAAAATTATCAAGGCTTCATTCCAAATGGCTGGAAAGGAAGACATCACCCAGGGGAAACAGTTAAAATTTCTGCCAGTTCTACAAGAAATCGAAGAATTCCAGAACAAAAATACACCACCTGCAAGAGATGGAGAAGCCCCGGAGTAAATCCATTCGGACATAACATATCATGAATGTTTGACGGCTCTGAGCCTGTACTTGCTGGAGTTTAGAAGGATGAGGGGGCACCTCAATGAAACTTACCGAATAGCAAAAAGTCTGGATAAGCCAGGCAGTAGTGCCCAACTGCCTCAAAAGTGCCACCATCGTTCCCGTCCCGAAGAAGCCCAACCCAGCCTGTCACAATGACTTTCGTCCAGTGGCTCTCACACCCATATTAATGAAGTGTTTTGAGAGGCTGGTCATGCAGCACATCAAAAACTTTCTCCCTGCCAACCTGGACCCACTGCAGTTCGCTTACAGAACCAACAGAGGATGCAGTCTCTACAACACTCAACCTCGCACTATCACATCTCGACCGGAAGAACACCAATGCCAGGATCATCTTCATAGACTTCAGCTCGGCTTTTAACACAATCATCCCACAGCAGCTGGTGGAGAAGCTGAAGCTGTTGAAGGTGGACACTGGCACTTGCAACTGGGTCCTTAATTTTCTGACGCAGCGGCAGCATACAGTCAGGGTGGGCAGCCGGACATCAAGAACCATCGAAGTGAGCACTGGCTCACCCGAAGGCTGTTTCCTAAGCACCCTGCTGTTCAGTCTGCTTACTCATTACTGCACTGCCAGACTCAGCAATAATTATATCAATAAGTTCGCTGATGACACAACAGTGGTGTGTCTCATCAGTGACAACAATGAGTCGGCATACAGGATGGAGGTGGAGCTGCTTACAGAGTGGTGCAGATCTCACAATCTCACCCTCAATGTGGAAAAGACAAAGGAGACAGTTAGGCACCTGTCAAAGCAAGCCACTGTTCGGTCTGAATGTCTGTTTTTAGTTCAAATTTTAGGCCTATTTTTTTTAGATATGTTAATTTTAATTTTAAAGTTGTATGTATTTATTCTGTTTTTATTAACTGCACTGATGGGAACTGATTGAGAAACATTTTTTTTGTTTCTTCTGTGTATGTAAGTACTCAGTTAAAATGACATTAAAGCAAATACTGAATACTGAATGTGGGGAGGATGTTTTCTCCAGTGGGAGAGCTCGGACCAGAGGGGACGGCCTCAGAATAAAAGGACATACCTTTAGAAAGGAGATGAGGAGCAATTTCTTTAGTTGGAGGGTGGTGAATCTGTGGAATTCATTGCCAGACAGCTGTGAAGGCTAAGTTATTGAGTATTTTTAAAGTGAAGGTTGACAGGTTCATGATTAGTAAGGGCGTCAAAGGTTGTGGGGAATAGGCAGGAGAATAGGGAAAGGAAGATCGGCCATGATTGAACGGCAAAGTGCATTAGATGGGCTAAATGGCCTAATTATGCACCTAGGACTTATGAACATAACACCGACGAAGGAAGAAAAAGCCACCTAACATTTATTGGAACAGGAGAGGCTTACAGTTCTGATAGTGGGCGAGCCTTCACAATAACAGCTGGGAATCACACCAGTTTATAAACAGACTCTTGCTGAGGTGTAATCTATATCCAACAAGATGCACTATCAGACATTGAAGGGCTCAATACGTGAAAACGTGCAGGTGTCAGAGGTTATGGGGAGACGGCAGGAGAATGGGATTATGAGGGAGAGATAGATCAGCCATGATTGAATGACGGGATAGACTTGATGGGCAGAATGGCCTAAATCTGCTATCACATGACATTATAATATCACTCTAACTCTTTCCTTTCCATGCACCTGTTCAATTGTCTTTAGGAAGGTTGAAAGGAGATGGCTGAACTCTCTTATTGCCTATCCCTTGTGGCATGAATATTACTTGCCATCAGCCTCATAATATCAGCCTCAACATGGAATTTGTCAAGGCCTCTGATTCCCTCAAAATATATGATTGGAGGGTAGGGCTGTGCCCTCACCAGCAAACAGCCAAATTTCTAACGTTGTTGTTAGGCGGCATTTGGATCATGTACGCTGTCGAACCTACGTAAGACGCAATGAAGCTATAGAAATGGTTCCTGTTGTCAACGACCAAGCTACTTCAGTCTGAAGAAGGGTTTCGGCCCAAAACGTTGCCTATTTCCTTCGCTCCATAGATGCTGCTGCACCCGCTGAGTTTCTCCAGCATTTTTGTGTACCTTCGATTTTCTAGCATCTGCAGTTCCTTCTTTAACACTAAGCTACTTCAGTAGATGGACCAAAGGACACTGCATTGAGTAACAGTGAACATCACAGCCAACTGCCCCCTCCACCAGCTGAACACAAAGATACTTTCTTGATTAGTTGGGGTGTCAGGGATTATGGGGAGAAGGCAGGAGAATGGGGTTAGGATTGAGAGATAGATCAGCCATGATTGAATGGTGGAGTAGAAATTATTTAATCATTCTTCTATGAACATCTATCTGTTGATTTTCCTCTTCTGAAGTTCCCTCCTACAGGGCGGAGGGATGAACCGTCCTGAACGGTTAATTTACGTGCATGCGTACCAGCATCTTACATGCATGGGCGCTGGCTTCTTACACGCAATTCCAGCAACGTCACGGGTGTGCGCCTACATGGAAGATTAGGAACGCCGTCCATTCAGAGGACCGAGATGCGGGACACCATTTGTTAAGCTGCAGCCATTTTATGTAAGTTAGGCTGATGTACCATGTTGGAAGTTAGATAGTAAACAACTGTTTTAATTAGTTACTCCGTTGTTATTGTTCCGGGCAATACATAACAGTAATGACGATAGTAAGATTATTGCACCATGAGCTGAAGATAGTTAGGCCCAACTGTTGATGGAACTCAGCTGGGAGCCCAGAATTTGTTTCGTTTTTTTAGTTTAGAGATACAGTACAGAAACTGGCCCTTCGGCCCTGCGAGTCCTCACCGACCAGCGATCCCCACACATTAACACTATCCTACACACTCAAGACAATTTACCTGTATACCTGTACGTCTTTGGAGTGTGGGAGGAAACTGAAGATCTCGGAGAAAACCCACGCAGTCACGGGGAGAATGTCCAAACTCCGTACAGACAGCACCTGTAGTCGGGATCGAACCCGGGTCTCCAGCGCTGCAAGAACTGAAAGGCAACAATTCTACTGCACCGTGCTCAGTATAATTTCAGTTGATTTCAGTTTGATTTCAGGTTTAAATGGAGCTCAATCATTTTGGAAGGACTAAGGAACATAAATACAACACGTACAAAGGAACATAATGGAAGGAAGGGGAGGAATTCTTACCTTAAGTGTTTGATCACTCCAGGAATGGTGTCAGTGAACCTTTTACACCATATAATTGTTTAAAAAGCAGAAGAGATAAACTAGAGTTGCAGGCCAATTATTTTAACTTGTGTGGTTGGAAAATTGTTGGAATTAATTGTCCTAGTACTATTTCGTGGTTTAGAAGGAAAAGTTGCAAGAGAGTGCGAATGCTGGAATCATTTTGCATTAAAGGAGACCGCAGAGGACAATAAAGTTCACTTTCCAGCATCCAGAACTGATAACCACTGAGAATAATTTCTATGTGGATGATTGCTTAAAATCCATGTCTACTGAGCAGGAAGCAATTCAAATGGTAATACATCTGACTTCCCTCTGCAATAAGGGAGGATTCACGCTTTCCAAGTGGATCACCAACAGTCATGTTGTATTGGAAAACATTCCACCAGATGGAGACCAGAGAATTGGATTTGGACAAAGACAATTTGCCAATGGAAATAGCATTGGGACAGCACTGGTGCATTGAAACAGATGTGTTCAAGATCGCTGAACAGATGTGTTCAAGATGTGTTCAGCAGACCGCTTCTTAAGCAATAAGAGATGCATCAATGGACCAGAGTTTCTCTGTAAACCAAACAGAGAATGGCCAAAACTTGAGCTGGGATTTGAAATCTCTGCTAATGATCCGGAGATTATACAAAACTATCTTCAGTCTGCAGCTCAACATTCAATTTAATTATACTGTATTATCGCACGTACCCATGTACAGTGAAATTCTTTGTTTTTGATTACATTGCACAAATTACGCAAAGTGTCGCCTCGTGTCTGGTGTCAGAAAAGTTACAAAAATAATCATTAGGGTCCCGATGGACACTCTTTGTTCTCGGCCACCCCGTCCCCAGGTCTCGCCTTGACCACAGCGGCCTACCCCTTGCTGGGTCCCCCATTGTTCTCGGTGGACCCCTTCGCCGGGTCGCTCCTTGTTCATGGAGTCTCCCCCCAGCACGGAGATCCTCTTTAGTATCGGCACCTCCCCTTTTATCCCCCCCCATCCCCACTCTGTTCTTGGCGGTCTCTCCCCCTCATACGGTTCGCCAGCGAACCATCCATCTCCTCTCCAATCCACCAGTTTCTCTGCCACGGGGGTTCTCCTCCCACAGACAACCTTGAAGACGCGAGACGTTAGACCCCTCCCCCCCCTCCTCCGACCGACCCCTTGTCCAGCGTCTGCCGGTCCGACTCTCTCCTCCTTCCGGTCCCCTGTTTTCGGGGGTCGAGTGGGAGACGAGCCTCGGGGCCCACTACAGGCCGGTCCCCTGTCCGTTGCTCTGGTGGCTCGGGGTCAGGCCTTGGGGGCAGCTTCTCTCAGCAGCTCATGGCCTGTCGGGGCCTCTGGCCAGGTCCCCGGTTCTGCAGGTCCCGCGGACCCTCAGCATGGCTTCTGCCGCGCGGCTCCCTTGGGCCCCAACATGAGCAAGAGAGTACAATTGTGACTCTCCATGTGAAACTGGCCATTAATGGAAGTGGTGATTATGTGGTGGGCCTAGCTCACCATTCTGGCTTGGGTAATAAAATTGGTAAGGAACAAAGCTTTGGATGCTACACAGCCACTCCGTGTTTGACCCGAGATGGCTGATTTATCCGTATTTGGAATGACACACTTGTTTAATCAATATCAAAGCCTAATTTTCGCACTCATACATTTGAAATAATGCGCTCAAATTTTCTCCACCCACCATGTCGAGAAAATGTCCATCTGCCTTATCAGGGGAGACTAATGCTAAAAAAGACTCAAAAAGCTCAAAAGACAGTTGAGATGAGATTAGATATGATCCCTACTCGCACTCCCCTCCCGAGAGGCTAACCAGGTGTCCAAATGGATGTTGTGATGCGTCTAGCATAGTTACATGCTAGCGTTGCAGTGTGGTAGGACAGTGCTAGTGATTGTGAGTGCTTGTGTTAGTGTTTGCCAGTGCAGTACCTTCTCCACCACCACTGGTGAAGAATGTGACTCGCCACCACTAGCTCACAGCAATGTGAGGAGAGCCGGGTGCGCCAGTCTCTCTCTGCCGGTACAAAGCCTCTCCAACAGCACGCCTCCTGTGGTGTCTCCCCGTGGCGGCACACGGAAACCGAGCACCGTGCCGACTCAGGCTGAACTACAGAGGACTCAGAAGAGGTCCGGGCACCAGACACGCGGCACACCCGGGTACCCGTGAACTAGATCCCCAGCTATGGGTAAATAGTCCCACTGCCTTGTGGGAGCTTTTGGTGAAGCCAAGGCTAAGGGAATAAACCCAGACAGAAAATCTGGAGAGGAGCCCCAATAGGAGGATTGATATCTCATTTCTGGCATTCTTCCAGCAGCTCCTGCAGCCAACCTGGTGCCATACGACGTGCCTGGCACTCCTTTGGATCCCACCAGTTAGGTCGTGGGGGCTGACGTTTGGAAAACCCAAGGTTTCCATCTTTTCCCCAGGCCTGCGCCCTGGAGAGGAACTTGAGCGCAGGAGGGAGCAGTTATGAGTGATAAACCCGACTCGATCCCATTGCGGCAAAGACCATCTCTCGAGAATTGGGCTGGTCAGCCACAGCAGGCATTGCCAACGCATGCAACGACCCTGGAGACCTCACCATGGAGCAGAAACATGGTCTTTCAAGACTGAGAGCGACCAATGAAAGATGTGATCAACCACCTTCAGAGAGGAAAGTGTGTATAAAATGTTGGCTGCATGCTTGATTTAAGTGAGAGCACTGTTCATAGCATTCAACACAACGTTGAGAAGATTGAGAAAAGTGCTCAATCAGGACAATCTGCAAGTGCAATGAAAACATCTTTTAGTTTAGTTTCGAGATACATTGCGGAAACATGCCTTTCGACCCACCGAGTCCACACCGACCAGTGATCCTCACACATTAGCACCTTCCTGCACACACACACACACGAGGGACAATTTACAATTTATACTTATTCTAGACAATTAACCTACAAACCTGTACGTCAATGGAGTGTGGGCGGAAACCGAAGATCTTGGAGAAAACCCAAGCGGTCACGGGGAGAACGTACAACCTCCAAACAGACAGCACCCTTAGTCAGGATGGAACCCGGGTCCCGGGCGCTGCAAGCGCTGTAAGGCAGGAAATCTACCGCTGCGCCACCATACTGCCCTCTAATGCTCGGAGTTTTACAATGGAACACATGGATGTGGTTCGAAGATCAAAATCAGTGCAACATGTTCCTAGCCCGGGCAAAAACCTGCACAATCTATGAACAATAACAAAACGATGCAGAAGGCCTAGTGAAGCCATTCAATGCAAGTTCTGGTTGGTTCGCTAACTTCAGGCGAAGATACGGTTATCACTATATAAAGATGAATGGGGAGACTGCATCTGCCGACGCCATGTCTGCCGAGTGGTTCATCTAGATCAGGTTGTCAAACTACCTGCCCGCGATGATTTGGGGGAAAAAAAGTATATTCACGACCATTTATTATGTATCTGTAAGGCAGCCGTTCTCTCTCTCTCGCCGCTCTCTGGCTCGACGCTCTCTCTCCCACCGTTGTCTGTGCCGCCTGCTATGCCAGCAGCTTGTTAGGTGTACTTAGAAAACAATAGGCGGCAGTTAACCATCCGCTGTGCAGAAGCACCTCCCACTCTGCACTGAAGACCACTAGAGCCCCACATGTCGTCAGACACAGTTTAAACACAAGTAGTACTCAGGTACGTAACACCAGTAGCAAGGCTGAGACTGTTTGCTGCTGTGGTTCAAAATACTTTCCAAGAAGAGGAAAGTTGACATCGAAGGTCAGATATTCAACGATAATTGGAAAGATATGTTTTTCTTCTGTGGGGTCAACCTATGTGTCTGATATGATCGCAACAAGTGGCTGTGACAAAAGAGTACAATATCAAACACTATCAGACGTCACATGGAGAAAAATATGACAAGTACGCAGGACGACACAGAACGCAAAAGGTAAACGAGCTTGAAGCAGTTCTGAAACTTCACCAAAAGTCAAGAGACTCATGATGGAGCTGTCAAGGCCAGCAATATTATTGCCAACAAAATAGCTGCTGCGTCAAAGCCACACACAGAGGGGGAATTCATCAAAGCATGCATGCTGATGGCGGCTCAGCTGGTGTGCCCTGAGAAGAGACAGGCTTTTGGTAATATCAGCTTATCAAGATATACTGTGGCAGAGAATCGGGGACCTTGCAGGAGATTTGAACTAATCAACTAAAAGACAAAGTGAAGTCATTTATTGACTTCACTATTGTAATTGATGAGAACACCGACGTGATAATATTTATTTGTGGTGTTGCTACATCTTTGACCCTCACTGAGGAGTTTGTGGAGATGGTGCCCATGACAAACACCACAACAGTTGACTGCAGTCACGCTGTCAGTGTGGCAACAGGTGGCGCACCGTCCATGTCGGGCAAAAGGCAGGTGTTGTTGTGAAACTCAGAGAGAAAGTTCAGACAGCGAATCCAGAGCAGGAATTCTGGAATTGTCATTGTATTATACACCAAGAGGCGTATTGTACCAGGAGCCTGAAAATGGACAATGTCATGGATGTAGTGCTCAAAACGGTTAATTTATTCGAGCCAAGGGACTCAACCATAGGCAATTTGACACTCTTTTGTAATGAATATTGTGATTCATTCATTTTCTGACTATTCTATTATTGTAAATGTGATCACTTCAATACAAATTAGAGGCTAACTGTGTTCATTGTGTGAGTTTGATTGCTGGAAACAGGTTAATAGAAATTAGTTGCACTTGTATAGCCTACATTTACAATTTGTTTCGTTAGGTCTACATTTTTGTCTGCTAATGTTGGATTTCAAATGGTTTAATGGAAAGAGTGGGGCTCCCAAAACAATCTTAGCTAAAATGGCATTAATTTTTCTATCTCTCATCACAACTTTCTTGTAGCCTACAATTGATAAGTAAGTGAAGTAGTTTTTCTTGATTTACGAAAAGCCTTCGATACTGTGAACTATCAGATCTTGATGACCAAATTGTCTTATTTTAACCTCTCTCTGAGCACGATGAAATGGATTGAGTCATATATGGTACAGAGAAAACAGTGTGTTAGAGTACGCAACATTAAATCTGCAACTTCTGAAAACACTCTTGGTGTACCTTCAATCTTGGGACCGCTATTATTCAGTCTATACATTAATGATCTACCAAGTAGCTGTCCATCAAATGTAACTTGCCAGATGTATGCTGATGATGCAGTCGTGTATGTACATGCCAAAAACAAACATCAAGCTACACAAGTTCTATCAGCTGCTATGATTAATGTGCCAAACTGGGTGCAATGTTCTGATCTACATCTTAATGTAGGTATGTTACAAAACTTACCTTCAGTCGCGCTGTAATTCTGCCACTGGCCGTGTGCGCGATTTTGGCGCCTTTAAGGGGGGGGCGGGGTTAAAACGCGGTTTATCCTCCCTTGTCCTGGAAATATTTTGTTGGAGTACAAAACTTCGCTGACAAAATCGTTCCTACCGGCCTTTTGTGAATTTTTTTTATTTATTAAATCGTCAATGTCAGCGCTACAGTCATTTTAAAAGCAGCTCCTGAAGCGTCAACGCCAATAACGGGGACGGATTTCACACAATGGACAGGTAAATGAAAGTGCTTTCTTTAAATGTATAAAAGTGCTTCTTAAGAAGCCTTTAATTCACATTTTTTCATGCGACACGGTGATTTTATTCCCCGAATTAACGGCAGTATTTTTCATGCCAATACGGGGTTAAATTCACCGCAAATGAACGTTCCAAAAGATCGCGTTCCAGAAATTCTCACTCGCAAGATGAATTAAATCCCCATTAATTTACAGGTATTAAACATTCAATTCCTTCCATTTGGCCTGTAAATTCATGAAAATTAGATTTAAAAATTATGTTATATTGTGAATTATTGTGTGAATGTTATTTGGACACTTAGGCTATTTAAAAATGTTAATCTATTCTTAAGAAATTGATAGATGTTTAGATCTAGTAATTGAATTTTGTAATTAGCTACAATTAGGTAACTAACTAATTATATGCTTTACTTTCATGTCTTCGAAGTAAGATTGTTTCATATTTGTTTCAGAATGCTTCAATCTATAATACCTGAAAATTTCTTTCAGTTACCATAATTTTTAAGAAAGTTATGGGCTTTTAACTGTCCTCGATCACAGCTTTTGTGTTAAGTCAATGGAAAAGCAATAGGGAACTAGATGCTAATTTCTTAGTATGATAATGGCCATAACTTTTTTAATACTGAAGATATGAAAGTGAATTAAGTGTCAAATTAAACTTCTTTTTATGCTTTATCTGATGGGATAAATTGCAGACTTTATTTTTTAAATCTCAAAATTTTGTAACATTGCTACTTAATGTGTCAAAGACTGTCTGTATGTTTTTCTCCAAAAAGGCAAGTACTGATGTAGATCCTGATGTGTTTGTACATGGAACAAAACTTGAAATTGTACACGAGTTTAAATATTTAGGAATCATGATCGATTCACAGCTCTGCTTCAAACAACAAATGAAGAGAACAGTAAATATATTTAAATCTAACTTGTCCAATTTTAGATATATTAGAAATAATTTAACTATTGATTCAGCTAAACTATATTTTAATGCAATGATTATGCCATATATGACCTACTGTATAACAAGTTGGGCACTGGCATGTAAGTCCACACTAAAGCCTGTTGAAATTGCTTATAAACAAGCCCTAAAAATTCATGACAAAAAGCCCAGAATGTACCATCACTGTAGCATCATGAAGAAATGTGATCTGCTGAGCTGGGAAAACGTAATAAAATATGCAGATTCTATCTTGGTTTACAAAACCTTCCATGGACTAGCCCCACCTCAGTTAAAGGACTTTATAAAAAAAAACACAAATAGGTCAACTAGAGCAGGCTCCAGAGGTGATTGTCTAGTCCCATTTAGGAAATGTGTTTTTGGGCAGTCAGTGTTTTCATATCGAGCGTCGCAGACCTGGAACACAACACCAAGCGTCATACGGGATCTGCCAACCTTTACCTCATTTACCAAACATCTAAACACATGGTTACTGGAAAATCAATACTGCACTCATAATCTACCTTAAAATTATCCACCGCTATCTGGTCTGTCATAAGCAGCATTGTTTATTGTACTCTTTATTGTTCTTTTTCTTATTTTATTGTTATTTTGTTTTCTTATTGATTGATTGTGTTGTGATGTGTTTAACTTGTTTATTTAACATCAACCTGCCAAAGGGACTAAAGATGTAAATTAGCGACTGGTTATAATCTTGCATATTTACATGTAAATGTTTATCAATATGCACTGTCCCTGTTTAAAAAACAAACAATTAAAAAATTTAAAAAATTAATAAAAATACCAATCATAAAAGTAATGCTTGCTAGGCAATCTTCTTCATAAGAAATGAAAGTCATAAAGTGAAACACTTTGAAGTTATAGCAGAGACTGAGACACATGAGAGCAGGTTGAAAAAACGAAGACAACGAAAGCTGTGGGAGCACGCGTGCGTTCGCGCGTGTACAACTAATCCAGCCCGCATTAAGTCGTTTTTGCCCATTCCGGCCCGTGACCTAAAATGAATTTGACACCCCTGATCTAGATCCTAAAGGCTATTATTGAGGAGGGGGCTATTCTGCAAGGCAGATTTTCAATCAGAACGAAACAGCTATTTTCTGGAAGAGAATGTCGGTTCGAATATATATATCTCTCGCGAGTACAAAATGGCAATTGGTTTCAAGGCATCGAAGGATCGTTGCACCTTACTGTCAGGGGCAATGCTGAAGGTGGCTACAAATTAAAATCAGTGCCTGTGCATCATTTGACAAACCTCCATTTGTATATTTATTTCCCAAGCCTAGCCGAGAAGGGGAAGAGCACAGGAGATTTAAAAAGCAGCCATTAAGGTAAGGACTTGGTAGTTTAAGAACAAACAGGGGCCAGGCTTCTGCAGAGTGGCCATTTTGGAGCAAGCGTAGTGAGAATGGATGAGTGTGAGTTCCAGGTGTGGAGTTTGAGGAGCAAGTGCTGAGGCGTTGGCTTGTGAGGTTTCGGTGAGGAGGCTGAGCAGAGGTTTGGGAAATAAACTGTGAGGTCTTTTAACTTAGGGTATTGGGGATGGGAATCAGGGCAATGATATGCCCTTCATGCAGGATGTGGGAGATCAGTAACACACCACAGTGACTACACCTGTGGGAAGTGAGTCCAGCTGCAGTTCCTGACTGACTGCATTGAAGAACTGGAGCTGGAGTTGGGAGCATTCAGAATCAGCCAGGATAATGAAAGATACTGAGAGCCAGGATACGCTGAAACCCCTGTCTCACGGTGCGAGTCCACCCACGAGTGATCCCGAGTTAAAAACAAATCAAACTCGTGGTAATCATGTAGAATTAACGTAGCGGGAACGTCGGAACTCGTGGACGTAACTTAGCGACTCGTAACGCTAACGTCAGGCACTCGGGAAACTTGTTAACTCGTGAAAAATTTTCAACATGTTGAAAGATTTCCACGAGTCAAATTTACTCTCGTTGTAATACTGTAGTAGCCCGTGAGTTTACCGTAGTGACTTGTGAGTAACTCGTGGGTTTGGCCTGAGTGCCAGAAGTGAAATGTTGAAGATTAGTCAGATCTTAATGGAAAATTTTACAGTGATCTAACAATTCACTGTTAAGGAGCAAAAAGCACTCACCGGGGATCTGAGAAACAGTGGCAAAAAGAATGAACCATGCAGTGTGGGGAAAGCCGCATTGCGAGAGTTAATTAGTTCCCTTCAGAACATTAACTTTTCACATTGAAACGGTGCCATGAATCCTTGTTAAGTTAATGCACTTTTTATGGAGAAGCAGATATATGGAACAGGTTTCCCGTCTCAGGATTTAGTTCCGACAAATTAACATCAGTTATTGAAGGCTGATGCGTTTATACAGGGGATTTTCTCAGGCATCACTTTCCACCCAGTCTGTCCGCGCGTTAGAGAGCAATTGGTCAAAACAATATTGTAAATGGGATGTTTTATTTTATTATTTTATAAATGGGAATTTTATAAATGTTATAAATTATAAATGGGAAGGAACTGCAGATGCAGGTTTAATCCGAAGGAGGGTCTCGACCCGAAACGTCACCTATTCCTTCTCTCCAGAGATGCCGTCTGTCCCGCTGAGTTACTTTAGCTTCTAGATAAATGAATCGTTGGAAGCTCCTTCGTGGCGTGTTACTATTCAGAGTTTTAAGTGTATTTGTACTAACCCGTGCTATATGCTTGCCAAAGATAGGAGGCATTCAGTGGGGAAGTTCACAAAATAAGTTCACAAGTTCAAGAAGGAACTGCAGATGCTGGAAAATCGAAGGTAGACAAAAGTGCTGGAGAAACTCAACGGGTGCAGCAGCATCTATGGAGCGAAGGAAATAGGCAACGTTTCGGGCCGAAACCATTCTTCAGTCTGAAGAAGGGTTTCGGCCAGAAACGTTGCCTATTTCCTTCGCTCCATAGATGCTGCCGCACCCGCAAATAAGTTCACAAGCTGCATTGGTAATTAAGACCAGAGATATTTTTGTGTGTTATGTAAAATAAATTAATTTCAGGTTCTTTACATCACAAGTATTTTCCTAAAAAATTACCCACAACTTTATGTTGTAAATGTGTTGGTTTCAGTCCAGCAAAAACATATAACATAAGTCCTTAATGACATTTCATAGAAACACAGCGAGAGAGTGTAAGATGTAGATGGGATATGACTCAAATTTTTAACTAACCCCTGTGTTTGTGTATTCATATTTTTCTAATAAATTATGGTATCTACACCAGATGATAGTGTACCACAATATAGGAAAACATTCTCATATTTACAATTAAAGGTCAATTGTATTTGGGTTTTTAATGAAAACTCAGTTTACCCGAGTTTAAATTGAAACTTGGGCCAGGCGCTGAGAAACTCTGGGACGCCACTGCTGAAGAGAACATCTGAGCTTTGTCTTTCATTCAGAGGTTCGCGGGCGGGCTGGGGTGACTGTAGGGCTCTGACAACTTTGTTTCCCAGGGCTGGGGTTAGTGTGAAAAGGGTGGTTTCTGGGCAGATCTGCCCAATCAGCAATGTTTTGAGCCGCTGCTTTTTATACAGTTTAAGTCGCGACGGTGGGACGGCTGCTCTGACGGACATACTGGGTGAGTAGAGAGGCACACACTGCTATCCCTCTGGTCTACGGACCTTGCTGTCGGGGGAAAAAATAACGTTAATGTTCAATTTACCTAATCTTTTTCTTTAGAAGTTTACCAACATTTTGATGAGAGATAAATTAAGGGAATAAAACAATCTTACTAGACACAAAAAGCTGGAGTAACTCAGCCAAGGCGGCAGCATCTCTGGAGAGAAAGGTCGAAACGTTTTTTCAGTCTGAAGAAGGGACTCGACCAGAAACGTCACCCATTCCTTCTCTCCAGAAATGCTGCATGTCCCGCTGAGTTACTCCAGCATTTTGTGTCTATCTTCGGTGTAAACCAGCATCTGCAGTTCCTCCCGACACAAAACAGCCCATGCCTTTCAATGATTGATGCCAGACCTTGAACAAATGCAGTTCAAAATGGACTTTTGAATGCAATTTTGGAAGGATTGTTTCTTGAAACAAACTGCTCTAAAAGTTTGAAGGAAGGAATTGCAGATACTAGTTTAAACCAAAGATAGACACAAAATGATGGATTCTCAGCTGGTCAGTCAGCATCTCTGGAGAAAAGAAATAGGTGATATTTCGGGTCGAGATCGTTCTTCAGGCTGGATCTTTTTATAGTGAGAAAAAAACTGCATGACATCATTTTTACCATGTGATGATTTTTCCACACGTCGGTAGTCGTTGTTGGCTCAAGAGTAACTCGGGAGAGGAACTTGGTACATCGCAGAAATGAGAAGTAAACGGCAAACTTTAACATAAACGCGGGAACTCGTTTAAACTCGTGAACATAAACTTGGAATCTCGTAGACAACCACGAGTTTGATTTTTTCTTTCACTCGGGAACACTCGTGGGTGGACGCACCGTGAGACAGGGCCATGAGGCACAATAAGGGACAGAGCCGTCTGTACTTTCTGAGGAGGCTCTGCTCTTTCGAGGACTGCAGGAAGATGTAGCATACGTTCTATCAATCAGTGGTGGCCTGTGCCATCTTCTATGCTGTCAAGTGCAGGGGTAGCAGAATAAAGGCCGCGGATGCCAACAGAATCATCATGCTCATCAGGAAGGCTGGCTCCGCCCTGGGAATGGAGTTGGATTCATTGGAGTTGGTCTCGGAAAGGAGGATGCTCCTCAAACTGTAGAGTATCTTGGACAATACATCTCCCCCCCCCCCCCCTCCCCCTCCATGGCACACTGATCAACCTAAGGTGCACCTTTAGCAACAGGCTGGTCCCACCAAGGTGCAGCACAGAACGCCACAGGTGATCCTTTTTTACTGTGGCTATCAAACTGTACAACTCCTCGCCCTTGATCCCCCCCCTCACATTTTGCAAATTCCTCATCCTGGACTTTTCCATTCGATAAATTAATTTCATGATTGTGCAATATTACATATGTGCTGTGCAATAAAGGGTCAGTTTAATTGCGTTATTATTATAATGCACAGGATACTTTCAATCCGTTGTAAATATCTTTTGCCTGTTGGCAGACCAACAGATAAATAAAGTTGTATCGTATAGTATGAGTTTTAGTGAGATGGTCACTCCTAAGGTGAAGGCTGGGGGGTGTTGTGGCTGCGAGGGTGACCGGTCCTCACCCTGTCACGGTGGGTGTCGAAGAGAGACGTGTGCATGGAGCGATTCCGGCTAGGCTTACCCCCACTCCGTCGGAATTGTTCATAGGACCCATGGCCCGGGTCCCTCCCCGAGAGCCGGCCCCAGGCAACATGAGCCTTTCCGAGATGCCCAGCGTGCCGTTCTGTGACGCGGAGAGGCGCGTGTTGTACAGACTCGTCCGCCGCCTGTCACTTCTGCGGTGAGGAGGCGTCCGTGTACCATTTGTATGTACAACGTGAGAGGTTGCAGCCCCTGTTCGAGTATCTGAAGGGGCTGCTCCTCAAGTTCAGGCTCCATTTTAGCCCTGATTTTTGGGCACCCAGTACAGAGGGGGGAGGGTCAGGAGGGAGGAGGGGGGTCTCCGTGTCTGTCTGCTCCTTGGCCTGGCAAAGATAGCCATTCGCTGGTCCAGGCAGCGGGCAGTCGACGGCCGCACAGGGGTCGGCTGCCTGCCCCTTTTCCGGGGTTACGTGTCCCTGGAGAAGGAACACGCGGTGTCCACGGGGACGCTGGAGGCCTTCCGTGATCGCTGGTCGAGTGTATTATAGACAAGGACGGCGGGATCATAATTTGAATTTTTGTTTTGTTTGTAAACTGCCGATACAGGCAGCCTTTGATATGAATGCTATACTACTTTGTATGTTGATTTTGTTTTTGGAATTAAATATTTGTTTAAAAAAAAAAGGTGAAGGCTGCATCATTGGGGTCCTGGGGGGAGAATATATGGGGTGGCATCTGTTACATGCCACAGACCTGTGGCATGTAACAGATATTTAAGTTGGCTCATGGACTCGCCAGCCGCCTGTCACTTCTGCAGCGAGGAAGAGACCGTGTTCCATGTCTATATGGAGTGTGAGAGTGCAGCCCCTTTGACTATCTGAAGGGGATGCTCCTCAAGTTTTGGCTGCACTTTAACCCCACGCTCCTGATCTTTGGTCACCCAGTAGAGGGGGGAGGGTCGTTAGGGAGGGGGCGTCACCCTGACGGTTTGTTCCTGGGCCTGGCCAAGATTGCCTTTCGCAGATCCAGCAGCGGGCAGTCAAGGGTTCTGCACAAGTCGACTGCCTGCCCCTCTTCCGGGTCTACGTCCATGCCCGTGTGTCCCTACAGAGGGAGCAAACGGTATCCAGGAGGAGTCTAGAGGCCTTCCGTGAATGCTGGTCACCATGGGGTCGAGTGTTTGGAGATGAAGTTGACAATATTTTAATTTGATAACTATTTGATTGTAACTTGCCAATGGTAGTCTTGATTTTATTATTATTCTGTATTTGTGTTTGTTTGAATGAAAGCTCTTTGTATTTAAAAAAGAAGTGAAGGCTGCAGGTAGTTTTGTGACCACAGGGAAGACAAAGGAAGAGACACACAGTGCAGGCAGTACTGTCCCCATTGCCCTCAGTAACACATTTCAGATACTGTTGGGGGAAGATGACCTTTCTGAAGGCAGCAGCAGTGGCCATGTCCGTGGCATCAAATCAATTCTGCATGAATACATCATCTTCACCGCATAATGAATCAAATCAGCTTCGCACCAGCAAAATGACTCAAAACTGCCTTGCTTCAACAACCATCACAAGAATGGACTGTGACAATGCATCTTCCCTAAGTGGGAGTACTGACCACTAAACAATTGCTGGGAAGTCAAACCAAGGACACACTCCATGTTATGTGGCACTACAATCATGCTAAATGGGATGGAGTCCAAACAAATCTGGAGGCTCAAAACTTGGTATGCACGAGTTTACTGGTTTTGACTTAGCCTCTTTGGCCTGAAATGTTAACTCTGTTACTCTTCTCACAGATGTTCACTGACCTGCTGAGTGTTTCCTGCATTTTCTGTTTCTTTGAATTTCTATCAGAAAGTCAACAGCTACAAGTTCCTGGGTCAGGAATCTTCATATTTCTGAAGATCTGTCCTGAGCTTGGTACATTGATGTAATCACAAGGCAAGCTCATCAACAATTGTACTTCCTTGGAAGATCGAGGAGATTTGTTATGTCAACAAATACTCCATTGAAGGTCCACAGATAGAGATTACATTGAGTGGTTGCATTGCGGCCTGGTTTCGCAAATCAAACGCCCAGGAATGGAGATTACAGAGTTCTGTAGACACTGCCTGGATCATCACAGGAACTAACATCCCTAACGTCAAAATAATTTTTTGGAGGCGCTGCCTCAAAAAGGGCAGTCACTATCATCAAAGACCCACACCTCCCTGGCCATGTTCTTATTTCACGCCTAACATCAGGAAAGTGGTGCAGGAGCCTGAAAACCATGACCTCCAGGTCAAGACTAGCAGCAACCATCGCACTATATATCACAAACCTTGGCAACTTTAAACCAGTCCTGCAATGGACCCGAACTTTACTTCATTCGATGCCAGATCCACGCTCTCAACAAACGCTTCTTCACCTATCTGGGCTCACTAACGATCACAAGCTTGCACGTCTCCAGACCAGTCCCTCCATTGACACTCCTCGAATCGACCGCTGCAGCTCCACTACTGGACCATGCCACCTGCCCTACCACCATGGGGCTAAGACACGCGATGCCATAGCTGCCAAGAGGAGCAGCACCCACATCCACCACCGCTACATTGACGACTGGATTGGTGCTACCATCCTGCACGCAAGATACACTTGGACCATCTCCTACATCTCCCTACATTTTCTTAATCTCACCGTCTCCATCACAGGAGATGGTCCAAGACTATCAACTGACAATGACTCCCACAGCTATCTAGGCTACATGTCTTACCACCCTGCTTCCTGTAAAGACTCTATCCCCTACTCCCAATTCCTCCGTCTACGCCGCATCTGCGCCCAAGATGAGGTGTTGCATACCAGGACATCCGAGATGTCCCCATTGATTAGGGACAGAGGATCTCCTCGGTATCCTGCAGCTCCGCTCTTGCTCCCCTTCCCTCCAGTTATGACAGGAACAGAGTCCCCCTAGTCATCCAATACAGCAGATAATCCTCCGACATTTTCGTCACCTCCAACGGGATCCCACCACTAGCCACATCTTCCCATCTCCACCCCTTTCTGCCGAGACCGTTCCCTATGTAACTCCCTAGTCAACTCGTCCCTTCCCAAACTTCCTCCTCTCCAGGTACTTTCCCCTACAACCGCAGGAGATGCAACACCTGAGCAGGAGATGAACCTATACTTCCCTCCTCTACTTCATCCAAGGACCCCAA
This sequence comes from Malacoraja senta, assembly GCA_038087875.1. Taxonomy (NCBI): domain Eukaryota; kingdom Metazoa; phylum Chordata; class Chondrichthyes; order Rajiformes; family Rajidae; genus Malacoraja; species Malacoraja senta. The sequence continues at coordinate 60,877 of JAXLNO010004217.1, forward strand.
CAACCTTTTCAGGTGAAGCAGAGGTTCACTTGCACCACCTCCAAGCACATTTACTGTATCTGCTGTTCTAGGTGTACCTGTAATGTGCTCTCTGAAAGTGAAGGGGGCCATTCATACATGAGCACATTCACATTTTCTGCAAGTCCATCCAGGTGTGGACTCTTATATATCAGCGAGACCGAGCGCAGGACTCCCGCTTTTGCATTATTATGGCTACCTAGTATTATGGTTATAAATTTATTCCATTTTTTTATTCCTGTTTTATCTGTGTATGTGAGTCAAGCATGTTAAGCTGCTAGCTGCACGAATTTCATCGTTCTGTTACCGGTACATACGACAATTAAACACTCTTAACTTTCCAAGAATTACTGTGGGGCGTCAGCAGAAATGCAACCCACCACATTCTACAATGTCATGACTTAGCAGATTCCTCATTCTTCTCATCTTTTCAGTCAAGCCAGCGGGTCAAGACTGGTTCAATGAGGAGTGCAGAAGGGCAGCTTCAGGTATGTCCAAAAATGATGACATGCCAGCTCAGTGCATCTTCAATACCATGCATGATCCACAGTAAAAGCAGCACACGCAGGCAGCATCCCTGGAGAGAAGGAACGGGCCCCGTTCCAAGGAAGGAGATGGCCAGAGGCCCACAACAGCCTAGGATGTGTCGGGATGTGTCATAAGAACTAGAGGGTGGACTTTTAAAATGGCACTAAAATATGGCACCTCTTGCATACGGGCTCTGCAGACTATTTCTGTACACTTGCTAATCGAGGATCAGGGGTATGGCAATACTGTACAGGAAGCTTTGTGTGAAAAATAATTTCTTCTGTACGACATAAGGAAAGGTTTTAAATTGAAGAAAACGACAAGGAACCAACGTGAAAACCCGTCTGCTCTGAAATATTCTCTTAAAGAAGCTTCTACTGAAAAATGCTGGAGAACTATGTCACTGGGTAAGAACAAATCACTGCATGCATCTTTCTTCAAACTGTAAGCTTTACTTGTTTTAATATGTAATGCATATTCCCCATTCAGAAAGAATGTGACTTGATTTGTATTTTACTGGCATCTTTAGGTAGCAGCTATCTAATTCATATTGCACATACCTGCTATGTTTAATTCTTTCAATAGGCGAAGACAATGAAACCATACATCTTGTATTCACTGGAGTTTAGCTTGTATTCACTGGAGTTTAGAAGGATGAGGGGGTATCTTATAGAAACAAGGAATTCCATAAATTCACAACTCTCTGGGTGAAAACGTTTTTTCTCAACTCAGTCTTAAATGACCTCCCCTTTATTCTAAGACTGTGGCCCCTGGTTCTGGACTCGACCAACATTGGGAACATTTTTCCTGCATCTAGCTTGTCCAGTCCTTTTATAATTTTATATGTTTCTATAAGATCCCCTTCATCCTTCTAAACTCCAGTGAATACAAGCCTAATCTTTTCAATCTTTCCTCATATGACAGTCCCGCCATCCCAGGGATCAATCTCGTGAACCTACCTCAATCACAAGGATGTCCTTCCTCAAATTAGGAGACGAAAACTGTACACAATACTCCAGATGTGGTCTCACCAAAGCCCTATACAACTGCAGAAGAACCTCTTTACTCCTATACTGAAATCCTCTTGTTATGAAGGCCAACATTCCATTAGCTTTCTTCACTGCCTGCTTCTTCAAAGCCAACTTTCAATGACCGGTGTACAAGGACGCCCAGGTCTCGCTGCACCTCCCCCTTACCTAACCTGACCCCATTGAGATAATAATCTGCCCCCTTGTTTTTGCCGCCAAAATGAATAACCTCACATTTATCTATATTATACTGCATCTGCCAGGCATCTGCCCACTCACTCAACCTGTCCAAGTCACCCTGCAACCTCTTAACATCCTATTCACAGTTCACTCTGCCACCCAACTTTGTGTCATCTGCAAACTTGCTAGTGTTGCTCCTAATTCCTTCTTCCAAATCATTAATATATATGGTAAACAGTTGTGGCCCCAACACCGGGCCTTGCGGCACTCCACTCGCCACTGCCTGCCATTCTGAAAAGGACCCGTTCACTCCTACTCTTTGCTTCCGGTCTGCCAACCGATTTTCTATCCATGTCAACACCCTACCCCCAATACCATGTGCTCTAATTTTAGTCACCAGTCTCCCGTGCGGGACCTTATCAAAGGCTTTCTGAAAGTCTAGATACACTACACCCACTGGCACCCCTTCATCCATTTTACTTGTCACATCCTCAAAAAATTCCAGAAGATTAGTCAAGCATGATTTCCCTTTCATAAATCCATGTTGACGGACTAATCCTTTTACTGCTCCCCAAATGCCCCATTATTACCTCTTTAATAATTGACTCCATCATCTTTCCCACCATCGAAGTCAGGCTAACTGGTCTGTAATTCCCCGTTTTCTGTCTCGCTCCTTTCTTGAAAAGTGGGATAACTTTAGCTATCCACCAATCCACAGGAACTGATCCTGAATCTATTGAACATTGGAAAATGATCACCAATGCGTCCACTATTTCTAGAGCCACCTCCCTGAGGACCCTGGGATGCAGACCATCTGGTCCAATGGATTTATCATCCTTCAGTCCCAATAGTCTACCCAATAATATTACTCGCCTAATGAAAATTTCCTTCCGTTCCTCTACCCCCTTAGAGAGCTAGCTCTCCCTAGTTTCATTGCATAGGCCTTGATGAGCGACTTGAATTCTAGAAATGTAGCATTAGTGTAAAGTCAAATGCTGTTCATTCTAGTTTTCGATTGTGACATGAAAACAGCATGAAAGAGAAAGGTGCAAGTACCTTTTGGCTTTTTGCAATCTTGCACATAACATATGGTACAAGAATATTACCAGGAATTTTCAGTGCCATGTTAAATCATGATATGTGTATTAATATCCTCAAAGGTACACAAAAATGCTGGAGAAACTCAGCGGGTGCAGCAGCATCTATGGAGCGAAGGAAATAGGCAACGTTTCGGGCCGAAACCCTTCTTCAGACTGATGGGGGGTGGGGAGAAGAAAGGAAAAAGACGGAGGAGGAGCCCGAGGGCTGAGGGATGGGAGGAGGAGCCCGAGGGCTGAGGAAGGGGAGGAGACAGCAAGGGCTAGCAAAATTGGGAGAATTCAATGTTCATGCCACCAGGATGCAAACTACCCAAGCGGAATATGAGGTGCATTTCCTCCAATTTCCGGTGTTGCTCGCTCTGGCCATGGAGGAGACCCAGGACAGAGAGGTTGGATACGGAATGGGAGGGGGAGTTGAAGTGCTGAGCCACCGGGAGGTCAGGTTGGTTATTGCGGACCGACGGAGTGATCTACATTGGTCTCACCGATGTAGATCAGATGACATCTAGAGCAGCGGATACAATAGATGAGGTTGGAGGAGATGCAGGTGAACCTCTGTCGCACCTGGAACGACTGCTTGGGTCCTTGAATGGAGTCGAGGGGGGAGGTGAAGGGACAAGTGTTGCATCTCTTGCGGTTGCAAGGGAAAGTGCCCGGGGAGGGGGTGGTACGGGAGGGAACGGAAGAATTGACAAGGGAGTTACGGAGGGAGCGGTCTTTGCGGAAGGCAGACATGGGGGGAGATGGGAAGATGTGGCGAGTGGTGGGGTCACGTTGGAGGTGGCGAAACTGACGGAGGATTACTTGTTGGGCGAAACTGACGGAGGATTACTTGTTGGGCGAAACTGACGGAGGATTACTTGTTGGGTGAAACTGATGGACGATTACTTGTTGGGCGAAACTGATGGAGGATTACTTGTTGGGCGAAACTGACGGAGGATTGATTACTTGTTGGGCGAAACTGATGGAGGATTGATTACTTGTTGAGCGAAACTGATGGAGGATTGATTACTTGTTGAGCGAAACTGATGGAGGATTGATTACTTGTTGGGCGAAACTGATGGAGGATTGATTACTTGTTGGGCGAAACTGATGGAGGATTACTTGTTGGGTGAAACTGATGGAGGATTGATTACTTGTTGGGTGAAACTGACGGAGGATTACTTGTTGGGCGAAACTGATGGAGGATTGATTACTTGTTGGGCGAAACTGATGGAGGATTGATTACTTGTTGGGCGAAACTGATAGAGGATTGATTACTTGTTGGGTGAAACTGATGGAGGATTGATTACTTGTTGGGTGAAACTGATGGAGGATTGATTACTTGTTAGGCGAAACTGATGGAGGATTGATTACTTGTTGGGTGAAACTGATGGAGGATTACTTGTTGGGCGAAACTGATGGAGGATTACTTGTTGGGTGAAACTGATGGAGGATTGATTACTTGTTGGGTGAAACTGATGGAGGATTGATTACTTGTTAGGCGAAACTGATGGAGGATTGATTACTTGTTGGGTGAAACTGATGGAGGATTGATTACTTGTTGGGTGAAACTGATGGAGGATTACTTGTTGGGCGAAACTGATGGAGGATTGATTACTTGTTGGGTGAAACTGATGGAGGATTACTTGTTGGGTGAAACTGATGGAGGATTACTTGTTGGGCGAAACTGATGGAGGATTACTTGTTGGGTGAAACTGATGGAGGATTGATTACTTGTTGGGCGAAACTGATGGAGGATTGATTACTTGTTGGGTGAAACTGATGGAGGATTACTTGTGTAATATCCTCAATGTTGCTTCTTACTTTATAAGGTGAACATTTACAACAATAATGCCAATCTACTCATTATCCAGCTTGACGGTAAAATAAGCTGCAGGTCTTAATTTGTAACTTTTTAAATGAAAAATGGTATAACGTAATATTTTATTATCAATCTGAATACACGACTGTTTGAACCTGCCTGACGTCTGGCCTTATTCACCACGTTTGGTGCCGCTACAGGGGTAACTTTATCACACAAAGGGTGATGGGTGTATGGAACGAGCTGCCAGAAGAGGTAGTTGAGACTGGGACTATCCCGACATTTAAGAAACAGTTAGACAGGTACATGGATAGGACTGGTTTGGAGGGATATGGACCAATCGCAGGCAGGTGGGACTAATGTAGCTGGGACATGTTGGCTGGTGTGAGCAAGTTGGGCAGAAGGGCCTGTTTCCACACTGTATCACTCTATAATCTTTAGAAAATTAAATAGTTCATGTCCAGCATTCAGCTGAATCTGGACGACATTCAGCGTAGACTAAACAGTGGCAAGTAACATTCATACACAGAAGAATCAAAGATCAGCTCCAAAAATGGAGAATAGAACCGCATACAGATGATGTTCAATCGCATTAGCATTGCCAAGTCACACCAACATTCTGGGGTCGTCACTGGCCAGAACTCAACTAGATGAAACTCAATTACTGTGGCTACAAGAGCTGGTCAGGGATTGTAGTAACCCATCTACTCATCTCCCAAAGTTTTCAACCAGATGCAAGGCAGGAGCTTGATAGGATTCTATCCATTTGCATCAATTAATGCATCTCCAACAGCATTCCCATAGTTGAGATCATTATTCAAAGCAGCCCACCTGTTTTGCATTCCACTGAAACAAGATAGATATTCTTTCCACACACCTCCATTGTGCTAGGACTAGCTTTTATAACTCACTTGCCGGTCAAGAAGTCAACAGGACATTATCACATGTGCTACGAGGCAGGTGCTCTCTCTTTAGTGAGATGATGAAGGGAGCCAAGAGGCCATCTCCACAGCAATGATGCCTTTCGAAGTTCACTCTAGTGCACAAGTATGTAGGAAAAGTGTGGCACCCAGGGAAGACTTTGTTCTTAAAAACAAATAGCATGGAGAAATGATTTGTAAGAACCAATAAACAATTGGGAAAATACCACAGCTGAGAAAGGTGGGTATAGGATCAGGAACATTCAGGAGTTAATATACAAAACCAAAGTATCAAATACAATGGAAGCAGATGATCATTGGGATTATTTCTACCACAAAAACTGAAGCCAGAAGGAGAAGAGCCATCTTGCTGGAAGTAATAGTCTGCTTTTTAACAAGAAAAAGGTTTTAAAAACCGGTGGGAAGAGTTGCAGTTTTTCAGAATTGCTGATTGTGGAGGCAGAACATAAGTGTGAAGCAGGTGTCCGACAGGCTTGTCTAGAGGGGGAGGGGGAGAAAACAAAGCCTGGCAAGTGATCAAAAAGCATTTATTTCAAGAGAATTAGAATATAAAAACAGGGATGTAATGCTGTGGCTTTAGAAGGCACTGGTCAGACAGCATTTGGAGTATTGTGAGCAGTTTCGGGCCTAAATCTGAGGTGGGGGCTGGCTGTGCCGACATCCAGAGGTGGTTTACGTGAATGATCCCGGGGACGATTGGGTTAACGTATGAGCGTTTGACCACTCAAGACCTGTACTCACTGGAGTTTGGAAAGACGAGAGAGGACCTCATTGAAACTTACAGAATAATGATAGGCCTGGATAAGGTGGATGTGGAGAGGATGTTTCCACTAGTGAGATGGTCTCGGACCACAGGGCACAGCCTCGGAATATAAGGACATACCTATAGAAAGATAAGGATGAATTTCTTCAGTCAGAGAGTGGTGAATCTGTGGAATTCATTGCCATAGGTGGCTGTGGAGGCCATGTCATTGTGTATACTTAAAGCAGAGATTGACATGTTCTTGATTAGGAAGGGTGTCAAAGGTTATGGGAGAAAGTAGGAAAATGGGGTCGAGAAGGAAAGATAGATGAGCCATGATTAAATGGCGGAGTAGACTCAATGGGGCGAATGGTTAAATAAACTCGATTGACTTATGAACTTGTAAATGCATTTTAAATCGATTACTCAGGAAGGATACAAGTCACATTTACCACTCTGACGGTGACACAAAAACATCTAGGCTTTGCAAGTAAGGCAATTTGTAATGGGATTATTCGTTTAATTAAAGCAAAAGTGTTTTGCATACTTCTGACAGGAGTATTTTGTGGTATTATCAGATGCTTGTAATCATGGGAAATATTAATGCAGTTTGTCACCCATGTTTACATGCAATTCTACAGTAGTTTTTAATGTCCAATGTTCCAATGACAGTCTAGAGTTGTCTACGACTTGTCTGAGTCCTGTCATTGGTTGGAATGACCAGTACCTAAAACCAAGCATTCCACATCACCTCATCAGTGGAATCAATGCTACACTGCACGGTGTGCTACCTTAGCAACGGAGCAGGAACAGTAACCCAGCTCTCACCTCTAGAATTCCATGTAAACTAAATGGTACAATTATATGGGGGATGTTGGGACAGAGACCGCTGCAGATGTGCAAAGGCAATTTTTAACAATTGCAGAACAAGTTGGTTGAGTAGTCAGTTTAAAAAAGGAACACCAAACCTTTGGAACAGAGAAGCAAAGTATAAAAGCAAGGTATGCTACGTTTTTACAAATCTCTTCTGCACAAGTCTGCTCGACTGCATTAAACAGCAAGAATGGTATCAAGATGAAAGGTTTCACTTACATGAAAAATCCAAAGAAAGTGGGATTGTCGTGCTTAGAGAAGGTTAAAAGGAGTGTTCATAGATCAGTCAGGTACATACGGTTCTTGCCAAAGGCATAAAGGTTTCCAACCAAGTGATATTGATTTACTGAAAAAGAATCAAGGCAATACTATTGATCTATTACGTGAAATAGCCAGGCATGTGTAAAGTATGCCTGGGAATCGCGAGACAATCCATTAATGACTTTGCTTGCCAGATTATAATTCATTCTTCATTACAGAAACTAAAACAAGCATATGGCAAATTTGTTGTGCCTCAGCATTCCGTCCCTCCCTCCTGAATATAAAATTATATTCTGTGCCATAAATACTTTTCTATACCTCAATTAGATGAATTGCACAACATCCCTCTTCAAAGCTAAAAGCATAATCAATTCAGTTCCTCTAATATTTTTCTTGACATTCAATTAGACAATGACAGAGCAGTACACAGGCCGTCCTAGAGTAACAAATGCCCCACTTACGAGAAACCCATACATGCAGAAAAGCTCCAATACTAAATTCAAAAGTCCGATGTACATACATACGTTCATTTCTAGGAACGTTCGAACTAGTTTTGTCTCTTTTAACAATTGTTCCTTCTTGTCAGCATTATGTGTTTTTTAATGCCATTCATTACAAAATGGTACACATAGAGTGATTTTTGTCTATTTTCTGAAATGTACAGAAAATCAACATCTGTACAAATGGAATCCATTTGTTAGTCAGGGAAGGCCTGTGCTCAGATTAATTTATGCACATTTGCTCTGAATCCCTTATTAACCCTCCCACCAAAATTCTTATCTAACATGGCAGTGAAAGTACCAACTGACCCACAGCATCCAAAAAGCCTTTTGGGGAGAGCGCTCCAGGTTTCCACTGTGTTGTGTGAATCAGACGTCTTGCCAGTTTCAAGGAATCGTAGAGTTGGTGACATAGAAGATGGTGTCCGTGCCGGCTGGAAAATTCCAGAACTTGATCCGTAGCCTTTCAGGCAGGCGCACTGTTCATCTTCCAAAATTCCGTAGGTTGCAGAATGGTTCACATAAATTGGAAGAGAGCAAATGACGCCTCACTATTTCTGGAGAGAGGGAGATAGAAAATGAGGTACTGCAGATCAGTTAGGCTGGCATCAGCATTAGGGAAATGCTAGACTGTGGACTTAAAATAAAGATATGGTAGCAGGGTACATAAAAACTAAATCATTTAGCAGATGCCGCGCACATTTACAACTAGCACACCAAAGATAAAACATACAGCAGGGCTCGGAATTAACGGTTGCCCAGTTGCCAATGGCCACCTAAAGTCCCGCCGGGCAACCTAAAAGCCGTGTCATTTTGCCTGGCTTGATACTGCAGATACTGGTTTATACCGAAGATAGACACAAAAAATGGTGTAACTCAGCGGGTCAGGCAGCATCTCTGGAAAAGAGGAATAAATGACGTTTCGGGTCGAGACCCTTCTTCAGAAGGAGAAAGAAATACATTACATTTCCATTAGCCCTGCAGCTATTCATATTCCGGAGAACCAAAACTTGCACTCTGATAGCAGTAAATCTGATGCAGTATTTTTTCCAGTGTTATTATTGCGCCCATTGGTTCAAATAGGGAATCTGTGGCCGAATAATGGTGCTCGCAAGCGTTGCCTGCAGCCGGTTGACATCGCAGAACTGCAGCCAACACTGTGGGATCCCGTCCCACGCACTGCACTGACGCAAGCCACTGTGATTTTTTAATATGCAAGCGAGCTACGGTGATGACCTGGCTGTTTTTTGTTTGTTTCAAATGCAGAAGCGAACGGAGATAGTTAGAAATAAAATAAATAAATGGTTAGGTATAGGAAGGAACTGCAGATGCTGGTTCTTCTTCTTCTTGTAGGATTCCGGCAGTGTAGACGCTGCTAAGCGTATTACTGCCCTCCACAGGTCAAAGTTTGAACTAAATTCTTACATACAGTCCTGTAACTTGCAGGAATTGAAGAACAGCCCTGGATATCAGTTGATGTTTCTCATTGTGTCCAAACAAAGATAAAACAGAAAAAGCCTCAACTCCAAGTCCTGTCAGTCTAACAAACAATACTTTTCTTTCTACCCTATACTTTTTACATTCTAGGAAAACATGCTTAACTGTCTCATTACTCCCACATTCACACAAGCCAGAAACATGTTTCCCTACAATGCACAAATAGTAATTTAACCCACAGTGCCCCAACCTCAATCTACACAGTTTAACTGAGTCCCTACGGGACAGAGATGTACAGAAACATATTTTCCTAACTTCAGATTGTATAGAAAAGTAGTGTCTACCCCTGACTTCCATTTCCCATCCTCTCTGCCATTATTTTGTTAAGCCCTCTTTAATTATTTCTCTCAGTTCCACTCTCCCCAATAATACATGGATATCTATTTCTCTTCTTAAACTCTCGTTTGCTATGAGGTCCACCTGCTCATTCCCCCTCACCCCAGCATGCCCGGGAACCCAGCAAAAAGTGATGTTACACGCAAACCCAATTCTAGAAAACACACTCAAGATTTCATTTAGAATGTCAGGACGAGCTTTAGATTTCCCTACTCTTAAAGTTTCAAGAGCAGCTGCAGAATCAGAACAGATAATGACTTCTCTAAAACTGGCTTCCTCAATCCACCATAGAGCCCATTGAATTGCCATTAATTCAGTCGTGAGAACAGAACTTCCATCAGAAATGCGCCGGCCAATCTTCAACCCAAGCTGCTCCACATACACTCCAAACCCAGCTCTCCCACTAACTGGATCTTTAGATCCATCTGTAAAAACAATCAAAGTGCTCTCACTGATTGAATTAAGATATTCCACTATTCTTGGAGTCACCTCGCGCTTATCTTTTTCCTGAAGAAAAGCAAGCTCAATAAACAGTTCAGGAAGAACCCAATAGGGCACAGGTAGCCTTATTGTATGCTCTATAATACCCCCTTGTTCCAAACCCAGCTTCCTAGCCCACTGATTTATAATGACAAAAAATGTGTTATATTTGTTACCATCATCAACCTCTTGCAACAAACACCTTGCTGGGAAGGTATCATTACACCCACAAAGTTTAGCCCAGTAATGTGACCCTAGCTTAATGCGCCTTAACCATAAGGGCATTTCTCCCATTTCAACAATCAGGGCAGGGACTGGGGAAGTCCTGAAGGCTCCACAGCAAAGCCTCAAAGCCTTTGCCTGCAACACATCTAGCCTAGCCAGAACAGTTTTAGACGCAGACCCATACACAAAACACCCATAGTCAAGAGAAGATCTGATCATGGCCTGATAAATTAGCAGCATTGTCTCCCTGTTGGCCCCCCACTCACACCCGACCAGACTTCTCATAACATTCAGAACTTTTTCACACTTCAACACAATTTTACCTACATGCACAGCCCAAGTCATACGCTCTTCAAACCAAACACCCAAAAACTTAAAAACCTTTACCTTCTCCAATAGAGACCCATACATATACAGCCCTAACTTAGGTAACCTTCTTTTAAAACCAAATACCATATATTTAGTCTTGGAGGCAGAGATTTTAAAGCCCCATGTGTTCCCCCATTCCTCTACAGACACTAACACTCTTTGAATCTGTTTTAAAACAAACTCTACATTACAACCTCTTTTCCAGATGGCCCCGTCATCTGCAAACAAAGACAGACCAAATCCTCTCTCTAATTTACAAAATATGTCATTTATCATGATATTAAATAAAACTGGACTGATAACACTTCCCTGCGGGGTTCCATTCTCTATTTCTACACTCTCTGATCTGACACTACCAACCATTACTTGTATTGTTCTATTCAATTAAAAATCCTTAATCCAGTTGAACATTCGTCCCCTGACTCTCAAGTCAAAAATTTTAATCATTAATATCTCCTTCCACAAAGAATCATATGCCTTCTCAATATCAAGGAATACACTCACTACTGTTTCCTTGCTTCTAAATGCCCTTTTAATATCCTGATCCAAAACTGATACAGACTCCATTGTAGACCTTCCATTCCTAAAGCCATTCTGTACATCAACCAATAG
>JAXLNO010004218.1:0-24358 GCA_038087875.1 Malacoraja senta
ACGAAGACGACGAAGAAGACGACGAAGACGAAGACGAAGACGATGACGATGATGAAGAAGACGATGAAGACGAAGACGAAGACGAAGACGAAGAAGAAGAAGAAGAAGAAGAAGAAGAAGAAGAAGAAGAAGAAGAAGCAGAAGAAGAAGAAGACGAAGAAGAAGAAGAAGAAGAATACGAAGAAGAAGACGACGAAGAAGACGAAGACGACGACGAAGAAGACGACGAAGAAGACGACGAAGAAGATGAAGACAACGACGAAGAAGACGACGAAGAAGACGACGAAGAAGACGAAGACGACGACGAACAACACGACGAAGAAGACGACGACGACGAAGACGACGACGAAGACGACGACGACGAAGACGACGATGACGAAGACGACGACAACGAAGACGACAACGACGAAGACGACGACGACGAAGACGACGATGACGAAGACGACGACGACGAATACGACGACGTCGAAGACGACGACGACGATGAAGAAGACGACGACGAAGAAGACAACGACGAAGAAGACGACGACGAAGACGAAGACGACGAAGAAGACGACGACGAAGACGACGACGACGAAGACGACGACGACGAAGAAGACGACGACGAAGAATACGACGACGAAGACGACGACGATGAAGAAGACGACGACGAAGAAGACGACGACGAAGAAGACGACGACGAAGAAGACGACGACGAAGACGACGACGAAGAAGACGACGACGAAGACGACGACGACGAAGACGACGACGACGAAGAAGACGACGATGAAGACGACGACGAAGACGACGACGACGAAGACGACGACGACGAAGATGACGACGACGAAGAAGACGACGACGAAGACGACGACGACGAAGAAGACGACGACGAAGAAGACGACGATGAAGAAGACGACGACGAAGAAGACGACGACGAGGAAGACGACGACGAAGAAGACGACGACGAAGAAGACGACGACGAAGAAGACGACGACGAAGAAGACGACGACGAAGAAGACGACGACGAAGAAGACGACGACGAAGAAGACGACGACGAAGAAGACGACGACGAAGAAGACGAGGACGAAGAAGACGACGACGAAGAAGACGACGACGATAAAGACGACGACGAAAAAGACGACGACGAAGAAGACGACGACGAAGAAGACGACGACGAAGAAGACGACGACGAAGAAGACGACGAGGAAGACGACGACGACGAAGAAGACGATGACGAAGAAGACGACGAAGACGACGACGACGAAGACGACAACGACGAAGAAGACGACGAAGAAGAAGACGACGAAGATGACGACGACGAAGAAGACGACGAAGACGAAGACGACGAAGACGATGACGACGAAGAAGACGACGAAGACGAAGACGAAGACGACAACGAAGAAGACGACGAAGACGAAGACGAAGACGACGACGACGACGAAGAAGACGATGAAGACGAAGACGAAGACGAAGACGAAGAAGAAGAAGAAGAAGAAGACAAAGAAGAAGAAGAAGAAGAAGCAGAAGAAGAAGAAAGAAGAAGAAGAAGACGAAGAAGAAGACGACGAAGAAGACGAAGACGACGACGAAGAAGACGACGAAGAAGACGACGAAGAAGACGAAGATGACGACAAAGAAGACGACGAAGAAGCCGACGAAGAAGACGAAGACGACGACGAAGAACACGATGAAGAAGACGACGACGACGAAGACGACGACGAAGACGACGACGAAGACGACGACGACGACGAAGACGACGACGAAGATGACGACGACGAAGACGACGACGACGAAGACGACAACGACGAAGACGACGACGACGAAGACGACGACGATGAAGAAGACGACGACGAAGACGACGACAATGAAGAAGTCGACGAAGAAGAAGAAGACGACGAAGACGGAGACGACGAAGAAGACGACGACGAAGAAGACGACGACGAAGAAGACGACGACGAAGAAGACGACGACGAAGAAGACGACGACGAAGAAGACGACGACGAAGAAGACGACGTCGATGAAGACGACGACGAAGAAGACGACGACGAAGAAGACGACGACGAAGAAGACGACGACGAAGAAGACGACGACGAAGAAGACAACGAGGAAGACGACGACGACGAAGAAGACGATGACGAAGAAGACGACGAAGACGACGACGACGAAGAAGACAACGACGAAGAAGACGACGAAGAAGAAGACGACGAAGACGACGACGACGAAGAAGACGACGAAGACGAAGACGACGAAGACGACGACGACGAAGAAGACGATGAAGACGAAGACGAAGATGACGACGAAGAAGACGACGAAGACGAAGACGAAGACGACGACGACGACGAAGAAGACGATGAAGACGAAGACGAAGACGAAGATGAAGAAGAAGAAGAAGAAGAAGACGAAGAAGAAGAAGAAGAAGAAGCAGAAGAAGAAGAAGAAGACGAAGAAGAAGAAGAAGAAGAAGACGAAGAAGAAGACGATGAAGAAGATGAAGACGACGACGAAGAAGACGATGAAGAAGACGACGAAGAAGACGAAGACGACGACGAAGAAGACGACGAAGAAGATGACGAGAAGACGAAGACGACGACGAAGAACACGATGAAGAAGACGACGACGACGAAGACGACGACGAAGACGACGACGACGAAGACGACGATGACGACGAAGACGACGACGAAGATGACGACGACGAAGACGACGACGAAGACGATGACGACGAAGACGACGACGACGAAGACGACGACTACGAAGAAGACGACGACGAAGACGACGACGACGAAGACGACGACGACGAAGACGACGACGACGAAGACGACGACGACGAAGACGACGACGACGAAGACGACGACGACGAAGACGACGACGACGAAGACGACGACAAAGAAGACGACGACGAAGACGACGACGACGAAGACGACGACGACGAAGAAGACGACGAAGAAGAAGAAGACGACGAAGACGAAGACGACGAAGTAGACGACGAAGAAGAAGAAGACGACGAAGACGAAGACAATGAGAAGACGACGAAGAAGATGAAGACGACGAAGACAAAGACGACGAAGGAGACGACGAAGAAGAAGAAGACGACGAAGATGAAGACGACAAAGAAGATGACGAGAAGAAGAAGACGACGAAGACGACAACGACGAAGAAGACGACGACGAAGACGACGACGACGAAGACGACGACGACGACGAAGACGATGACGAAGATGACGACGACGAAGACGACGACGAAGACGATGATGACGAAGACGACGACGACGAAGACGACGACGACGAAGAAGACGACGACGAAGATGACGACGACGAAGACGACGACGACGAAGACGACGACGACGAAGACGACGACGACGAAGACGACGACGACGAAGACGACGACGACGAAGACGACGACAACGAAGACGACGACAAAGAAGACGACGACGAAGACGACGACGACGAAGACGACGACGACGAAGAAGACAACGAAGAAGAAGAAGACGACGAAGACGAAGACGACGAAGAAGACGACGAAGAAGAAGAAGACGACGAAGACGAAGACGATGAAGAAGACGACGAAGAAGAAGAAGACGAAGACGACGAAGAAGACGATGAAGAAGAAGAAGACGACGAAGATGAGGACGACAAAGAAGACGACGAAGAAGAAGAAGACGACGAAGACAACGACGACGAGAAGACGACGAAGAAGAAGAAGACGACGAAGAGGACGACGACGAAGAAGACGACGAAGAAGAAGACGACGAAGACGACGACGACGAAGAAGACAACGAAGAAGAAGACGACGAAGACGACGACGAAGAAGACGACGAAGAAGACGACGAAGACGACGACGACGAAGAAGTCGACGAAGAAGAAGACGTCGACGAAGACGACGACGACGAAGAAGACGACGACGAAGACGACGACGACGAAGACGACGACGACGAAGAAGACGACGACGAAGACGACGACGACGAAGAAGACGACGACGAAGAAGACGACGAAGAAGACGACGACGACGAAGAAGACGACGAAGAAGACGACGACGAAGACGACGACGACGAAGAAGACGACGACGAAGAAGACGACGACGAAGAAGACGACGACGAAGAAGACGACGACGAAGAAGACGACGACGAAGAAGACGACGACGAAGAAGACGACGACGAAGAAGACGACGACGAAGAAGACGACGACGAAGAAGACGACGACGAAGAAGACGACGACGAGGAAGACGACGACGAAGAAGACGACGACGATAGAGACGACGACGAAGAAGACGACGACGAAGAAGACGATGACGAAGAAGACGACGACGAAGAAGACGACGACGTAGAAGACGACGACGAAGAAGACGACAACGAAGACGACGACGACGAAGACTACGACGACGACGACGACGACGACGACGACAAAGACGACGACGACGAAGACGACGACGACGAAGACGACGACGACGAAGACGACGATGACGAAGAGACGACGACGAAGACGACGACGACGAAGACGATGACGACGAAGACGACGACGACGATGACGACGACGACGAAGACGACGACGACGAAGAAGACGACGACGAAGACGACGACGACGAAGACGACGACGACGAAGAAGACGACGAAGAAGACGACGAAGAAGAAGAAGACGACGAAGACGAAGATGATGAAGAAGACGACGAAGAAGAAGTAGACGACGAAGACGAAGACGACGAAGAAGACGACGAAGAAGAAGGTGACGACGAAGACGAAGAAGACAAAGAAGACGACAAAGAAGAAGAAGACGACGAAGACGATGACGACGAAGAAGACGACGACGAAGACGACGACGACGAAGAAGACGACGAAGACGAAGACGACGAAGAAGACGACGAAGAAGAAGAAGACGACGAAGATGAAGATGATGAAGAAGACGACGAAGAAGAAGTAGACGACGAAGACGAAGACGACGAAGAAGACGACGAAGAAGAAGAAGACGACGAAGACGAAGACGACAAAGAAGACGACGAAGAAGAAGAAGACGACGAAGACGACGACGACGAAGAAGACGACGAAGAAGAAGACGACGAAGATGACGACGACGAAGAAGACGACGAAGAAGAAGATGACGAAGACGACAACGACGAAGAAAACGACGAAGATGAAGACGACGAAGACGACGACGACGATGAAGAAGACGACGAAGACGAAGACGAAGACGACGATGACGACGAAGAAGACGATGAAGACGAAGACGAAGACGAAGACGAAGAAGAAGAAGAAGAAGAAGACGAAGAAGAAGGAAAGAAGAAGAAGACGAAGAAGAAGAAGAAGAAGAAGAAGAAGAAGAAGAAGACGAAGAAGAAGACGACGAAGAAGACGAAGACGACGACGAAGAGGACGACGAAGAAGACGACGAAGAAGACGACGAAGAGATGAAGACGACGACGAAGAAGATGACAAAGACGACGACGACAATGAAGACGACGACGAAGACGACGACGACGAAGACGACAACGACGAAGACGACGACGACAAAGACGACGACGACGAAGACGACGACGACGTATACGACGACGTCGAAGACGACGACGATGAAGAAGACGACGACAAAGAAGACGACGACGAAGAAGACGACGACAAAGACGAAGACGACGAAGAAGACGACGACGAAGACGACGACGACGAAGACGACGACGACGAAGAAGACGACGAAGACGAAGACGAAGACGGACGATGACGACGAAGAAGACGATGAAGACGAAGACGAAGACGAAGACGAAGAAGAAGAAGAAGAAGAAGAAGACGAAGAAGAAGAAGAAGAAGAAGCAGAAGAAGAAGAAGAAGACGAAGAAGAAGTAGAAGAAGAAGACGAAAAAGAAAACGACGAAGAAGACGAAGACGACGACGAAGAAGACGACGAAGAAGACGACGAAGAAGACGAAGACGACGATGAAGAAGACGACGAAGAAGACGACGAAGAAGACGAAGACGACGACGAAGAACACGATGAAGAAGACGACGACGATGAAGACGACGCCGAAGAAGAAGACGACGAAGACGACGACGACGAAGAAGTCGACGAAGAAGAAGACGACGACGAAGACGACGACGACGAAGACGACGACGACGAAGAAGACGACGACGAAGAAGACGGCGACGAAGACGACGAGGACGAAGACGACGACGACGAAGAAGACGACGACGAAGACGACGACGACGAAGAAGACGACGACGAAGACGACGACGACGAAGACGACGGCGACGAAGAAGACGACGATGAAGAAGACGACGACGAAGAAGACGACAACGAAGACGACGACGACGAAGACGACGACGACGAAGAAGACGACGAAGAAGAAGAAGACGACGAAGACGAAGACGACAAAGAAGACGACGAAGAAGAAGAAGACGACGAAGACGACGACGACGAAGAAGACGACGACGAAAACGACGACGACGAAGAAGACGACGAAGACGAAGACGACGAAGAAGACGACGAAGAAGAAGAAGACGACGAAGACGAAGATGATGAAGAAGATGACGAAGAAGAAGTAGACGACGAAGACGAAGACGACGAAGAAGACGACGAAGAAGAAGAAGACGACGAAGACGAAGACGACAAAGAAGACGACGAAGAAGAAGAAGACGACGAAGACGACGACGACGAAGAAGACGACGAAGAAGAAGACGACGAAGATGACGACGACGAAGAAGACGACGAAGAAGAAGATGACGAAGACGACAACGACGAAGAAACGACGAAGATGAAGACGACGAAGACGACGACGACGATGAAGAAGACGACGAAGACGAAGACGAAGACGACGACGACGACGAAGAAGACGATGAAGACGAAGACGAAGACGAAGACGAAGAAGAAGAAGAAGAAGAAGACGAAGAAGGAGAAGAAGAAGAAGAAGAAGAAGACGAAGAAGAAGAAGAAGAAGAAGAAGAAGAAGAAGAAGAAGACGAAGAAGAAGACGACGAAGAAGACGAAGACGACGACGAAGATGACGACGAAGAAGACGACGAAGAAGACGACGAAGAAGATGAAGACGACGACGAAGAAGATGACGAAGACGACGACGACGAAGAAGACGACGACGAAGACGACGACGACGAAGACGACAACGACGAAGACGACGACGACAAAGACGACGACGACGAAGACGACGACGACGTATACGACGACGTCGAAGACGACGACGACGAAGACGACGACGACGAAGAAGACGACGACAAAGAAGACGACGACGAAGAAGACGACGACGAAGACGAAGACGACGAAGAAGACGACGACGAAGACGACGACGACGAAGACGACGACGACGAAGAAGACGACGAAGACGAAGACGAAGACGACGACGATGACGAAGAAGACGATGAAGACGAAGACGAAGACGAAGACGAAGAAGAAGAAGAAGAAGAAGACGAAGAAGAAGAAGAAGAAGAAGCAGAAGAAGAAGAAGACAAAGAAGAAGAAGAAGAAGACGAAAAAGAAGACGACGAAGAAGACGAAGACGACGACGAAGAAGACGACGAAGAAGACGACGAAGAAGACGAAGACGACGACGAAGACGACGACGAAGAAGACGACGACGAAGACGACGACGACGAAGACGACGACGACGAAGACGACGACGACGAAGAAGACGACGACGAAGACGACGACGACGAAGACGACGACGACGAAGAAGACGACGACGAAGACGACGACGATGAAGACGACGACGACGAAAAAGACGACGATGAAGAAGACGACGACGAAGACGACGACGACGAAGAAGACGACGACGAAGACGACGACGACGAAGAAGACGATGACGAAGAAGACGACGACGAAGACGACGACGACGAAGAAGACGACGAAGAAGACGACGAAGAAGACGACGACGAAGACGATGACGACGAAGAAGACGACGACGAAGAAGACGACGAAGATAAAGACGACGACGAAGAAGACGACGACGAAGAAGACGACGACGAAGAAGACGACGACGAAGAAGACGATGACGAAGAAGACGACGACGAAGAAGACGACGACGAAGACGACGACGACGAAGACTACGACAACGATGACGACGACGACGACGACGAAGACAACGACGACGGCGACGACGACGACGAAGACGACGACGACGAAGACGACGACGACGAAGACGACGACGACGAAGACGACGACGACGAAGAAGACGACGACGAAGACGACGACGACGAAGACGACGACGACGAAGACGACGACGACGAAGACGACGACGACGAAGAAGACGACGACGAAGACGACGACGACGAAGACGACGACGACGAAGAAGACGACGAGGAAGACGACGACGACGAAGACGACGACGAAGAAGACGACGACGATAAAGACGATGACGAAGAAGACGACGACGAAGAAGACGACGAAGAAGAAGATGACGAGGAAGAAGACAACGACGAAGAAGACGACGAGGAAGACCACGACGACGAAGAAGACGACGACGAAGAAGACGACGAAGACGACGACGACGAAGACGATGACGACGAAGAAGACGACGAAGAAGAAGACGATGAAGACGAAGACGACGAAGAAGACGATGAAGACGAAGACGAAGACGACGAAGAAGACGACGAAGACGAAGACGAAGACGACGACGACGATGAAGAAGACGATGAAGACGAAGACGAAGACGAAGACGAAGAAGAAGAAGAAGAAGAAGACGAAGAAGAAGAAGAAGAAGAAGAAGCAGAAGAAGAAGAAGAAGACGAAGAAGAAGAAGAAGAAGAATACGAAGAAGAAGACGACGAAGAAGACGAAGACGACGACGAAGAAGACGACGAAGAAGACGACGAAGAAGATGAAGACGACGACGAAGAAGACGACGAAGAAGACGACGAAGAAGACGAAGACGACGACGAAGAACACGACGAAGAAGACGACGACGACGAAGACGACGACGAAGACGACGACGACGAAGACGACGACGACGAAGACGACGACAACGAAGACGACGACGACGAAGACGACGACGACGAAGACGACGACGACGAAGACGACGACGACGAATACGACGACGTCGAAGACGACGACGACGATGAAGAAGACGACGACGAAGAAGACGACGACGACGATGAAGACGACGACGAAGACGACGATGACGAAGAAGACGACGACGAAGACGACGACGACGAAGACGACGACGACGAAGAAGACGACGAAGAAGACGACGAAGAAGAAGAAGACAACGAAGACGAAGATGATGAAGAAGACGACGAAGAAGAAGTAGACGACGAAGATGAAGACGACGAAGAAGACGACGAAGAAGAAGGAGACGACGAAGACGAAGACGACAAAGAAGACGACAAAGAAGAAGAAGACGACGAAGACGACGACGACGAAGAAGACGACGACGAAGACGACGACGACGAAGAAGACGACGAAGACGAAGACGACGAAGAAGACGACGAAGAAGAAGAAGACGACGAAGACGAAGATGATGAAGAAGACGACGAAGAAGAAGTAGACGACGAAGACGAAGACGATGAAGAAGACGACGAAGAAGAAGAAGACGACGAAGACGAAGACGACAAAGAAGACGACGAAGAAGAAGAAGACGACGAAGACGACGACGACGAAGAAGACGACGAAGAAGAAGACGACGAAGATGACGACGACGAAGAAGACGACGAAGAAGAAGATGACGAAGACGACAACGACGAAGAAAACGATGAAGATGAAGACGACGAAGACGACGACGACGATGAAGAAGACGACGAAGACGAAGACGAAGACGACGACGACGACGAAGAAGACGATGAAGACGAAGACGAAGACGAAGACGAAGAAGAAGAAGAAGAAGAAGACGAAGAAGAAGAAGAAGAAGAAGAAGAAGAAGACGAAGAAGAAGAGAAGAAGAAGAAGAAGAAGAAGAAGAAGAAGAAGAAGACGAAGAAGAAGACGACGAAGAAGATGAAGACGACGACGAAGAGGACGACGAAGAAGACGACGAAGAAGACGACGAAGATGAAGACGACGACGAAGAAGATGACGAAGACGACGACGACAAAGAAGACGACGACGAAGACGACGACGACGAAGACGACAACGACGAAGACGACGACGACAAAGACGACGACGACGAAGACGACGACGACATATACGACGACGTCGAAGACGACGACGACGAAGACGACGACGATGAAGAAGACGACGACAAAGAAGACGACGACGAAGAAGACGACGACAAAGACGAAGACGACGAAGAAGACGACGACGAAGACGACGACGACGAAGACGACGACGACGAAGAAGACGACGAAGACGAAGACGAAGACGACGACGACGACGAAGAAGACGATGAAGACGAAGACGAAGACGAAGACGAAGAAGAAGAAGAAGAAGAAGACGAAGAAGAAGAAGAAGAAGAAGCAGAAGAAGAAGAAGAAGACGAAGAAGAAGAAGAAGAAGACGAAAAAGAAGACGACGAAGAAGACGAAGACGACGACGAAGAAGACGATGAAGAAGACGACGAAGAAGACGAAGACAACGATGAAGAAGACGACGAAGAAGACGACGAAGAAGACGAAGACGACGACGAAGAACACGATGAAGAAGACGACGACGATGAAGACGACGCCGAAGAAGAAGACGACGAAGACGACGACGACGAAGAAGTCGACGAAGAAGAAGACGACGACGAAGATGACGACGACGAAGACGACGACGACGAAGAAGACGACGACGAAGAAGACGACGACGAAGACGACGAGGACGAAGACGACGACGACGAAGAAGACGACGACGAAGACGACGACGACGAAGAAGACGACGACGAAGACGACGACGACGAAGACGACGACGACGAAGAAGACGACGATGAAGAAGATGACGACGAAGAAGACGACGACGAAGACGACGACGACGAAGACGACGACGACGAAGAAGACGACGACGAAGAAGACGACGACGAAGACGACGACGACGAAGAAGACGACGACGAAGAAGACGACGACGAAGATGACGAGGACGAAGTAGACGACGACGAAGAAGACGACGACGAAGACGACGACGACGAAGAAGACGACGACGAAGACGACGACGACGAAGACGACGACGACGAAGAAGACGACGACGAAGAAGACGACGACGAAGATGACGACGACGAAGACGACGACGACGAAGACGACGACGACGAAGAAGACGACGACGAAGACGACGACGACGAAGACGACGACGACGAAGAAGACGACGACGAAGACGACGACGATGAAGATGACGACGACGAAGAAGACGACGATGAAGAAGACGACGACGAAGACGACGACGACGAAGAAGAAGACGACGACGACGACGACGACGAAGAAGACGATGACGAAGAAGACGACGACGAAGACGACGACGACGAAGAAGACGACGAAGAAGACGACGAAGAAGACGACGACGAAGACGATGACGACGAAGAAGACGACGACGAAGAAGACGACGAAGATAAAGACGACGACGAAGAAGACGACGACGAAGAAGACGACGACGAAGAAGACGACGACGAAGAAGACGATGACGAAGAAGACGACGACGAAGAAGACGACGACGAAGACGACGACGACGAAGACTACGACAACGACGACGACGACGACGACGATGAAGACAACGACGACGCCGACGACGACGACGAAGACGACGACGACGAAGACGACGACGACGAAGACGACGACGACGAAGACGACGACGACGAAGACGACGACGACGAAGAAGACGACGACGAAGACGACGACGACGAAGACGACGACGACGAAGACGACGACGACGAAGACGACGACGACGAAGAAGACGACGACGAAGACGACGACGACGAAGACGACGACGACGAAGAAGACGACGAGGAAGACGACGACGACGAAGACGACGACGACGAAGAAGACGACGACGAAGATGACGCCGACGAAGACGACGACGACGAAGAAGACGACGACGAAGACGACGACGACGAAGACGACGACGAAGACGACGACGAAGAAGACGACGACGAAGACGACGACGACGAAGACGACGACGAAGACGACGACGATGAAGACGACGACGAGGAAGACGACGACGACGAAGACGACGACGACGAAGACGACGACGACGAAGACGACGATGACGAAGACGACGACGACGAAGACGACGACGATGAAGAAGACGACGACGAAGACGACGACGACGAAGAAGACGACGACGAAGAAGACGACGACGAAGACGACGAGGACGAAGTAGACGACGACGAAGAAGACGACGACGAAGACGACGACGACGAAGAAGACGACGACGAAGACGACGACGACGAAGACGACGACGACGAAGAAGACGACGACGAAGAAGACGACGACGAAGATGACGACGACGAAGACGACGACGACGAAGACGACGACGAAGAAGACGACGACGAAGAAGACGACGACGATAAAGACGATGACGAAGAAGACGACGACGAAGAAGACGACGAAGAAGAAGACGACGAGGAAGAAGACAACGACGAAGAAGACGACGAGGAAGACCACGACGACGAAGAAGACGACGACGAAGAAGACGACAAAGACGACGACGACGAAGACGATGACGACGAAGAAGACGACGAAGAAGAAGACGACGAAGACGACGACGACGAAGAAGACGACGAAGACGAAGACGACGAAGACGACGACGACGAAGAAGACGATGAAGACGAAGACGAAGACGACGAAGAAGACGACGAAGACGAAGACGAAGACGACGACGACGATGAAGAAGACGATGAAGACGAAGACGAAGACGAAGACGAAGAAGAAGAAGAAGAAGAAGACGAAGAAGAAGAAGAAGAAGAAGAAGCAGAAGAAGAAGAAGACGAAGAAGAAGAAGAAGAAGAATACGAAGAAAAAGACGACGAAGAAGACGAAGACGACGACGAAGAAGACGACGAAGAAGACGACGAAGAAGATGAAGACGACGACGAAGAAGACGACGAAGAAGACGACGAAGAAGACGAAGACGACGACGAAGAACACGACGAAGAAGACGACGACGACGAAGACGACGACGAAGACGACGACGACGAAGACGACGACGACGAAGACGACGACAACGAAGACGACAACGACGAAGACGACGACGACGAAGACGACGACGACGAAGACGACGACGACGAATACGACGACGTCGAAGACGACGACGACGATGAAGAAGACGACGACGAAGAAGACGACGACGACGATGACGACGACGACGAAGACGACGACGACGAAGAAGACGACGACGAAGACGACGACGACGAAGACGACGACGACGAAGAAGATGACGAAGAAGACGACGAAGAAGAAGAAGACGACAAAGACGAAGATGATGAAGAAGACGACGAAGAAGAAGTAGACGACGAAGACGAAGACGACGAAGAAGACGACGAAGAAGAAGGAGACGACGAAGACGAAGACGACAAAGAAGACGACAAAGAAGAAGAAGACGACGAAGACGACGACGACGAAGAAGACGACGACGAAGACGACGACGACGAAGAAGACGACGAAGACGAAGACGACGAAGAAGATGACGAAGAAGAAGAAGACGACGAAGACGAAGATGATGAAGAAGACGACGAAGAAGAAGTAGACGACGAAGACGAAGACGACGAAGATGACGACGACGAAGACGACGACGACGAAGACGACGACGACGAAGAAGACGACGACGAAGAAGACGACGACGATAAAGACGATGACGAAGAAGACGACGACGAAGAAGACGACGAAGAAGAAGACGACGAGGAAGAAGACAACGACGAAGAAGACGACGAGGAAGACCACGACGACGAAGAAGACGACGACGAAGAAGACGACAAAGACGACGACGACGACGAAGACGACGATGACGAAGACGACGACGACGAAGACGACGACGACGAAGAAGACGACGACGAAGACGACGACGACGAAGAAGACGACGACGAAGAAGACGACGACGAAGACGACGAGGACGAAGTAGACGACGACGAAGAAGACGACGACGAAGACGACGACGACGAAGAAGACGACGACGAAGACGACGACGACGAAGACGACGACGACGAAGAAGACGACGACGAAGAAGACGACGACGAAGATGACGACGACGAAGACGACGACGACGAAGACGACGACGACGAAGAAGACGACGACGAAGAAGACGACGACGATAAAGACGATGACGAAGAAGACGACGACGAAGAAGACGACGAAGAAGAAGACGACGAGGAAGAAGACAACGACGAAGAAGACGACGAGGAAGACCACGACGACGAAGAAGACGACGACGAAGAAGACGACAAAGACGACGACGACGAAGACGATGACGACGAAGAAGACGACGAAGAAGAAGACGACGAAGACGACGACGACGAAGAAGACGACGAAGACGAAGACGACGAAGACGACGACGACGAAGAAGACGATGAAGACGAAGACGAAGACGACGAAGAAGACGACGAAGACGAAGACGAAGACGACGACGACGATGAAGAAGACGATGAAGACGAAGACGAAGACGAAGACGAAGAAGAAGAAGAAGAAGAAGACGAAGAAGAAGAAGAAGAAGAAGAAGCAGAAGAAGAAGAAGACGAAGAAGAAGAAGAAGAAGAATACGAAGAAAAAGACGACGAAGAAGACGAAGACGACGACGAAGAAGACGACGAAGAAGACGACGAAGAAGATGAAGACGACGACGAAGAAGACGACGAAGAAGACGACGAAGAAGACGAAGACGACGACGAAGAACACGACGAAGAAGACGACGACGACGAAGACGACGACGAAGACGACGACGACGAAGACGACGACGACGAAGACGACGACAACGAAGACGACAACGACGAAGACGACGACGACGAAGACGACGACGACGAAGACGACGACGACGAATACGACGACGTCGAAGACGACGACGACGAAGAAGAAGACGACGAAGACGAAGATGATGAAGAAGACGACGAAGAAGAAGTAGACGACGAAGACGAAGACGACGAAGATGACGACGACGAAGACGACGACGACGAAGACGACGACGACGAAGAAGACGACGACGAAGAAGACGACGACGATAAAGACGATGACGAAGAAGACGACGACGAAGAAGACGACGAAGAAGAAGACGACGAGGAAGAAGACAACGACGAAGAAGACGACGAGGAAGACCACGACGACGAAGAAGACGACGACGAAGAAGACGACAAAGACGACGACGACGACGAAGACGACGATGACGAAGACGACGACGACGAAGACGACGACGACGAAGAAGACGACGACGAAGACGACGACGACGAAGAAGACGACGACGAAGAAGACGACGACGAAGACGACGAGGACGAAGTAGACGACGACGAAGAAGACGACGACGAAGACGACGACGACGAAGAAGACGACGACGAAGACGACGACGACGAAGACGACGACGACGAAGAAGACGACGACGAAGAAGACGACGACGAAGATGACGACGACGAAGACGACGACGACGAAGACGACGACGACGAAGAAGACGACGACGAAGAAGACGACGACGATAAAGACGATGACGAAGAAGACGACGACGAAGAAGACGACGAAGAAGAAGACGACGAGGAAGAAGACAACGACGAAGAAGACGACGAGGAAGACCACGACGACGAAGAAGACGACGACGAAGAAGACGACAAAGACGACGACGACGAAGACGATGACGACGAAGAAGACGACGAAGAAGAAGACGACGAAGACGACGACGACGAAGAAGACGACGAAGACGAAGACGACGAAGACGACGACGACGAAGAAGACGATGAAGACGAAGACGAAGACGACGAAGAAGACGACGAAGACGAAGACGAAGACGACGACGACGATGAAGAAGACGATGAAGACGAAGACGAAGACGAAGACGAAGAAGAAGAAGAAGAAGAAGACGAAGAAGAAGAAGAAGAAGAAGAAGCAGAAGAAGAAGAAGACGAAGAAGAAGAAGAAGAAGAATACGAAGAAAAAGACGACGAAGAAGACGAAGACGACGACGAAGAAGACGACGAAGAAGACGACGAAGAAGATGAAGACGACGACGAAGAAGACGACGAAGAAGACGACGAAGAAGACGAAGACGACGACGAAGAACACGACGAAGAAGACGACGACGACGAAGACGACGACGAAGACGACGACGACGAAGACGACGACGACGAAGACGACGACAACGAAGACGACAACGACGAAGACGACGACGACGAAGACGACGACGACGAAGACGACGACGACGAATACGACGACGTCGAAGACGACGACGACGATGAAGAAGACGACGACGAAGAAGACGACGACGACGATGACGACGACGACGAAGACGACGACGACGAAGAAGACGACGACGAAGACGACGACGACGAAGACGACGACGACGAAGAAGATGACGAAGAAGACGACGAAGAAGAAGAAGACGACAAAGACGAAGATGATGAAGAAGACGACGAAGAAGAAGTAGACGACGAAGACGAAGACGACGAAGAAGACGACGAAGAAGAAGGAGACGACGAAGACGAAGACGACAAAGAAGACGACAAAGAAGAAGAAGACGACGAAGACGACGACGACGAAGAAGACGACGACGAAGACGACGACGACGAAGAAGACGACGAAGACGAAGACGACGAAGAAGATGACGAAGAAGAAGAAGACGACGAAGACGAAGATGATGAAGAAGACGACGAAGAAGAAGTAGACGACGAAGACGAAGACGACAAAGAAGACGACGAAGAAGAAGAAGACGACGAAGACGAAGACGACAAAGAAGACGACGAAGAAGAAGAAGACGACGAAGACGACGACGACGAAGAAGACGACGAAGAAGAAGACGACGAAGATGACGACGACGAAGAAGACGACGAAGAAGAAGATGACGAAGACGACAACGACGAAGAAAACGACGAAGATGAAGACGACGAAGACGACGACGACGATGAAGAAGACGACGAAGACGAAGACGAAGACGACGATGACGACGAAGAAGACGATGAAGACGAAGACGAAGACGAAGACGAAGAAGAAGAAGAAGAAGAAGACGAAGAAGAAGAAGAAGAAGAAGAAGAAGACGAAGAAGAAGAAGAAGAAGTAGAAGAAGAAGAAGAAGAAGAAGAAGACGAAGAAGAAGACGACGAAGAAGACGAAGACGACGACGAAGAGGACGACGAAGAAGACGACGAAGAAGACGACGAAGAAGATGAAGACGACGACGAAGAAGATGACGAAGACGACGACGACAAAGAAGACGACGACGAAGACGACGACGACGAAGACGACAACGACGAAGATGACGACGACAAAGACGACGACGACGAAGACGACGACGACGTATACAACGACGTCGAAGACGACGACGACGAAGACGACGACGACGAAGAAGACGACGACAAAGAAGACGACGACGAAGAAGACGACGACAAAGACGAAGACGACGAAGAAGACGACGATGAAGACGACGACGACGAAGACGACGACGACGAAGAAGACGACGAAGACGAAGACGAAGACGACGACGACGACGAAGAAGACGATGAAGACGAAGATGAAGACAAAGACGAAGAAGAAGAAGAATAAGAAGAAGACGAAGAAGAAGAAGAAGAAGAAGCAGAAGAAGAAGAAGAAGACGAAGAAGAAGAAGAAGAAGAAGATGAAAAAGAAGACGACGAAGAAGACGAAGACGACGACGAAGAAGACGACGAAGAAGACGACGAAGAAGACGAAGACGACGATGAAGAAGACGACAAAGAAGACGACGAAGAAGACGAAGACGACGACGAAGAACACGATAAAGAAGACGACGACGATGAAGACGACGCCGAAGAAGAAGATGACGAAGACGACGACGACGAAGAAGTCGACGAAGAAGAAGACGACGACGAAGACGACGACGACGAAGACGACGATGACGAAGAAGACGACGACGAAGAAGACGACGACGAAGACGACGACGACGAAGACGACGACGACGAAGACGACGACGACGAAGAAGACGACGAAGAAGAAGAAGACGACGAAGACGAAGACGACAAAGAAGACGACGAAGAAGAAGAAGACGACGAAGACGACGACGACGAAGAAGACGACGATGAAAACGACGACGACGAAGAAGACAACGAAGACGAAGACGACGAAGAAGACGACGAAGAAGAAGAAGACGACGAAGACGAAGATGATGAAGAAGACGACGAAGAAGAAGTAGACGACGAAGACGAAGACGACGAAGAAGACGACGAAGAAGAAGAAGACGACGAAGACGAAGACGACAAAGAAGACGACGAAGAAGAAGAAGACGACGAAGACGACGATGAAGACGAAGACGACGAAGAAGACGACGACGAAGACGACGACGATGAAGACGACGACGACGAAGAAGACGACGACGAAGACGACGACGACGAAGACGACGATGACGAAGAAGACGACGACGAAGAAGACGACGACGAAGAAGACAACGACGAAGAAGACGACGACGATAAAGACGATGACGAAGAAGACGACGACGAAGAAGACGACGAAGAAGAAGACGACGAGGAAGAAGACAACGACGAAGAAGACGACGAGGAAGACCACAACGACGAAGAAGACGACGAAGACGAAGACGAAGACGACGACGACGACGAAGAAGACGATGAAGACGAAGATGAAGACAAAGACGAAGAAGAAGAAGAATAAGAAGAAGACGAAGAAGAAGAAGAAGAAGAAGCAGAAGAAGAAGAAGAAGAAGACGAAGAAGAAGAAGAAGAAGAAGACGAAAAAGAAGACGACGAAGAAGACGAAGACGACGACGAAGAAGACGACGAAGAAGACGACGAAGAAGACGAAGACGACGATGAAGAAGACGACAAAGAAGACGACGAAGAAGACGAAGACGACGACGAAGAACACGATAAAGAAGACGACGACGATGAAGACGACGCCGAAGAAGAAGATGACGAAGACGACGACGACGAAGAAGTCGACGAAGAAGAAGACGACGACGAAGACGACGACGACGAAGACGACGATGACGAAGAAGACGACGACGAAGAAGACGACGACGAAGACGACGACGACGAAGACGACGACGACGAAGACGACGACGACGAAGAAGACGACGAAGAAGAAGAAGACGACGAAGACGAAGACGACAAAGAAGACGACGAAGAAGAAGAAGACGACGAAGACGACGACGACGAAGAAGACGACGACGAAAACGACGACGACGAAGAAGACAACGAAGACGAAGACGACGAAGAAGACGACGAAGAAGAAGAAGACGACGAAGACGAAGATGATGAAGAAGACGACGAAGAAGAAGTAGACGACGAAGACGAAGACGACGAAGAAGACGACGAAGAAGAAGAAGACGACGAAGACGAAGACGACAAAGAAGACGACGAAGAAGAAGAAGACGACGAAGACGACGATGAAGACGAAGACGACGAAGAAGACGACGACGAAGACGACGACGATGAAGACGACGACGACGAAGAAGACAACGACGAAGACGACGACGACGAAGACGACGACGACGAAGAAGACGACGACGAAGAAGACGACGACGAAGAAGACAACGACGAAGAAGACGACGACGATAAAGACGATGACGAAGAAGACGACGACGAAGAAGACGACGAAGAAGAAGACGACGAGGAAGAAGACAACGACGAAGAAGACGACGAGGAAGACCACAACGACGAAGAAGACGACGACGAAGAAGACGACGAAGACGACGACGACGAAGACGATGACGACGAAGAAGACGACGAAGAAGAAGACGACGAAGACGACGACGACGAAGAAGACGACGAAGACGAAGAAGACGATGAAGACGAAGACGACGAAGAAGACAACGAAGACGAAGACGACGATGACGATGAAGAAGACGATGAAGACGAAGACGAAGACGAAGACGAAGAAGAAGAAGAAGAAGAAGACGAAGAAGAAGAAGAAAAAGAAGAAGCAGAAGAAGAAGAAGAAGAAGACGAAGAAGAAGAAGAAGAAGAATACGAAGAAGAAGACGACGAAGAAGACGAAGACGACGACGAAGAAGACGACGAAGAAGACGACGAAGAAGATGAAGACGACGACGAAGAAGACGACGAAGAAGACGACGAAGAAGACGAAGACGACGACGAAGAACACGCCGAAGAAGACGACGACGACGAAGACGACGACGAAGACGACGACGACGAAGACGACGACGACGAAGACGACGACAACGAAGACGACAACGACGAAGACGACGACGACAAAGACGACGACGACGAAGACGACGACGACGAATACGACGACGTCGAAGACGACGACGACGATGAAGAAGACGACGACGAAGAAGACGACGATGAAGAAGACGACGACGAAGACGAAGACGACGAAGAAGACGACGACGAAGACGACGACGACGAAGACGACGACGAAGAAGACGACGACGAAGAATACGACGACGAAGACGACGACGATGAAGAAGACGACGACGAAGAAGACGACGACGAAGAAGACGACGACGAAGAAGACGACGACGAAGACGACGACGACGAAGAAGACGACGACGAAGACGACGACGACGAAGACGACGACGACGAAGAAGATGACGACGAAGACGACGACGACGAAGACGACGACGACGAAGACGACGACGACGAAGATGACGACGACGAAGAAGACGACGACGAAGACGACGACGACGAAGAAGACGACGACGAAGAAGACGACGACGAAGACGACGACGACGAAGAAGACGACGACGAAGACGACGACGACGAAGAAGACGACGACGAAGAAGACGACGACGAAGAAGACGACGAGGAAGACGACGACGACGAAGAAGACGATGACAAAGAAGACGACGAAGACGACGACGACGAAGACGACAACGACGAAGAAGACGACGAAGAAGAAGACGACGAAGACGACGACGACGAAGAAGACGACGAAGACGAAGACGACGAAGACGATGACGATGAAGAAGACGACGAAGACGAAGACGAAGATGACAACGAAGAAGACGACGAAGACGAAGACGAAGACGACGACGACGAAGAAGACGATGAAGACGAAGACGAAGACGAAGACGAAGAAGAAGAAGAAGAAGAAGAACACGAAGAAGAAGAAGAAGAAGAAGCAGAAGAAGAAGAAAAGAAGAAGAAGAAGAAGACGAAGAAGAAGACGACGAAGAAGACGAAGACGACGACGAAGAAGACGACGAAGAAGACGACGAAGAAGACGAAGATGACGACGAAGAAGACGACGAAGAAGCCGACGAAGAAGACGAAGACGACGACGAAGAACACGATGAAGAAGACGACGACGACGAAGACGACGATGAAGACGACGACGACAAAGACGACGACGACGACGAAGACGACGACGAAGATGATGACGACGAAGACGACGACGACGAAGACGACAACGACGAAGACGACGACGACGAAGACGACGACGATGAAGAAGACGACGACGAAGACGACGACGACGAAGAAGACGACGAAGAAGAAGAAGACGACGAAGACGAAGACGACGAAGAAGACGACGACGAAGAAGACGACGACGAAGAAGACGACGACGAAGAAGACGACGACGAAGAAGACGACGACGAAGAAGACGACGACGATGAAGACGACGACGAAGAAGACGACGACGAAGAAGACGACGACGAAGAAGACGACGACGAAGAAGACGACGACGAAGAAGACGACGAGGAAGACGACGACGACGAAGAAGACGATGACGAAGAAGACGACGAAGACGACGACGACGAAGAAGACAACGACGAAGAAGACGACGAAGAAGAAGACGACGAAGACGACGACGACGAAGAAGACGACGAAGACGAAGACGACGAAGATGACGACGACGAAGAAGACGATGAAGACGAAGACGACGACGAAGAAGACGACGAAGACGAAGACGAAGACGACGACGACGACAAAGAAGACGATGAAGACGAAGACGAAGACGAAGATGAAGAAGAAGAAGAAGAAGAAGACGAAGAAGAAGAAGAAGAAGAAGCAGAAGAAGAAGAAGAAGACGAAGAAGAAGAAGAAGAAGAAGAAGACGAAGAAGAAGACGATGAAGAAGACGAAGACGACGACGAAGAAGACGATGAAGAAGACGACGACGAAGACGACGATGACGACGAAGACGACGACGAAGATGACGACGACGAAGACGATGACGAAGACGATGACGACGAAGACGACGACGACGAAGACGACGACTACGAAGAAGACGACGACGAAGACGACGACGACGAAGACGACGACGACGA
This sequence comes from Malacoraja senta, assembly GCA_038087875.1. Classification (NCBI taxonomy): domain Eukaryota; kingdom Metazoa; phylum Chordata; class Chondrichthyes; order Rajiformes; family Rajidae; genus Malacoraja; species Malacoraja senta. The sequence continues at coordinate 22,197 of JAXLNO010004218.1, forward strand.
AGACGACGACGACGAAGACGACGACGACGACGACGAAGACGACGACGACGAAGACGACGACGACGAAGACGACGACGACGAAGACGACGACGACGAAGACGACGATGACGAAGACGACGACGACGAAGAAGACGACGAAGAAGAAGAAGACGACGAAGACGAAGACGACGAAGAAGACGACGAAGAAGAAGAAGACGACGAAGACGAAGACAATGAAGAAGACGACGAAGAAGAAGAAGACGACGAAGACGAAGACGACGAAGAAGACGACGAAGAAGAAGAAGACGACGAAGATGAAGACGACAAAGAAGACGACGAAGAAGAAGAAGACGACGAAGACGACAACGACGAAGAAGACGACGACGAAGGCGACGACGACGATACGACGACGACGACGAAGACGATGACGAAGATGACGACGACGAAGACGACGATGAAGACGATGACGACGAAGACGACGACGACGAAGACGACGACGACGAAGAAGACGACGACGAAGATGACGACGACGAAGACGACGACGACGAAGACGACGACGACGAAGACGACGACGACGAAGACGACGACGACGAAGACGACGACGACGAAGACGACGACGACGAAGACGACGACAAAGAAGACGACGACGAAGACGACGACGACGAAGACGACGACGACGAAGAAGACAACGATGAAGAAGAAGACGATGAAGACGAAGACGACGAAGAAGACGACGAAGAAGAAGAAGACGACGAAGATGAAGACGATGAAGAAGACGACGAAGAAGAAGAAGACGACGAAGACGAAGACGACGAAGAAGACGACGAAGAAAAAGAAGACGACGAAGATGAAGACGACAAAGAAGACGACGAAGAAGAAGAAGATGACGAAGACGACGACAACGAAGAAGACGACGAAGAAGAAGAAGACGACGAAGAGGACGACGACGAAGAAGACGACGAAGAAGAAGACGACGAAGACGACGACGACGAAGAAGACGACGAAGAAGAAGACGACGAAGACGACGACGACGAAGAAGATGACGAAGAAGAAGACGACGAAGACGACGACGACGCAGAAGTCGACGAAGAAGAAGACGACGACGAAGACGACGACGACGAAGAAGACGACGACGAAGACGACGACGACGAAGACGACGACGACGAAGAAGACGACGACGAAGACGACGACGACGAAGAAGACGACGACGAAGAAGACGACGACGAAGACGACGACGACGAAGAAGACGACGAAGAAGACGACGACGAAGACGACGACGACGAAGAAGACGACGACGAAGAAGACGACGACGAAGAAGACGACGACGAAGAAGACGACGACGAAGAAGACGACGACGAAGAAGACGACGACGAAGAAGACGACGACGAAGAAGACGACGACGAAGAAGACGACGACGAAGAAGACGACGACGAAGAAGACGACGACGAGGAAGACGACGACGAAGAAGACGACGACGATAAAGACGATGACGAAGAAGACGACGACGAAGAAGACGACGACGAAGAAGATGACGACGAAGAAGACGACGACGTAGAAGACGACGACGAAGAAGACGACGACGAAGACGACGACGACGAAGACTACGACGATGACGACGACGACGACGACGACGAAGACGACGACAACGACGACGACGACGACGAAGACGACGACGACGAAGACGACGACGACGAAGACGACGACGACGAAGACGACAACGACGAAGACGACGACGACGAAGAAGACGACGACGAAGACGACGACGACGAAGACGATGACGACGAAGACGATGATGACGATGACGACGACGACGAAGACGACGACGACGAAGAAGACGACGACGAAGACGACGACGATGAAGACGACGACGACGAAGAAGACGACGAAGAAGACGACGAAGAAGAAGAAGACGACGAAGACGAAGATGATGAAGAAGACAACGAAGAAGAAGTAGACGACGAAGACGAAGACGACGAAGAAGACGACAAGAAGAGAAGGAGACGACGAAGACGAAGACGACAAAGAAGACGACGAAGAAGAAGAAGACGACGAAGACGACGACGACAAAGAAGACGACGACGAAGACGACGACGACGAAGAAGACGACGAAGACGAAGACGACGAAGAAGACGACGAAGAAGAAGAAGATGACGAAGACGAAGATGATGAAGAAGACGACGAAG
>JAXLNO010004219.1:0-39124 GCA_038087875.1 Malacoraja senta
GACATACCAACTCTTCAACTATCATCCCCCATTACCTGACCTCAATTTTTTTTAAGGTAGAGATAGATTATTGATTAGTACAGGTGTCAGGGGTTATGCAGGAGAATGGAGAGATAGATCAGCCATGATTGAATGGTGGAGTAGACTTGATGGGCCAAATGGCCTAATTCTACTCCTAGAACCTATGAACTGATGAAGCACAGGACGTGGAGGTGTATGGATCGTGTACAGGCAGATGAGATCAGTTTAACTTGGCATCATGTTGGGCACAAACATTGTGGGCTGAAGGGCCTGCTCCAGTTCCTGCTGCAATGTCCTGTTTTTTATCGTGCTGACCAGCGATCCCCAAACACCAACACCATCCTACACATTCCCCTTTTAGTTCTACAATCAGTCCCTTGATGTTTGCATTGTATATTAATAATGTTAGAGTAATAAAGAGAGACTTTAGATTTTAGGCTTCAGAGATGCAGCGCGGAAACAGGCCCGTTTGACCCACGGAGTTTGCCCTAGACACCCTTGACACATTAGGCACCATTTACAATGTCACCAAAGCCAACTAACCTGCAGACCGGTACGTCTTTGGAAATGCGGGAGGAAACCGGAGCGCCCGGAGAAAACCCACGCGGTCATGGGGAGAACGTACAAACTCCGTACGGACAGCACCCATAGTCGGGATCGACTGCGGAGGATTCAAAGGTCCCGACCACGGGTGAACAAAGAGGAAGGTGACTGAACTTTTTTGCCTTCCATCACAGTGGGAAACGTTGATTCCGTTGGGGGGGGATGTTTATGTTAAACTCTATCGTGCTTTGTGTTCATTTTATTCGTATGGCTGTATGGCAACTCAAATCTCACTCTACCAATTGATACACGTGACAGTAAATGTGAACTTGAACTTGAACAAACCCGGGGTCTCCGGCGCTGTGAGGCAGCAACTCAAGCGCTGCGCCTCCGTGCCGGCCTACGGGCCAAGGTTCCTGTGCGACAAAAATGCTCCCAATGTTGGGCGAGTCCAGAACCAGGGGCCACAGTCTTAGAATAAAGGGGAGGTCATTTAAGACTGAGGTGAGAAAAAACGTTTTCACCCAGAGAGTTGTGAATTTATGGAATTCCCTGCCACAGAGGGCAGTGGAGGCCAAATCACTGGATGGATTTAAGAGAGAGTTAGATAGAGCTCTAGGGGCTAGTGGAGTCAAGGGATATGGGGAGAAGGCAGGCACGGGTTATTGATAGGGGACGATCAGCCATGATCACAATGAATGGCGGTGCTGGCTCGAAGGGCCGAATGGCCTCCTCCTGCACCTATTTTCTATGTTTCTATGACACTGTTCTATGTTCTATGTTCCAATGTCTTATCCATTTCTTGAGGCAGTAGGGTTGAAACTTTCTGAGATACGCCCTGAGATAAAATAAGAAAAATCTTTCTTCGGGACCTAAAGGAGATGTTTGGGTTAACGATTCGTAAATGAGAAATCAGCACAGAACGTGCGATTTCAGGCCAAACACACATGCTCACTCATTGCATTGTAATCGGGCTGGCTGCCGCTCATTTCATTCCTAAACTAAATCTCATTTGATGCTCTTACATAAACATGAGCGACCTGCGTTGGGATTAAATACCTTGGCCACTCACAGCAAACGTCCGCTGACTAAGCAATGATAACATCTCATAGAATTAGTTTAAGAAGGAACGGCAGATGCTGGAAAATTGAAGGTAGACAAAAATGCTGGAGAAACTCAGCGGGTGAGAATTAGTTTAGTTTAGTTTATTGTCACGTGCCCCCGGGTAGAGCAAAACGTTTTTGTTGCGTACTAACCAGTCTGTTAAACACTACACCCTCAAATAAGCTCTGATCGACATCGACTATTATGGTTATTATTGCACTATTATTGTTTGTTATTTGATGTGTACAGATGTGTGTGCGTGCATAGTTACGCCAGCATTTTGTGTCTATCTTTGGTTTAAACCAGCATCTGCAGTTCCTTCATACACAATATATGTGTAAGCGTTTGTGTGTGTGTGTGTGTGAGCGTGTGCATGTGTGAGTGTGTGCGCGTGTGTGAGCGTGTGTGTGAGCGTGTATGTGTGTGCATGTATGTGTGAGCGTGTGTGTGTGAACGTGTGCCTGTGTGAGTGTGTGCGTGTGTGTGAGTGTGTATGTGTGAGCATGTATGTGTGAGCATGTATGTGTGAGCGTGTATGTGTGTGAGCGTGTGTGAGCGTGTGTGTGTGAACGTGTGTGTGAGCGTGTGTGTGTGAATGTGTGAGTGTATGTGTGAGCCTGTGTGTGTGAACGTGTGTGTGAGCGTGTGTGTGAGCGTGTGTGTGTGTGAGCGTGTGTGTGTGTGTGAACGTGTGTGTGAGCGTGAGTGTGAGCGTGTATGTGTGAGCGTGTGTGTGAGCGTGAGTGTGTGTCAGTGTGTGTGAGCGTGTGTGTGAGCGTGTATGTGTGTGAGCGTGTGTGTGTGTGAGCGTGTGTGTGTGAACGTGTGTGTGAGCGTGTGTGTGAGCGTGTATGTGTGAGCGTGTGTGTGATCGTGAGTGTGTCAGTGTGTGTGAGTGTGAGTGTGTGCGTGTGTGTGAGCGTGAGTGTGTGAGCGTGAGTGTGTGTGTGTGTATATGTATACGTGAGTATGTGTATATATACAGTACACACACAGAATGTTATTTTCTTGTTTATTATATAAATGTATATCTATATATTGTGTATGAAGGACCTGCAGTTCACCGTGTACTATGGTTACATATTCTGTTGTGCCGCTGTGAGTAAGATTGTCATTGTTCTATCTGGGACACACGACAATAAAACACTCTTGACTTTGGCCGATGATTTAGACCAGTCTTTTGAAGAGAATCTTGTGGACTCTTGCCAGTATTTGTACTCAGCTGAGCTCGGAGTAAAAGGATTATCTTTTCTACCTTCCCTGTATGTCTATATAACAACTGTGATTGCGTTTCAAAAATAATTGATTCATTGTGACGTCTGCTTGGACATTGTTGTATAGAATGACATTATTCCGTTGTAATTTTTGACAGGGGATTTAATACGATCATTCAAACATTATAATTCAAATGGAGAGGACTATATCGTGGAGACGAAGGTTGCTGTCCAGGTTTAAAGGAACATAAAGGCAAAAGAAAAGGAATTAAGGACTAAAAATAGTGAGACTGGAAGCTGATTCACTGATAACGTCAACAACCATTCAACATCTTTTTTTGTTAGAGGTGGCGACTAGGAAAGAGCAGTTAGTTGGGGTAATGTTGGAGTGACTCGGAGGGTCAGGCAGCATCCATGGATATACTACAGTGGTAGCAAGCAGCCAGCTATCCAGAGTTGCTGCCATGCAGCGCCAGTGACCCGGGTTCGATCCTGACTACGGGTGCTGTCTGTACGGAGTTTGCACGATCTCCCCGTGGGTTTTGTCCGAGATCTTCGATTTCCTCCCTCCCTCCAAAGACCTACAGGTTTGTTGGTTAATGGGCTTGGTGTAAATGTAAATTGTCCCTAGTGTGGGCAGGGTAGTGTTGGTATTGGTCGACACGGACTCGGACAATAGACAATAGACAATAGGTGCAGGAGCAGGCCATTCGGCCCTTCGAGCCAGCACCGCCATTCAATGTGATCATGGCTGACCATCCCCAATCAGTACCCCGTTCCTGCCTTCTCCCCATATCCCCTGACTCTGCTATCTTTAAGAGCCCTATCTAGCTCTCTCTTGAAGGGTCTGTTTCTGCGCTGTATATCATTTGGTACCCAGTTCTTAAAGGTACAGTTACATGATATACATTACATTATATACGTTACATTGGGGAACATGGATAGGTGATGTTTTGTTTCGGGACCCTACGTCATAAGTGATAAGAGCAGAATTAGGCCATTCGGCCCATCAAGTCTACGCCACCATTCAATAATGGCTGGTCTATCTTTCCCTTTCAACCCCATTCTCCTGTCCTCCTCATAACATCCGACACCCATACTAATCAAGAATCTATCTATCTCGGCCTTAAAATCCATTAACTTGGCCTCCACAGTCCTCTGTGGCAACGAATTCCACAGATTCACTGCCCTCTGGCTAAAGAGATTACTTCGGACGGAGTAGACAATTCACTTATTTGCTTTCATTCAAGTTTCATTAAAAAAAAGCTCAGTGAAAGCAAATAAGTGAATTCACTGTCTGTACGGAGTTTGTAGGTTCACTGAGTTTTTTGTTTTTGCTACAAATGATGTGGTTTAAGATTATTCCATTTAATTTCAAATCGGCTATCCGAAATCCTGAACATAGCAGATATCCTGATGGTGTTCTGTAGTTTACTGGGTATAAAGAGCTCTTTCGTTGACAAGAGTCTATTTCTGCATAGGTTTACTGGTCGTGTCAGGTTACGTTAGTTTTTAAGGCTGTGAAGTAATTTACTGCCTACCCAACTCACAAAACATTCAGCGAAAATCTTGCTAATGGTCCTGCAATTATCCTCTCATAGCCACGCCGAGTGAATGGAAAGACTTTCGAGGTGGTTATCAAATATTCATTCCCTTCCAACCGGCCCAGTTACAGTAGTTTGAAGCTTTTAAGAGTCATACAGGAACTCCCTGAAGCAAGTCGCTGCTCATTCTTGAGGGAACTCTCCACGTGCAGTTGTGTGCGTCTGAACTCGATCTGTGGCAAGAAGCAGAAGGGGATGGACTTCCAATCCTGCTTTGTGTCTTCCAATTGCTGCTGTCAATGACACAAATGAAAGAAGACCAGCTTATTGTTAGTTTGGTTTAGATCAGAGATACAGCGCGGAAACAGGCCCTTCGGCCCATCGAGGCTGCACCGGCCAGCGATCCCCGCACATTAACACTATCCTACACACACTACGGACAATTTTAACATTCGTACCAAGGCAATTAACCTACAAACCTGTACGTATTTGGGGTGTGGGAGGAAACCGAAGATCTCGGAGGAAACCCACGCGGGTCTCGGGGTGAACGTGCAAACTCCGTACAGAGAGCGCCCGTAGTCAGGATCGAACCCGGGTCTCCGGCACTGCAAGCGCTGTAAGGCAGCATTGTAAAATGTAAATTGTCCCTAGTGTGTGTAGGATAGTGTTAGTGTGCGGGGATCGTTGGTCGGTGGGGACTCGGTGGGCCGAAGGGCCAGTTTCCGCGCTGTATCTCTAAACTAAACTGAACTAAACTAAAATATGGAATCTCCTGCTACATGTTTCAGTGGACGATCATCACTGAGTCTCTGCACCTGGTTGGGTGGAGGTATTATATCCCTTCACTCGATCCCCCTGTTCTTTACCTTTGTTCAAACAACCTTGAAGCCAACAGCCCAGCTGGTTGCCTTGCCTTGTATTTCTAGTTTTGAAATATCAATTTCTATGAACAGCTGGTTTGTGCTTCCTGTGGCTGAGAGAGTTGTATTTCAAGGGGCCTGTCTCACTTGGCGAGTTTTTTCGGCGACTGTCGGCATCATTGACTGACGTGTCAGGTCACCGAAAAAGTCGGGGCGTGATGACGTATTGACGCGCGGTGTTTCCTCGAGTGTCGCAACATTTTATTTTGTCGCCGCTGGATTTTGAAATGTTCCAAATCTATCGGTGACCCTGATACGCCTCGTCAATGTCACCGAAAAAATCGCCAAGTGGGACAGGCCCGTAGGTGTGTGTCCTGTTGAGTCCTGTCTGTATCCTGCAGACTGCCAAATCAGATTCAGATTCAGATTCAACTTTATTGTCATTGTGCAGTGTACAGTACAGAGACAACGAAATGCAGGCAAGCACGGCTACACCTGATGAGACACCCAATCAGTGCGGTGGTACGGGATTACTGCAGCGGCCCCTACAGCCCATCTGTCTTTTTTTAATTTTTGTCTAGTTAAATGTAGTTGTTTGTGGGGTTTTTTTGTACTGTTTTAATTGTGTATATGTGGGGGAGGGGGAAACTTTAAAAAATCTCTTCCCTGCACGGGAGACCCGACCTTTTCCCTGTCGGGTCTCCGTTGTCGTTGGGGCCTAGCTCCGTGGAGCGGCCTCCGACCGGGACGACCTGGGGGCTCCAGTCGCGGAGGCTGCGGAGCTGCGGACTTACCATCGTGGGGCTGGCCGGCCTCGGAGCGCGGGGGGCGGTGGTGGCTCGCTGCTGCGGCCCGACTCCAGAGCTCCAGCTCCAGCTGCAGACCTGTGGACTATGATATCGGGAGCTCGCGGGTCCGGGTGAGAGACCGCTTTCCGGAGCTCCCGCAATGCAACTTCTCCAGCTCGAGTCGCGGGGTTGGAACGACCCGGAGCGGGGCCGTACATCGCCCGGCGCGGCTTTAATGGCCGCGGGACATTCCAGCACCCGCCGGGGGCTCCAACTTTGTGACTTTTGGGCCCGGAGCGAGGTAGTACACCGCCCGGCGCTGCCTCAACGGCCGTGGGACTTACCATCGCCCGCCTGGGGCTTCAACATCGGGAGATAAAATGGTGCAGGGGAGAGAAAAGACTTTGCCTTCCATTACAGTGAGGAGGTGATTCACTGTGATGGATGTTTTTCTGTAAATTGAATTGTTTGTGTGTCGTGTAGGAATTGTTTTGTTTGTATGGCTGTGGAAACGGAGTTTCATTTGAGCCTCTTTGAGGTTCAAATGACAAGAAATAAAATCAAATCAAATCAAAAGACTGAAGTAAAACCGCAGATGTTAAAAACATGAAATTTAAAAAAAAATTAATAGGTACTCAGTAGGACAGGGAACATTTAACTCGATAGACACAAAATGCTGAAGTAACTCAGTGGGCAAGTCAGCATCTCTGGAGAGAAAGAATGGGTGATGATCTGGGTTGAGACCCTTCTTCAGTCCGAAGGAAGGTTTCGATCCGAAACGTCACCCATTCCTTCTCTCCAGAGATGCTGCCTGTCTCGCTGAGTTACTCCAGCATTTTGTGTCTATCTTCCATTTAAACCAGCATCTGCAGTTCCGTCCTACACATTATTGTTCCATGTATCTATTAAGGACCAAGATGACCCAAGCAGCATGGTTGTGCAGTGGTAGAGTTGCTGCCTCACAGCGCCAGAGACCCGGGTCTCGACCCGAAACGTCACCCATTCTGTTTTAAACCGAAGAGAGACGCAAAATGCTGGAGTAACTCAGCGGGACAGGCAGCATCTCTGGAGAGAAGGAATGGGTGACGTTTCGGGTCGAGACCCTTCTTCAGACTGAGAGTTAGGAGAGTGGGAGATTCAGAGATAAGGAAATATAAGGTGTGAGAGCGAGACATCAAAGGGGGTGGAGATCAAGGATCTCCAGGAGGAACAGCAACTCATATTTTGCTTGGGCAGCTTACACCCCAGCAGTATGAATATTGACTTTCTAACTTCAAGTAACTTCGCTTTCCCTCTCTCTCCATCCCTCCTCCTTCCCAGTTCTCCGACCAGTCTGACTGTCCCTGACTAGGTTACCTTCTCCGATCTGTTCTACATCTTCCTTGATCTCCATCCCCTTTGATCTCGTTCTCACACCTTACACTTCCTTATCTCTGTGTCTCCCCCTCCTCTGACTCTCAGTTTGTAGAAGGGTCTCTGGGGAGAAGGAACGGGTGCTGATTCAGCTCTGCTTAATCCTGGCTGCTGTCTGCACACTAGATCCTGCTCATTGAAGAGAACGTCTCTGATAAAAGAGTAATGGGTTAGTTAAAGCATCGTGTTTTTTGTTCCAGTTTTCATCAACAAATCTCCCGTCTTTCCTTTGCATTGAACGCTAATTCCTTTGATAAGGTATGATCCACCACTAATTGTAGGCCCTTTCAAGATAGACACAAAAAGCTGGAGTAACTCAGCGGGACAGGCAGCATCTCTGGAGAGAAGGAATAGGTGACGTTTCGGGTCGAGACCCTTCTTCAGACTGAGAGTCAGGGGAGAGGGAGACTAGAGATATGAAGAGGTACCAAGAAAAAATGAATGAAAGGAATGCAAAAAGATCAACAACGTTGAGTTAGATAGAGGTCTTAAAGATAGCGGAGTCAAGGGATATGGGGAGAAGGCAGGAACGGGGTACTGATTGGGGATGATCAGCCATGATCACATTGAATGGCGGGGGTTGGCTCAAAGGGCTAAATGGCCTACTCCTGCACCTATTGTCTATTGTCTATTGAAACAGGCCCTTCAACTCATCTTGCCCACACCGGCCCATCTACACTAGTCCCACCTGCCTGCGTTTGGTCCATATCCCTCCAAACCTGTCCTATCCATATACCTGTCTAACTGTTTCTTAAACGTTGTGGTAGTCCCAGCCTCAACTACCTCCTCTGGCAGCTCGTTCCATACACCCACCACCCTTTGTGTGAAAAAGTTACCCCTCAGATTCCTGTTAAATCTTTTCCCCTTCACCTTGAACCAATGTCCTCTGGTCCCCGATTCACCTACTCTGGGCAAGAGACTCTGTGCGTCCACCCGATCTATTCGTCTCATAAAGATCGACAGATAAATCTTGCCTTGCAATTAAACATTACTCCTAATGAAGAATTGAACTCATTTGTCAACATGTCGACTTTTATTAATGTGCCACCGTGAAGAAAGTATTCACCCGTTGCGATGGACTCTGAGGAGAAATGCAATTAGTCAGGTGGTCGATGGCCCTCTTCATTGAAGCGTGCAGCCATTTTATAGACGCAATTAGCTGGAGTAACTCAGCGGGACAAGCAGCATCTCTGGAGAGAAGGAATGGGTGACGTTTTGGGTCAAGACAATGTCTAGCTACACTCGTCCCATTTGCTAGTGCTTGGTCCATATTCCTCCAAACCTGTCCTGAGGAATACTTAACTAAAAAATACTAAACTATTCCTGGTGTTGGAAATCCCGTTGTTCAGTTGGTGTTGAAGTTCCAGGATTTGGAGATAAGGAAAGATAAGCGATATATTTCCAACTCAAGATAGTGTGTGACTGGAGACTTAAGGGCCTGTCCCACTTAAGCGATTTTTTTGCGGTGACTGCAGGCGACTAGGCTGTCGTTTCATGGTCGCGGGGTGACGCCTGTATGGTCATGAGTCGTCTCCTCAAGTCGCCTAAAGAGTCGTAACTTTTTTCTTGTCGACGCTGGATTTTGAAATGTTCAAAACTTTTCGGCGACTGTGGGCTTGACGTAGCTTGTCTTCTCCTGACGTAGGTGCTGTCGTAGGTTGTCGCCAGGATGACGCAGGTTGTCGCCAGGATGACATTGGTTGTCGCCGGGTGCTGACTTCTGTGAATTCCATTGGCGACTACCTACGTCAACCGGCCACAGGTACCGGCGGCTGAAATGTCTTCAGTTGTCGCCGACAGTGTCGTAGCTTGTCATAGCTTGTCGCGGGTGGACATAGGTCGACTTTGGTTGATGTAGGTTGTCGCCTGTGTGATCGTAGTTTGTCGTAGGTGGACGTCCTAATGGGTCGCCGGTTGGCCGTAGCTTGCCATTGACTGGGTGGTAGGTTGTCGTAGATATTGTCGTAGGGGGCGGTCCAGTATTTCGGCGACCTACTATGACTGTGACTGTTGCCGGCAGTCGCCGAAACGATCTTCTAGGTGGGACAGGCCCTTTATATGCTACAAACATGAGATCTTCCCAATATTACAATGGCTAGTTGCATTAATATCACTGTCTAATCACTGTATTCCAACTGAAATGCACACGCAGACTAAATAGTTTGCAAACCGATTTTACTTCAACATGTCTGAACTTCAAATGTTAATGGAATTCTTGCATCAAATTCAGGGCAGATGAAATATTAAATCACACTAAATGGATAACTCAAAATGGCACTTGGTGGTCCTCAGTCATGTGATGAACTTTAGTGTGCATGTGGAAACTGTTTAGCTCTTTACCTCTGAGATGTACAGGGGAACTGAGAGATACCGACGGAATGGAATACCTTGTGGTCACATGTGCCGAGGCAGAGTGCGTGCGTGCCCAATGTATACAACCAGCGCCCTGTCAATAGACAATAGGTGCAGGAGAAGGCCATTCGGCCCTTCGAGCCAGCACCGCCATCCCCTGTGATCATGGCTGATCATCCACAATCAGTACCCCATTCACGGGCACCCTGGGGGATTTCCGGGACCGCTGGGCATCGCGAGGGCGTTGAATGCATCCTTGACAAGGATTGTAACATAGTCGTACAGTAGTTTATTGAGTATATTTGTTTGTCTTGTATTGTGGTGGTGGGTTCTGTTTTGTTTTATTGTATTGTAAATATTATTTTAAATAATTGATTACATTTTTCGATGAAAAGAAAGAAGTATACAAAATGGCGGCCACCAACGGCACTGACAAAGTTACAAAGAACGCCGGCTCCTCCTTAGTTCCCCCCCCCCCCAACAGTGGACACCCCCCCCCCACACCGACTCCCCCATTGTAAACACCTAAAGTGTATACTCCTGTATCCTCCTACATTACAAAGACGTACGGGGTTGTAGGCTAATTGGCTTCGGTAAAAATTGTAAATTGTCCCTAGTGTGTGTAGGATAGTGTTAGTGTGCGGGGATCGCTTGTCGGCACGGACTCGGTGGGCCGAAGGGCCTGTTTCCACGCTCTATCTCTAAACTAAACTAAAGTAAAAGACGTGTTTCCACATTGTGCATTCACAGGCAGCCGCGTTCTGCATGCAAACCTTTTACAAACACACTGATTGTCTACAAATTCAATTGTGTCTGAATTCACTGTAGGTTTCATAATTAAAGCAACTCACCGCTCTGCTTTTCTATAGATTTCTCTGCAAGCCTTTGATTCAATGCTCAGAAACCATTGAACCTATCTGTTCATTTGGCACAGCTCCTCCACAGTCAGAGCCCAGATCAATAGATTTGTCACCTCTGGAATCTCTTCAACATATCTGTCTCTTTACTTTTAGTTTACTTTTTAGGGCCTGTCCCACTTGGGCGACCTAATTGGCGAGTTCTGTCGAGTTTGCCCTCGATTCGTACTCGCAGCGTGGTCGACACGAGGTAACTCTCCTTCATGCTTGAGAGTGGTCCCCGCGTACTCGAGGCCTCAGCTAGGTCGCGGAGCTTTTTTCAATATAATAAAAAATGCCCGCGAGTAAAAAAAACTCGCCATGGAAAAAATGATACTTTTTTTACTCGTATGTTTAGTCGAAGTAGGTCGGCATGTTAGTCGAAGGTAGTCGTAGATGGTCTTCATTATAGTCGAAGGGAGGTCGAAGGGAGGTTGAAGGAGATCGAAGGAGGTCGTCTTCACTCTCCACTATTCGGTGTCCAATTTTCCCGACGTTAGTCGTAGCTAGTCGTAGCTGGTCTTCTACATAGTCGAAGGAGGTCTTCAACATGTCATTTTTTAAAATTCTTCTATACTCGCCAATTAGGTCGCCCAAGTGGGACAGGCCCTTTAGTTTAGTTTATTGTCGCGTGTACCGAGGTACAGTGAAAAGCTTTTGTTGCGTGCTAACCAGTCAGTGGAAAGACAATACATGATTACAATTGAGCCGTCCACAATGCTACAGATACAGGATAAAGGGAATGACGTTTAGTGCATGATAAATTCCAGTAATTTAGTCTGATTAAAGATAGTCTGAGGTAAATAGAAGCTCAGGACCGCTCTCTAGTAGAGAAGGGAGTGGGGGGAGGGGGGGTGGGAGAGAAGGAGTGGAGACAGTTTTAAGAAGTTTAATAAAGTTAGTGGGCATTTTACCTTCCGGTGGATCTTCTAGGTCCTGAAATCCAAAGATCCTACAGGATCTTTGCTGAAAACTCCAATGAGCCAATCTAAATGGCCGGTCAGCGAAGGAGATTGCCTTCGACTGCCTGTAAGTAAATAACGACCCCACTCCACTGGCTTCGGCCAAACGGCAACCTAGTTTTAGTCGAGGCCGGTTTTTTTTTTTTTTAAATAATCGCAGGAACATAGAAGAAGCCTCGACTACGCGGAAACCACTTTCCACCATTAGGGAGAGTGACCAAAACCTCCGGGAACCTCATGGAAACGTTGGGTGGGGTGCAAGGTCTCCAGAGGTTTCCGTTCAGGTTTCTGAAGTGGGACAGGGGCATTATGGTGTAGGTGCAGTGATCTCCCATGTAATGAATGATGGACAGGAAAAGCCTATTGCTTTTGCATCCCGCACCCTGTCACCAAGTGAACGCAATTATGCACAGATAGAAAAGGAAGCACTCAGCATCGTGTTCGGAATCAAGAAATTCCATCAGTTTCTTCTCAGCAGGCCAATCACCCTAGTGACTGATCACAAGCCACTACTGGTGATACTTGGTCCCAAGTCAGCTATACCTTCCATGGCAGCATCAAGGATGCAGCGCTGGGCAATTTTGCTGTCCCAGCATGACTACAAGGTGGAGTACAGAAGCTCCAAGTGCAACGCAGTTGCAAATGCGTTGTCCCGGTTGCCCCATGAGAACTCTGACGTGGGAAGTGAGAACTCAATCTACACACTGCAAGTTGTAGATGAAGACTTTCCAGTGACTGCAACAGAAATTGCAGCAGAAACAGAGAAAGGCACTGTGCTGGTGGGTCTATGAACTGACATTGAACGGTCGGACTGAAATCGATAGTGGATTGAACTCAGTTCTGAACTCAGAGCTGAAGCCTTTCCATAATCGACGCCATGAATTATCATGTGAGCAGGGATGTGTCAAGTGGGGTTACAGAGTGGTTGTACCAGTCTTTGAGAAACAAAATTATGAATTAACTTCATGCCAAACATCCTGGCATAGTCAGCATGAAGTAAATTGCCAGAAGTTTTGTGTATCGGCCTGGTATTGACAGTGACATCGAGTCACTGGTGAGAAAATGTAGCGTCTGCCAAAATTGCCGGAGTAAACCACCAAAATCACCAAAATCATGGCCAAGTAGACCTTTTCAGAGAGTTCATGTAGATTTTTGTGAAAAGGGCAATGATCACTTTCTGCTGGTAGATAGTCATTCCAAATGGATTGAGGTTAAACATATGGGGTCAAGCACTACTACTGAGTGTACCATAGATGCTTTGAGATCCATTTTTGCATGCCATGGTTTACCGGAAGAACTTGTTTCTGAAAACGGGCCTCAGTTTCGTTCAGAACGGTTCAAAGAGTTCATGCAGCGGAATGGTGTAAAACACACACTTGTTCCCCCCATACCATCCAGCCTCTAACGGGGCGGCGGAAAGGTCTGTTAGAGTTGTCAAAGATGCTCTCAAGAAGGTTTTCCAGGGTAGTTCAAAGCTCAGCATAAAACATAGTTTGGCTAGTTTCTTGCTGAAGTACAGAACCACACAACAACGAGTTACTCACCTGCAGAACTGTTGATGAACCGAAGGCTAAGAATACGCCTAAGTCTAGTCCAACCCAATTTGGCCATGAGAGTTGAGCAAAAACGGTTAAGTCGAAAACGCCATTGTGATTCCCACAAAAAGGAGAGGTACTTCAAGCCAGATGAGCAGGTTTGTGTTCTCAGTCCTCCCAACAAGTCCAGTCGAGACAAATGGCATGTTGGGAAAATAGTGGAAATGTGTGGAACAAAAAAATACTTAGTTGAAGTTGGAGATAGGATCAAAAGTGTTCATGTTGATCAAATGATTCCAGCCAAAGATGAACAGAAAACTGAGCATGAAGTCCTAATCCCTGAGTTTTTATATGAGATAGAGTTGGAAGAGACCACTGTGATTGAAACACAAAGTTCAGTCAGTACAGACAAAGAAACACATCCCTCTGGTCAAAGTCAGGGTACTAAAACAGAGCCAAACAAGCCAACAGTTGAGTCAACACCTAAACCCGTTACACCTTTTACTGTTAGACGATCAGGCAGGATCCGTAAACCAGTAGTCAGAGTAGGTTTGTAAGTTAAGTAACTCATTGTATAGGCAAAATGAAAATGTGTAGATATGTAAAATTAATATATTATGTTTATCATTTAAGGTTTCATAAATACTGGTTTAAATCGAGTATCACAACAACAAAATTGTAACTGAGTACTTAGATTTAATACTTTAAAAAAGGAGAGCAGTGTAATGTATTCATACATATTCATGTATATGTTAATGAGTTGGTGTTGTATATAAGCAGGGAGTGTTGGGTAATAAATCTCTCTCTCTTGATCCAGGCAACCTGCGTGTAAGTTGTTATTCATTCTGCCGTCCAGAATATAACACCACTTAACTTTGTCCTGCCCTCCACCTCATTTACAGCTTTCTCCTCCATATTACAATCAGTCTGAAGAATGGTCCTGAGCTGAAATGTTACCTATCCATGTCCTCCAGAGATGCTGTCTAACCCGTTGAGTTAATCTAGCACTTTGAGTTTTTTTTAGAGGTGTGGGGGGGGGGGGGGGGGTAAACAATCTGCAACTCCTCCTGACCTCTTCTCACTTGTTCCCTTGTTCTGGTATCTTCAGCCTCCAATAAACCCATCCAGTAAAGTCATTCTGCACTCCTGTCATTCCCTTTGCCCGGTTATTCTAAAAATATCTTTCATTCTTTGGTTCAAGTTATTTTTCCTGATGTGTAGGAAGGAACTGCAGACGCTGGTTTACACCGAATATAGACACAAACTGCTGGAGCAACTCAGCGGGTCAGGCAGCATCTCTCAGTCGGGGAATCGAGAACCAGGGGACACAGGTTTAGGGTGAAGGGGGAATGAATTTTGTCTTAATTTAACTTGGAATGACTAAGAGTCATTCTCAGTTTTCTTCAACCAGGATATTTAATATTTAAAACAGGGGCCAGGACCCATGTCTGTGAGTGGATGGCGGGCCACATCTATCGCCATAGTTAATAAATGGAGGTCATAATAATACATACTAACTAAATTAGTAATTAGTAATAATACATACAAATAATACATGAATTAGTAATAATACGTACTTATAATACATACTAATTAATGTGACACTTGGTGTCTATCGCATTAGTTTTCACATGTTTTTCATTTAGTTTTCTGCAGTTCCCAGATCACTCACGTCCCCGGGACTGGCTGTAGAACCCAGGTCACCTGCGAGTCCCGGGGCTGGCTGTAGCCCCCAGGTCACCTGCGAGTCCCGGGACTGGCTGTAGCACCCAGGTCACCTGCGAGTCCCAGGGCTGGCTGTAGCACCCAGGTCACCTGCGAGTCCCGGGACTAGCTGTAGCACCCAGGTCACCTGCGAGTCCCGGGACTAGCTGCAGTTCCCAGGTCACCTGCGAGTCCCGGGACTAGCTGCAGTTCCCAGGTCACCTGCGAGTCCCGGGACTAGCTGCAGTTCCCAGGTCACCTGCGAGTCCCAGGACTAGCTGCAGTTCCCAGGTCACCTGCGAGTCCCGGGACTAGCTGCAGTTCCCAGGTCACCTGCGAGTCCCGGGACTAGCTGCAGTTCCCAGGTCACCTGCGAGTCCCGGGACTGGCTGTAGCACCCAGGTCACCTGCGAGTCCCGGGACTGGCTGTAGCACCCAGGTCACCTGCGAGTCCCGGGACTAGCTGCAGTTCCCAGGTTGCCTGCGAGTCCCGGGACTTGCTGAAGTTCCCAGGTGGTGAAATCTAATGAAAAAAACCCCCACCTGCGGGCCGGATGATTTCGGGTCACGGGCCGTAGGTTGCCGACCCCTGATTTAAAACATCAATAACTATCATTGCACCAACATTGAATATTTGCTGCTCTTCTCTGACCTTATGTCTTAGTCTTTTCCAATTAAGGGCCAGTCACGTAACACATTGAAATTCTACCATGTTCACACTCCCAGGAAGCCAGATTAAATACATCCTTACAATTCTGAACTGTATCACTTTGTTTTGCATCCATGGCGACGGACATAATTTCATCATCTCACTGGTTGGTTGTTTTTCCCCCCCCAAATCTTCCCTTTTGGATTACAGAAAATGTGCAATTAGTGACAGGAGAGCTGATGGAAGAACTGCTCAGATCTGTGTTTACACATGTGGGCGGCACGGTGGCGCAGCGGTAGAGTTGCTACCTCACGGCGCCAGAGACCCGGGTTCGATCCTGACTACGGGTGCTGCCTGTACGGAGTTTGTACGTTCTCCCTGTGACCACGTGGGTTTGAAGAGTGGGTCGCGACCCGAAACGTCACCCATTCCTTCTCTCCAGAGATGCTGCCTGTCCCGCTGAGTTGCTCCAGCATTTTGCGTCTATCCAACTCGAAGGTTATGAGTTCACTTTCCTTTCAAAGCCAGCTGTACAAACAGTCGGCACATCTCTTCAATTCTTGTTCCAGGAGTCTATTATCTTGGAACAACTCCAATTGATTCAGTGACATCCCTCAGGGAGGGGAAGACGGTCCTGTGACCTGACCTGACTTTTCAGCGCACTTTGTAGTTGTCACTTAATGTTGCCGTGTGTTGCTGACCAAGACTTGGTCAATTCCATTTGCTCCATCATTGATTCGGTTCAGTAGGTTCAGTTCAGTTTTTAAAACATGAGGCGCAGGGGCACAGAGATGGCAGCGCACACACACTAATAGACGACTTGAAGACTGCAGCAGTGGTGAACTGAGAGCCCACACGATTTGGAACGTGGAATTGTTCAGCAAGTTCCTCTGATTGAAAATACACTGCCTGAGATTGGGGTCGCGCCGCAGGTCAGGAGAGTGGGAGAGGGAAGCTGGAGCTATTGATGTTCGCAGGGAGGGAGGGGAAAGGAATTGCCGGTGAAGAAGATCAGTGCTCAGTCCGCCTGGGCCTGCCTGATCTCCCGGTTGCCAAACACTTTCTCTCCCCCTTCCCATTCCCACACTGGTCTTTCTGTCCTGGGCCTCCTCCACTGTCAGAGTGAGGCCCAGCGCATATTGGAGGAACAGCACCTCATATTTCGCGTGGGCAGCTTACACCCCAGCGGTATGATCAGGGCAGTCACGGTGGCGCAGCGGTAGAGTTACTGCCTTACAGCAAAATGCAACGCCGAGGACCCGGGTTCGATCCCGACTGCGGACGCTGTCTGTACGGAGTTTGTACGTTCTCCCCGTGACCTGCGTGGGTTTTCTCCGAGACCTTCGGTTTCCTCCCACACTCCAAAGACGTGCAGGTTTGTAGAATAATTGGCTTGATAAAAATGTAAAAATTGTCCGGTGTAAAATTGTCCAACTTCCAGTATAGTCCCTGGTGGACTCTTCGGAAGGTACAAGATACATTGAGTTCAACTTCAAGTAACCCCGGCATCCCCACTCCCACCCAAGTCATCATTCCAGTTTCAAAATCATCCTGATGAGTCTCATTGTCGGTAACTCATTTTCACCTCGTCCACACCGAACAACGTCCTGTTTCCTTTATCATCGTTACTTTCTTGCATATCTTTCATTCATTTGTTCTACATCACCGTCTATATCTCTCGTTTCCCTTATCCCTAACCAGTCTGAGGAAGGGTCTCGAGCCGAAACGTCACCCATTCCTTCTCTCCAGAGATGTTGCCTGTCCCGCGGAGTTACTCCAGCTTTTTGTGTCTATCTTGACTCTATACCTGTTTGTTTTCCATGAGATATTTAATCTTCAGTAGCTGATCTGCTGGACACTTTATTGGTAAGTCAGTAGTTGTTTCTCCCTGTCTTGTAAAGCCCCTGTCCCACTTTCACCACCTAATTCACGACCTCTGCCGAGTTTGCCCTTGACTCATACTCGCAGCATGGTCGTAGGTAGGCCGTAGCAGGCCATGATGCTAGTCGTAGGCAGGGGCGGATAAACCCAGGGGGGCCAGAGTGGACATATCCCCCCCCCATGTTTTGAGAGGTGGGGGACATCCCCCCCAAGTTTTTGTGATCCCGATTTGAAAATCTCCGCTTTCCGCGAGACAGTGGGGGTGGGACTGCTGATCGAGGGCGCGATGATTGGAGGAGGGAGGAGTGGGGGGACTGAGGATAGAGCGCGGCGATTGGAGGAGGGTGACGTGGCACAGACCTGCGCCTCATCCGCAGGCAGGATCGATCCCGGCCGGGTCTCCGGCGCTGTGCCGAGTGCCCCCCCCCACCCCCGCGGGTGGCCAGAGAGGTCAGGGGTCAGACGCGAGCTGTACCCCCAGGCCCACAGCCAGCGCAGAGAAACAGCACTAAACCCAGCTCGCTCTGCCTGTCCCGCCAAGTGAACCTGCCTGGACTTGCGGGAAATATGGCCAGCGCGGAGAAGTAGCGCTGGTGTCCCTTCAGTCCAGCCAGGGCTGTAGATTAACCCGGTGAGACAGGCAGAGTTGAGCTGTATTTAGCGCTGGATTGAGCCTCCGAAGCCTCGCGCGCGCGTGTGTCCCCCGTCCCCTCCATGTTTTGATAGCGAGTTCCGCTCTTGGTCGTAGGTACTCGTGGCATCAAGTAGGTCGGGGAGTTTTTAATAGCATGATGAAAAATGTCCACGAGTAAAAAAGGTGGTGAATTAGATCGTGAAAGTGGTACAGGCCCTTATCATGTATATGGCAAAGTCATTTGAAGAGCAGGTATCCTTTAAGACCATTTGGCGGCACCGTGGCGCAGCGGTAGAGTTGCTGCCTCACAGCACCAGATACCCAGGTTCGATCCTGACTACGGGTGCAGTCTGTACGAAGTTTGTACGTTCTCCCCGTCACCTGCGTGGGTTTTCTCTGGGATCTTCAGTGTCCACCCACACTCCAAAGACGTACAGTTTTGCAGGTTAATTGGCTTGGTATAATTGTAAATTGTCCCTGGCGTGTCTAGGATAGTGTTAGTGTGTGGGGTTTGCTGGTCGGCGCAGACTCGGTGGGACGAAGGGCCTGTTTCCGCGCTGTATCTCTAACCTAAACTAAACACTTGCAAATAATGTGGATGGTTTAATTTGTATTCTTGACATGAAAAATAATTAAGACAGTTCTTTTTCTCAGCTGAAACGAGCTGAATCCTTTAAATTGGATTTAAGCCGTTCAATGAATACTTTGGAAAAATAGTTGAATTTAGCAAGTTATATTAATCATGCCTATTTTTAAGATAACCAGTACCTGCAAAAATACCGCATTGCCGGGAAATGGGAAAATGTACAATAATTCTCTACCTGCCGCCGATAATTGCGAGATATGAAACAAAAAAAACCAACCATTCCGCACATAAGTATAGATACTTACTGGGCCATTGAATGGCTGCATGTTCTATCGGGTCCCCGAAGAACTAATTTAAGGAAGGTGAACATCAATTCAATTTTCCCTCTGTTAGGAAGACTCTTTGGAGAATGGAATGACATAACGGTGAAGTGATCTGTTGAGAGGCTTTAGCAATCACCAGGTCTTAGGGGAAGAGGAGACCGTCTCTTGCAGCCTCTATCCACAGAGGCATCTCTGGGGTGCAGGACCTGAGTTTCTGTCGGAAATAGCAGATATTAAATCACTTCTGTTGACACGGCCGATACAACCACCAACCCCTCAATGAATTAACCGGTAGATAATAAATGGCTGGCATTTGAAATGACAAGACGGTGATTAAATACAGCACTTCTGATGTCATGGTTTTAGTTTAGTTTTAACTGGGATTGGGATTGGAATACTATAATGTGACTTGTGTCAAGTCCCAGTGAAATTCTTTGCTTGCATTCCCAAGATCGGCCAATAGTGACCACATAAACGTCGCTGACAAAGTTACAAATGTCCCCCGTCGGGTCCCCCTTGGACTCCCACCCCCTTCCCCTTCCCCCCCTCCCCCTCCCTTCCCACGCAGGTCACAGGGAAAACGTACAAACTCCGTACAGACAGCACCCGTAGTCGGGATCGAACCCGGGTCTCCGGCGCTGCATTCGCTGTAAGGCAGCAACTCTACCGCTGCGCCACCGTGTCGCCCCTCGTGGTCAATGGTTGAATTGTACTTTATTGCCATATGTACCCAAATACAGTGACATTATGTTTTTTGCAGACAGTACTGTGATAACCTTATTACATTAGGCACAAGCATACTAAGCACAATAGAGTAAGACAGACGATCATAAGTCCATAAGTTACAGGAGCAGAATTAGGCCATTCGGCCCATTAGGTCTACGCCATTCAGTCATGGCTGATCTATCTCACCCTCCCAACCCCATTCTCCTGCCTTCTCCCCATAACCCCCAACACCCATACTAATCAAGAATCTGCCTTAAAAATATCCACTGATTTGGCCTCCACAGCCTTCTGTGGCAATGAATTCCACAGATTCACCACCCTCTGACTGAAAAGACTGCTCCTCGTATCCTTTTTTAAAGCTAGGTCCTTTTATTCTGAGGCTGCGCCCTCTGGTCCTGGACTCTCCCACTGGCGAAGGTTAAGTGTAATTCGGTGAGCGGTTGCAATTCGTATTGGCTTATTAACTCTGTGACAAATGACAGCCCTCGCTATAGATAAATAAGCGTGGATTCTGACACGGGAGACAAGTGATTTTTTGTTAGAAAGGAGACAAGATGTTTCATACTGTGTGAAGATGTGTAAAGACCGTGTTGTCCTTCCGCTGCTTAGCAACAGAGAAAGAGGCATTGAAATGTGATGTTGAAATATCCACACACCACAGAGAGAGAATAGAGGATTCTTCGTATGCCCAGTCCACAAAATATCAATACTTTCTCTAAGAAATAGTAGTTATTGTTAGCGCACCATTAAAATGTCTCAATGCCATTGAATGAAGCACCGGAACATTGTGTTTGCTGTAGGGAGATAGTAAAAGCTGGAGTAACTCAGCGGATCAGGCAGCATCTCTGGAGAAAAGGAATAGATTACTTTTCGGGACGAGACTCTTCTTCAGTCTGATCAGAGGGAGAAAGTGCAAGCTCCATACGGACAGCATCCGTGGGGAAGGCGGGTGGAAGCCGGGGTCTCTGGCGCTGTAAGGCAACAACTCTAGCGCAGGTTTATACAGAAGACGGACACAAAATGTAAACATAATCCATTGGTCGGCACGGTGGCGCAGCGGTAGAGTTGCTGCCTCACAGCGCCAGAGACCCGGGTTCGGTCCTGGCTACGGGTGCTGTCTGTACGGAGTTTGCACGTTCTTCCTGTTACCCCGTGGGTTTTCTCCGGGTGCACCGGTTTCCTCCCACACTCCAAAGACGTGCAGGTTTGTAGGTTAATCGTCCTTGGTTAAAAAACAATGTTTTAATTGTAAATTGTCCCTAGTGTGGCCCAATTGTCCCGAGGATTGTGCTAGTGTTTGTGTGATCATTGGTCAGTGTGGACTCGGTGGGACGACGGGCCTGTTACCACGCTGTAATTCCACCCTGGAATTTAGAAGGATGAGAGGGGATCTTATTAAAACATATAAGATTATTAAGGGTTTGGACACGCTAGAGGCAGGAAACATGTTCCCGATGTTGGGGGAGTCCAGGACCAGGGGCCGCAGTTTAAGAATAAGGGGTAAGCCATTTAGAACGGAGACGAGGAAACACTTTTTCACACAGAGAGTGGTGAGTCTGTGGAATTCTCTGCCTCAGAGGGCGGTGGAGGCTGGTTCTCTGGATACTTTCAAGAGAGAGCTAGATAGGGCTCTTAAAGATAGCGGAGTCAGGGGATATGGGGAGAAGGCAGGAACGGGGTACTGATTGGGGATGATCAGCCATGATCACATTGAATGGCGGTGCTGGCTCGAAGGGCCGAATGGCCTACTCCTGCACCTATTGTCCATTGTATCTCTAAACTAAACTGGGAGCTCAAACTGGAGACACATCAGTGCATAAAATCACAGACAGTGCTATTTAATCTAGAACACTGATGCAATCATAAAGAAAGCACATCAGCGCCTCTACTTCCTGAGAAGATTACGGAGAGTCGGTATGTCAAGGAGGACTCTCTCGAACTTCTACAGGTGCACAGTAGAGAGCATGCTGACCGGTTGCATCGTGGCTCGGTTCGGCAACCTGAGCGTCCAGCAGCGGAAACGACTGCAAAATGTTGTAAACACTGCCCAGTCCATCATCGGCTCTGACCTCCCTACTATCGAGGGGATCTATCGCAGTTGCTGCCTCAAAAAGGCTGGCAGTATCATCAAGGACCCACACCATCCTGGCCACACACTCATCTCTCCGCTGCCATCGGGTAGAAGGTACAGGAGCCTGAAGACTGCAACAACCAGGTTCTCCCCAACAGCTTAAACACAACTTCAAACAAACTCTTAACTATAACAGCCGATTGCACCATATCTGTGTATTTATGTGTGTATTATATATATTCTATGGTATATGGTCACACTGATCTGATCTGTATTTATGCCTACAATACTCTGTTGTGCTGCAGCAAAGCAAGAATTTCATTGTCCTATCTGGGACACATGACAATAAACTCACTTGACTTGACTTGACTTAATATGCAGACATTAGGAAGTGCCCTGACCCGTACCATCACCGATCTGTCCCCCAAAGATGCTACTCTTGCCGTTTTGAAATGAAATTCTGTTCATTTTTCTTCCTTTTCGCTGAATTACTCCAGCACTTGGTGCCATTTAACATGAGATGCTTCGCAATTTTGGTTTAATTTCACATCTTGATCTCCTCACATTTTAGCTACCAATCCGCATCCAAAAAAGTATACAACGATGGATGAGCAGTAATTGGACCTCTCCATACACACTAAGGAATCATACTCTACGCTAAGCGAAATTTGTTAATACGGATAAATGGTTTAAAATATTTATTGAACCATCTCAACCCTTCTCTATGCTAATACACGTTGCAGAAATTATTTAATTCCATCTTGTACATGATTATTCCTATCCCCCGGGAATTTGAAAGACATCCCAAGAGAGGATTATGAATTAAATTGTTTCCCTTCAACAATACTTCTTGTACAAGCTTTGCTTTATTTCTCTTCATGCCTGTTGGTTTTGAGGACATTTTGCCTCCTTGACTCAGCAAGCTGTCTTCAACAGTACAAAGTGATTCTTTCCAAGAGTCTGTCTGTACGGAGTTTGCACGTGACCCCCGTGGGTTTTCTCCCAGTTCATCAGGTACCTCCCACGCTCCAAAGACGTACAGGTTTGCAGGTGAATTGGCTTGGTATCAATATTTTTAAAAAATTATCCCTCGTGTGTGTAGGGTAGTGTTAATGTGCGGGGATCGCTGGATGGTGCAGACTTGGTGGGCCGAAGGGCCAGCTTCCGCGCTGTATCTCTAAACTAAACGAAAGTTCTCCATCACTCAATCAGAAGGAGCACATCTTAGAACGTCACGCTGCAAAAGGACAGTTTCACACAGAGTTATGGCCAACACAACGGAGAATTTTGGAGTTTTACTTCATCTAGAAAGGGGTTTCGGACGAGGCAGAGCATGTGTGCTTTGGTTTAGAAAATTGATGGTCACACATGTGTAAATAAGCGTTGGGATCAACAATGTGTTATGAAGCTGGTTTGAGCCAGTGTGTGGGCGACCACATTTCATAGTCTCTTTCATTCTGAGGCAATCAATGTCTGAGTCCGAGCTTTTTACTCCTCTTGTGAATACCAGGAGCATATTCACTTTAATTAGTTTAGTTTTGTTTAGAGATACAGCGCGGAAACAGACGGTTCGGCCCACCGAGTCCGCGCCGACCAGCGATCCCCGCACACTGACACTGTCCTACACACACTGGGGACAATTTACAATTTTTACCAAAGCCAATCAACCTATAAATATATACGTCTTTGGAGTGTGGAAGGAAACCAGAGCACGGGGATAAAACCCACGCAGGTCACGGGGAGAAGGTACAAACTCCGTACAGACAGCACCCGTAGTCAGGATCGAACCCGGGTCTCTGGAGCTGTAAGGCAGCGACTCTATCAGTGGTGACCAGAAAGACGCTACGACTCTGGGCGACTGAGGAGACTAATCATGACCGTACAGGTGACACCCTGGCGACATGTCGCGGGATGAAGCCTGTACGGTCGTGAGTAGTCGCCCAAAGAGTCGTACCTTGTTCTGGTCGCCGCTGGATTTTCAACATGTTGAACATTTTTGGTCGACCTGCTGCGACTATGACGGCAGCCGGCAAATCGCTGAAAAAATCGCGTAAGTGGGACAGGCCCATCAGTCTGAGGAAGGGTGTCGACCCGAAAGGTCACCTATTCCTTCTATCCAGAGATGCTGCCTGACCCGCTGAGTTACTCCAGCATTTTGTGTCTATCTTTGGTGCAAACCAGCATCTGCAGTTCCTTCCTACACAAAGACTAAAGTATGTTTTGCTTGCTTCTCAGCTGGGTGGGCACTTCATCTTGTAAAATGTATAAGGTCCGAACCAAAGCGATCTGTTGCAAAGCCACAGAAAATCTTGGAGGAAGCATTCTAATAAATGGTGGACGGAGGAAACAGCAGAAATGGTGTGCGTAGAGGAGAATTAATTAACCAATTAAAATCTTATTTGCTCTTGGCCTGAGGTGATACCTCAGATTTAAACCCATTTTGAACAAATCTTGCAACAATTCACGGGTTGCATCTTTCAAAGTCACTGCAACTTGGCTGAAGCCAAATTGGTTTCTTTTCTTGAGCTTATTTCCATTTAAAGATGTTGAATGAGATTAACTATTGCGACTCCGTTATAGGAATGAATGATGTGATTATGTTATTTACTACAAAAGCAGCGAACGGGTGCAGTATTCCCTGAACTGTTTAACACGGACGACACGGTGGCGCAGCGGTAGAGTTGCTGCCTCGCAGCGCCAGGGACCCCGAGATTCCAACCTGACACTCAGTCTGAAGAAGGGTCTCGACCCGAAACGTCACCCATTCCTTCTCTCCGGAGATGCTGCCTGCCCCGCTGAGTTACTCCAGCATTTTGCGTCTTTCTTTGGTGTAAACCGGCATCTGCAGTTCCCTCCCACACACATCATAGCAACGTGAAGAATAACACAATTTCTTAAGATTGTCTAATTCACTGGAGTGGTTCTGCGAAGCAATTCTCTGAATTATCTTTATGTCAATCTGATGTTGATTCCTCTGTTAGTTTAGTCCCCAAAGAAGTCTTGCAGCACATTGTTATCTGGAACAGAAGCAGGAAAGTACTACTGCACTTAAATGTAATGTAAGCAAGCTCTCACTTTTCCATTACATTGTAATGCAAGGCCTATTAAAATAATTTAGAAGCTAACTGAAATGTCAGGGACTCTCACCCACTTCCTCCCTCTCTCCCACTCTCCCTCTCCCTCTCCCCCTCCCACGCCCTAGCCCTCTCTCCCTCTCTCCCTCTCCCTCTCTCCCTCTCCCTCCCCTTCTCTCCCTCTAGCGATCCCTCTCCCTCTCCCTCTCTCCTTCTCCTTCTCTCCCTCCCTCTCTCTCTCCCTCTCTTTGTCCCTCTCCCTCTCCCCCAAATTTCTTCTATTCTCCCATTCTTCCTCCTCTCTCTCCACCTCTCTCTCTCTCTCTCTCTCTCTCTCTCTCTCCCTCTCTCCCTCTCTCTCTCCCTCTCTCTCTCTCCCCCTTTCTCTCTCTCTCTCTCTGCCCCTTTCTCTCTCCCCCTCTCTCTCCCCCTTTCTCTCTCCCTCTCTCCCTCTCTCCCTCTCCCTCTCCCTCTTCCTCTCCCCCCCCCCATTGCTCCCCATCCCTCTATCTCTCTATCAAAGTGTTGAATGATTGGAAAGACTGCATGTAGGCAGATGCAGCCCAAGTTGTGGGAAGAACCTGATCTCCACCATCTAAACCCATGGCAGGTGGACGATAGTTGTGCCAGTAAAGACTGGCCAAATGCACGAACGAATCCATGCAAACAGTGGTTCAGTTCAGATCAATTTAGTTACGAGATACAGCATGAAAGCAGCCCCTTTGCCCCACCAAGTCCGCACCAACCAGCGATCACCCCGTACACAAACACTATCCTGGGGACAATTTATAGTTTTACCAAAGCCAAATAAGCTGCAAAGCTACACGTCATTGGAGTGTGGGAGGAAACCGGAGCACCCGGAGAAAACCCACGCTGTGAGCCTGCAAACTCCGTACAGACAGCACCCGTAGTCACGATCAAACTGGGTTCTCTGGCGCCGTAAGGTGGTGTCTCTGGCGCTGCACTGCGCCACCGTGTGGTTAAATTGTGTTTACGGGGGCAGAACCTCTTTGAACCTGCTGCCTTGTTTCCGCCTTCCCGAATGGATGCGGGAATCTGCCAGGGAGAATTTAAGATCTGGAGACATGGATCATCCAATGAAGTTAAAACATGAGGAGAGGGGACATCGACTTCCAAATCTGAGCACCAGTGACCTTGTCAGAGATGTCAGAGGTCATGGGGAGAAGGCAGGAGAATGGGGTTAGAAGGGAGAGATAGATCAGCCATGATTGAATGGCGGAGTAGACTTGATGGAGCGAAT
Source organism: Malacoraja senta (assembly GCA_038087875.1). NCBI lineage: Eukaryota > Metazoa > Chordata > Chondrichthyes > Rajiformes > Rajidae > Malacoraja > Malacoraja senta. The sequence continues at coordinate 26,142 of JAXLNO010004219.1, forward strand.
GGCCTAATTCTGATCCTATAACTTATGATGTTATGACCTGCTGAGCTGAAACACTGAGAAGGTTATCAATGGAGGATAACTATCGATCACAATGCGCATTGACACAAAATGGTGGAGTAACTCAGCGGGACAGGCAGCATCTCTGGAGAGAAGGAATGGGTGACGCTTCGGGTCGAGACCCTTCTTCAGACTGAGAGTCAGGGGAGAAGGAAACAAGAGATATAGACAGTGATGTAGAGAGATATACTGTGGAACCAATGCATGAAAGATATGCACAAAAGTTACGACGAATAAGGAAACAGGACATTTTTAGCTGTTTGTTGGGTGAAAACGAGAAGCTGGTGCGACTTGGGTGGGGGAGGGATGGAGAGAGAGGGAATGCCAGGGTTACTTGAAGTTAGAGAAATCAATGTTCATACCGTGTAGGAAAAAAACCCTGCAGATGCTGGTTTAAATCGAAGATAGACTCAAAATGCTGGAGTAACTCAGCGGGACAGGCAGCATCTCTGGAGAGAAGGAATGGGTGACGTTTCGGGTCGGTCTCGACCCGAAACGTCAACCATTCCTTCTCTCCCGAGATGCTGCCTGTCCCGCTGAGTTACTCCAGCTTTTTGTGTCTATCTTCAATGTTCATACCACCCAAGCGAAATATGAGATGCTGTTCCTCCAATTTGCGTCGAGCATCACTCTGGAAACTGTTGTGCCGTTCGACTGGAACCGAAAGATCAAGCTCCAGTCCTGGCGTGCGTTGAACATTCCTTTTTCCATTTGAATTTGTGAAGCTCTCGACCGATACCAGGGGGACCATCTGTGTGCCACATTAGTTCCATGAGCAGCAGGTTGCAAACGAGCTGCAATCAGTTGTTTACTTGGCCGCCCTTCTGATGGTTTAGCAATGTCGGGATTTTGAGATCTGGCAAGTCCACGGGCTCGCGACAGGATGGAAATGGTACCAACAACAAGGAGGCCACATCAAGCAAAACGTGACGGATGCAATGCTTGCATCATGAAATAAGGTTCAAAGTGAATTCATGTCTTGTCTTTCTGCTGAATGGATAGCACTCAACAATGCACAGCGTCTGTGGAATTCTCTGCCTCAGAGGGCGGTGGAGGCCGGTTCTCTGGATGCGTTCAAGAGAGAGCTATCTCGAGATATCTCGAGGCCGCAGCGAGACTCCTGACGGGCACCCGAAAAAGGGACCACATCACCCCGATCCTGGCCTCTCTCCACTGGCTCCCTGTGCGGTTCCGTAGACATTTCAAGATCCTCCTCCATGTCTACAAAGCCCTCAATGGGCTTGCCCCCACCTACATAAAAAGTCTTCTCACCCACCACTCCACCTCCAGGTCCCTCTTATCGGCCGACTTGGGGTTGCTGAATATCCCACGGTCTAGGCATAAGCTCAGTGGCGACCGGGCCTTTGCGGTTGCAGCTCCTAGACTGTGGAACAGCATCCCCCTTCCCATCAGAACTGCCCCCTCCATCGACTCCTTTAAGTCAAGACTAAAAACTTATCTATACTCCCAAGCCTTTCTTGACGTCCTCTGAGTGAGGGCTATATGTATATATGTATGTAGTTTGTTTTGTTTATGCTATTCTTATAACAAATGTAAAGCACTTTGGCCAACGAGAGTTGTTTTTGAAATGTGCTATATAAATAAATGTGACTTGACTTGACTTGACTTTGTGGTGGTTATCCACTTTGTGAGGTTATCCACTTTGGTAGCAAAAACAGGAAGGCAGATTATTATCTAAATGGCGTCAAGTTGGGAAAAGAGGAAGTACAACGGGATCTGGGGGTCCTTGTACATCAGTCTATGAAAGTAAGCATGCAGGTACAGCAGGCAGTGAAGAAAGCAAATGGCATGTTGGCCTTTATAACAAGAGGAATCAAATATAGGAGCAAAGAGGTCCTCCTGCAGTTGTACAGAGCCCTAGTGAGACCACACCTGGAGTATTATGTGCAGTTTTGGTCCCCAAATTTGAGGAAGGACAGGATTACAAGGTTAATTCTCGGGATGGCAGGACTGTCGTATGCTGAGAGAATGGAGCAGCTGGGCTTGTATACTCTGGAGTTTAGAAGGATGAGAGGCAATCTCATTGAAACGTATAAGATTGTTAAGGGCTTGGACACGCTAGTGGCAGGAAACATGTTCCCGATGTTGGGGGAGTCCAGAACCAGGGGCCACAGTTTAAGAATAAGGAGTAAGCCATTTAGGACGGAGATGAGAAAACACTTTTTGTCACAGAGAGTTGTGAGTCTGTGGAATTCTCTGCCTCAGAGGGCGGTGGAGGCCGGTTCTCTGGATGCCTTCAAGAGAGAGCTAGATAGGGCTCTTAAAAATAGCGGAGTCAGGGGATATGGGGAGAAGGCAGGAACGGGGTACTTATTGGGGATGATCAACCATGATCACATTGAATGGCAGTGCTGGCTCGAAGGGCCGAATGGCCTACTCCTGCACCTATTGTCTATTGTCTATTGTCTATAACAAAAGCATTTCACTGCAAGTCGGTACACGTGACAATTGCGAAATCATCACCAACTTCCAAGATGGCACCCAACCCAGGCAACTATTTGTGAGCTGACCTACAATCACATATTACACTTGCGCCACACTCCTACGCTGCGGATGGCTCGATTGTAATCACGTATTGTCTTTCCGCTGACTGGTTAGCACGCAACAAAAGCTTTTCACTGTACCTCGGTACACGTGACAATAAACTAAACTGCACACGGCCTACAGCGGCGGAGGCTAACTACACCACAGCTGACAATAAACTAATCTAAACTATACTGAACTGATACATTTTTAAGGTAGACAAAAATGCTGGAGAAACTCAGCGGTTGAGGCAGCATCTATGGAGCGAAGGAATGGGTGACGTTTCGGGTCGAGGCCCTTCTTCAGTCCGAGGGTCACCGGGCACCATCACAAACCATGTTCATACAAACCTGCCCCAGCAAGAAAGCAATCATTCCTTTTCTCCATAGATGCTGCCTCACCCGCTGAGTTTCTCCAGCATTTTTGTCTACCTTCGATTTTTCCAGCATCTGCAGTTCCTTCTTAAACATGATACATTTTTAATGTTATTCCTGCATAGGAAGAAAAAAAAAAACAATTTGTGCAATAAGGCCAGACCTGAACCTCCTTGATATAATTCTCTCTCCAGGATGGGTTAGAAGTAAATGTCACCCATCTCGATGACTTTAAACTGCTCATGTTCTGGCTTCAGTTTTAATAATGGACCATCTTTGGAGGATCAGGAGATGAGTCATTTGGGATATGTGTGGGAAGGAACTGCAGATGCTGGTTTAAACCGAAGACAGACACAAAAAGCTGGAGTAACTCAGCGGCTCAGACAGCCTCTCTGGAGAAAAGGAATAGGTGACGTTTCGGGTCGAGTCCCTTCTTCAGTTCTCCTGATAGAATAAATTTGCTGTTGACAAGCCTGAAGCAATATCTTTAATTTGAAAAGTTAATTTTGTTTCTCCAGTGATGCTACTGACATGCTGATTTTTTCCCCCCAACATTAAAAAAAATGTTTTAATTCCAGCATCTCCAGTTTAGTGCTTTAAGACTTCAGAATTTACTTTAGAGATACGGCTCTGAGACGGGGCCTTTGTCTCACCGAGTCCGCGCCGACCACGATCACCCCCGCACACTAACACCATCTTACTGTATATATTAGGGACAATTGTATAAGTTGCAATTAACCTACAAAACCTGCACGTCTTTGGAGTGTGGGAGGAAACCGGAGATCTCGGAGAAAACCCACACAGGTCACGGGGAGAAGGTACAAACTCCGTACAGACAGCAATCAGGATGGAACCCAGGTCTCTGGCGCTGTAAGGCAGCAACTCTACCGCTGTGACACCCATCTCACAATGGCAATGACAAGGCATTGAGAGACAGTAGGACTGTCCCTGTTGAATGAAATTAACTGAAAAAATGCTGAGAACGAGTTTGATATTTAACATCTCCCAGTCCTTCATGTACATCCACTGCATAATTATGTGGTGATGTGACTGAAAGGGTTTGAATTTGAAATGACTGCATCGTTTGATTTTTCACATGAGAAGGGCAAAGAGTTTGGGATAAGAAAGCAGTATTTTAAATGTGTCTGGATTTCCTTCAAGATTCAACTTCTCAGTAAAGGGCCTGTCCCACTTACATGTCTTTTATCGGCAACTGCCGACACCCGTCATAGGTCGTTGCAGGTCGCCGAAAATGTCCAAGTAGTCGCCCAAAGGTACGACTCTTTGGGCGACTACTCACGACCATACAGGCTTCACCCCGCGACATGTTGCCAGGGTGTCGCTTGTATGGTCCTGAGTCGTCTCCTCAGTCGCCCAAAGAGTCGTAGCATCGCCGCTGAATTTTCAACAGGTTGAAAATTTTCGGAGACCTGCATCGGGTGCCGGGAAGTCGCCGAAAAAGTTGCGTAAGTGGGACAGGCCCTTAAATGTTCATTCAGCAAAGCCTTACTCCATAGATCTCCTGTTCAGCTTCACGTTCTGACATGCAGGGAATGACCAACATACCTGAAAGCTGCACTTGCATTGTCTGTTCACCTGCAGCGAAAGATGGCGCAGCGGCCGAGTTGCTGCCTCACAGCGCCGGGTTCCATCCTGACCACGGGTGCTGCCTGTACGGAGTTTGCACGTTCTCCCTGTGACCTGCGTGGGTTTTCTCGGGGATCTTCGGTTTTCCTCCCACACTCCAAAGACGTACAGGTTTGTAGGTTGATGGGCTTGATATAAATGTACATAGAAACATAGAAACTAGGTGCAGGAGGAGGTCATTCGGCCCTTCGAGCCAGCACCGCCATTCATTGTGATCATGGCTGATCGTCCCCTATCAATACCCCGTGCCTGCCTTCTCCCCATATCCCTTGATTCCACTAGCCCCTAGAGCTCCATCTAACTCTCTCTTACATCCAATGTAAAGTTATCCCTAGTGTGTGTAGGATAGTGGTTAGTGCGGGGATCGTTGGTCGGCACGGATTTGTTGGGCCGAAGGGCCTGTTTCAGTGCTGTATCTCGAAACTAAACTAAACTAGACGTGCTTTTGCTGCTCGGCCACTGGCGACCATGCAGTAAACTACAGGAAGATTGTGTAAGCAATCGGATACACTAATTATATTTGAAGCTTAATTTCCACTGCCTTCAGGTGGAAATATTCAAAGGAAATTGTGCACAATGATCTTTAATCCTTTCCTTAAAAACAATTGAGCCCAACGGAATTAGGAGTAATCAATATCTTGCTACTCAGACTTGACATCTCATTTTAACTTAATTGAGTTAAACTTAATTCAGACGAGTTCCCACCTATTAGTAAGCCACAATTTATTACGGTAAATGTGTTTTGCTAAATGAAAATCTGAATGACTGATTGCATTATTGAATGATTGATGGCATGTTGGCGCAGCGGTAGAGTTGCTGCCTCACGGCGCCAGAGACCCGGGATCGATCCCGACTACGGGTGCTGTCTGTACGGAGTTTGTACGTTCTCCCCGTGACCCTGCGTGGGTTTTCTCCGACATCTTCGTTTTTTCTCCCACACGTGCAGGTTTGTAGGTTACTTGGCTTAAATGTAAATTGTCCCAATTGTGTGTAGGATAGTGTTAGTGTGTGGGGATCGCTGGTCAACGCGAAAAAGGTGGGCCGAAGGGCCTGTTTTCGTGCTGTATCTCTGAGCTGAACTAAAAATTATCAGTCAAGAATGTAGGAAGCTGTGTAGGAAGGAACTGCAGGGCTCGGCCGGACACGGCACCGCTCCAAGAGTCCGAGCGCATTGTTTTTTTTGTGTTTCTTTTAAATTTTTTATTTATTAGAAGTACATTACATTACAACCACATACATTAGTACTCGTCACTTATGTCTTCTTACAATTAATGTACTCCATTTGTTTTTTACACTAGTAAAAGGAAAGGATAAGATTGAAAGAAAGAAGAAAGTGAAGGAAAAAGTGAGAGTGTAGAAAATGTGACAACAAAAAAGGACAAAGACCCTATAAGAACAAAATTAAAAACAAAAGAAAAAGAGTTAAGAAATAGACCCTAGAAAAGAAAGAGAAAGAGAAAGAGAAAAAAGAGAGAAACAGATATTTTTATGAGCATTACGCAAATGGAACATACCAACTCTCCAACTTTCATCCCCCCTTACCTGACCTCAATTTTTTTAAGGTACCTTTGCACCCTATATTTGTAATAATTCTATAAATGCAGACCACGTCAGATGGAAGTGATCTGGTTTACCTGCCAGGAGGAGTCTTATCTCTTCTAGGTGTAATGTTTCGAACATATTTGAAATCCACATGTTTATAGTTGGTATTGGAGCCTTCTTCCAAAATTTTAGGATTAGCTTTTTTCCAGTTATTAACCCATAGTCTATTAGTTTCTTTTGAAACACATTTAGTTCTGGACCATCTTCCGTTATTCCGAAGATAATCCATTCTGCTTTGGGTATCAGTCTTATTTTAAATAATTTTGTAAAGATTTCGAAAATTTCATTCCAAAATTTTTGAATTTTTGTACAGAAAACAAATGAGTGCGCTATAGTAGCTTCTTGGGATTGACATTTATCACAAGTCCGAGAGCATTGTATCGGGATTCATCACAGCTTGGTTTAGGAACAGTTCCATCCAGGTTCATGGGCATGGTAAAATTGTCAATTGACCCTAGTGTGGGCAGATAGTGTTGATGCAACTGGTCGGCACAGATGCGGTGGGCCAAAGGGCCTGTTTCCGTGCTGTATCTCTAAACTAAACTAAAGAGATCTCTACCCATCTCTTCCCCACCTTAACCACCCTCCCCCCCCCTCCTGTCTGTGGTTTGAATGCGAAGTGGTAGGATATTGTCAGAGTGAGGCTAAATGCAAATTGGAGGAACAGCATCTCATATTTCGCTTGGGCAGCTTACAACCCAGTGGTGTGAGTATTGATTTCTCTCACTTCAAGTAACCCTTGCATTCCCTCTCTCTCTCTCCCTCCCCCACCCAAGACGCGCCAGCTTCTTGTTCTCACCCAGCAAACAGATAACAGTGGCCTGTTTCCTTTATCATCATTACCTTTTTGCATATCTTTCATTCATTTATTCTATATATCTCTCTCTCTCCATCACCGTCTATATCTCTCGTTTCCCTCTCCCCTGACTCTCTGTCTGAAGAAAGGTCTCGACCCGAAACGTCACCCAATCCTTCTCTCCAGGAGATGCTGCCTGTCCCGCTGAGTTACTCCAGCATTTTGTGTCTCTGTTGGGATATTATCTTCTGAGTTGTAACGTCCCTGTGAAAACCGGAGAATGAATCAGATGGCAAGCAAATCACCAGCAACGCAGAATGTGACACTGCGTGTTAAGGCCAGCAAGATTGCCACTTTAGAACCAATAGATTAATGAATCTTGCTCCGTGGATAAACAAATTGGTAACACGTTCGTCTATCCATCAATGATGGATTTTTTTGTTGTTCTGCAGATCAGTTTGATTGAAATTTTCAGTCTCAAAGCATAACTCATGTTGCTTGATGCACTTGCATTAATCCTGTAATCTATAAGATCTGACAAGCTGAGAGACTTCAGAAGGCCTTCCCTGTTATGCAACCCAATGGCCACATTAGGTCATTAATGTTTCCCATTCTGGTTCGCATTGTAATTCATTAAAGAGTGTTGGTGGAAGTTCATTAAATACGCACCCATCAAACTGCAAAAGTAAAGAAAATATTTGTCCTAACGGTCAGACAGAACGGGTTAGAGGGGGGATCTCTTTGAAAATCGCCGACTCGCGAAAGGCCTGGATAGAGTGGATGTGGAGAGGATGTTTCCACTCGTGGGAGAGTCCAGGACCAGAGGCTGTCACCTCAGAATACAAGGACGTTCCTTTAGGAAGGAGATGAGGAGGAATTTCTTTAGTCAGAGGGTGGAGAATCTGTGGAACTCATTGCCACAGACGGCTGGAGATGTCGGACTCGAGGAGCAGCGGCTGGTAGGGGTGGTGAACCGGTGTAATGCCTCCAGCGTCTTCAAGGTCCGCTGCAAGAGGCGCCCCCGGGACACAAAGATGGCCGTGCGAGGAGAGGAGAGGAGAGGAGAGGGATGTTGTTTGCCGGGAACTGCTCCAGTACATCGAGCGTGTGGGGTCACTGACCTTGGACTTTGATTAGTGGTGCCAAAAATGGTGGGGCCTGCATGTGTAATATATGCAAAAAGAATTTCACTTTGCAGTTGCAACTGTGACAGAGAAAGCAAAATTGAACTTTATTTTAAGATGAATAATCCTTTGACCAAAAGTTGCTTTGTAAAAAAATTCTTCCTTGTAGCTGTTGGAAATTGCAAGTACATGACGTAATTTAGCATAAATTTGCAGACTCATTAGTAGGCCTGCTTTATTTTTTCCATGTATTCTAGAAATCCACTCAAACGAAAATCTCATGAAATAATTAAGTTAACTACAGATCCAAACCCCAAAATTCATCATTGTGATTTCAGACCGTGTTGGTTTGAACAGCCAGGCTTGTTCGTTCAAAGAACAATTTGATTTTGATTTGATTTGATATCTTTTATTTCGAACGAACGATTAAAAAAAGAAAAGAAAAGATGAAAATGAATAATAAATAAAGGAAAATTATATATATACATATATATATACATAAATACATACACACATACATACATATACATGTACATATATACATACATACATATACAGATTCAGGTTCAGATTCAGAAAACTTTATTGTCTGTGGTAACAGAAAATCTTCTTTGGCGTGGCTCAACATACAAACAGGACAATGTACTGATAAGCAGTCATACAATACAGATTTCTGCGAGCACGCACCGTGTGTATAGATCTTAAAAGCAAGTATAAGGATTAAAAACTGTAAAAATAGACAAGATGAAAGTTGTGGATACGTGTAAAGTGACAGTGCGTCAGGGTTAATTTGTCCATTGTTCATTTTTTATTTAAGCTGTTTATGGCAATGGGTATGAATGAGTTTTTGTGGATGTTTTTCTTCGATAGGGGGACTTTATATCGGCGGCCTGATGGCAGAAGTTGGAAGGACTTGTGCAGGGGGTGGGTGGGATCCTGTGTAATGAGGTTGGCTTTCCTTTTAACTGCCTGGGTGTGAAGTACTGATATACATATACACATATACACACATATACATAACATATATGTACATACATAAATTAAAAAATCAAAAGCCAATTTCAACATAATACACATTAGACTCGTTCGAAAAGGGGTAGGAAGAAGCCTATGCTTGTCAAGTCCCCCATTCTTTACCATTAACAAATGCAAAATTCAATAAAATAAACTAAACAGACAAATCAAATGAAACTACTCCAATTAAGCTATTAAGAAAAAAAGAACCAAAAAAGAAAAGACCCAAAAGAACAACACCATTAACATCTGTGAGATTTACCTTCTCCTTCCTCATTACTGTACTTTTCAAAGATATATCTTTTGTACATTTTTTAAAATTGCATTATATTCATACTTTGTTTAATCGTTTCATCAAGACCATTCCACAAATGGCCATGGCCACAATCGACATGGCCACATTACAAGACCATAAGAAATTGGGAGCAGGAATAAGGCTATGGGTTCTGAACTGAAAACATCAGAGGACCAATTGCACTGTAATTATTAATGATCATATTAAGTTGCTGAGCTTAAAACTGACACTACCTCTCCCCGAAACAGGTATTGCAGAGTCCTGGCTTGGAATAAAATATTATTCAATTAAGCAAATGGAGTTAGCACCACTGTGGGAGTGCACTGCAGTATTCAGCAGTAATTCCAAAACTGTGTTTGCAAGCGAGTGGTTGGGTATATAATTGGACTTTCTATCAGATAGGGCACCAGTAAAGATGAGTGAGGTGGTTCTAAACATAGAAACAGAGAAAATTAGGTGCAGGAGTAGGCCATTCGGCCCTTCGAGCCTGCACCGCCATTCAATATGATCTTGGCTGATCAACCATCTCAGTATCCTGTACCTGCCTTCTGTCCATACCCCCTGATCCCTTTAGCCACAAGGGCCACATCTAACTCCCTCTTAAATATAGCCAATGAACTGGCCTCAACTACCTTCTGTGGCAGAGAATTCCACAGATTCACCACTCTCTGTGTGAATTTTTTTTTCTCATCTTGGTCCAAAAAGACTTCCCCCTTATCCTTTACCTGTGACCCCTTGTTCTGGACTTCCCCAACATCGGGAACAATCTTCCTGCATCTAGCCTGTCCAACCCCTTAAGAATTTTGTAAGTTTCTATAAGATCCCCCCTCAATCTTCTAAATTCTAGCGAGTACAAGCCGAGTCTATCCAGTCTTTCTTCATATGAAAGTCCTGCCATCCCAGGAATCAATCTGGTGAACCTTCTCTGTACTCCCTCTAAGGCAAGAATGTCTTTCCTCAGATTCCTCAAAGGACATTGAACGCATGTCCCAAGGTCTTGGACATGTTCTGCTTCTCCTCCTTCACGGGCCTTGCCTCTCCCATTATGCGAGAGAGCCGCACTCCCCTTTCTTCCCGCCATTGAGCTTTATCTCCTGAGCTTTGCCCCCTTTCGTGTTTAGTTTAGTTTAGTTTAGAGATACAGCGCAGAAACAGGCCCTTCAGCCCACCCAGTCCACGCCGGCCAGCGATCCCCGCACATTAACACTATCCTATTTATACTTACACCAAGACAACTAACCTAACCTTTGTTCGTCGAGCAATCTCCCAGATTACTCCAAGTGATCACTGTATTTGGTGCTGTTAAATAAAGTTTGATCTAGCCGATCTTTGTGTTGTGTTTTGAAGTTCTCTTTAACACCTTTAGCATAATATTGGTGGACCTTCCACAAGTTGTGACATGAGACTCGAGATGAAATGACAGAAAGTCTTTTGTTTCGCATGAAGATTGGTAAAGTGATGTACTGTAAGTCTGGTCAAATGAGCTGGGCCATGTGGATGACATCTTTGCACACCAATCACCTGGGAAAGGCCTGCTTATTCTGCACTGGGGTGATAGTTTAGTTTAGAGATACAGCGCAGAAACAGGCCCTTCGGCCCACCGAGTCCACACCGGCCAGCGGTCCCTGCACATTAACACTATCCCACACACGCTAGGGACAATTGTACACATATACCAAGCCGATTAACTTCCAAACCTGTACGTCTTTGGACCGTGGGAGGAAACCGAAGATCTCGGAGAAAACCCACGCAGGTCACGGGGAGAACGTACAGACAGCACCCGTGGTCAGGATCGAACCCGGGTCTCCAGCGCTGTAAGGCAGCAACTCTACCGCCCTCTGTGCCACCGATATTGAAGGGGTTATTTCAGCTGCTTGATGGAGTATGATAATGCTGAGTCTTAAAAGAGAAATTATATAGCTCAAATAAATAATGATAGACCCTCTCAGGTACGAAAGAAGTACGAAAAAATGTGACCACATTATTGCATCTCTCTGAAATGTGTGAACACAAAAAAGAGAATTACTGCAATCATGACCCATTTGGAAAAACGGTGACTTCACAAACTGCCCCGAAGCTGATTTTGTGATTTTTATTGGCACATTTCCCCTTTTACAGTATCTGAATCCACTTCAAATGTTCCGTAAATAATGCGTTAATAATGTATGCTGATTCCTAAATGCTCTTCCTGTCAAGATTAGGAGGCGAACGTGAGCCCATAAAATGACTTCAATAAAAAAAAAAAAAATGACAATGAACTAGGCAGGCACCAGAGCGTAAACTAGCAGGCGTCGTTCTGGGCTGTAGATCCATGTTCATGTTCCAGGAATAGAATTAGGCCATTCGGCCCATCAAGTCTACTCCGCCATTCAATCATGGCTGATCTATCTCTCCCTCCTAACCCCATTCTCCTGCTTTCTCCCGGTAACCCCCAACATCCGCACTATTCAAGAATCTGTCAATATCCATCGACTTGGCCTCCGCAGCCGTCTGTGGCAATGAATTCCACAGATTCACCATCCTCCGACTAAAGAAATTCCTCCTCATCTCCTTCCTAAACGAACATCCTTAATTCTGAGGCTGTGGCCTCTGGTGAAGTGACTTAACTTGTTCATAAGGTCATAAGTGATAGGAGCAGAATTAGGCCATTCGGCCCATCAAGTTTACTCCGCCATTCAATCATGGCTGATCTATCTCTCCCTCCTAACCCCATTCTCCTGGCTTCTCCCCATAACCCCTGACACCCGCACTAATCAAGAATCTGTCTATCTCTGCCTTCAAGATATCCATTGACTTGGCCTCCACAGCCTTCTGTAGCACAGAATTCCGTAGATTCGCCACCCTCTGACTAAAGAAATCCCTCCTCATCTCCTTATTAAAGGAATGTCCTTTAATTCTGAGTGTGTGAGTTCTGGTCTTAGACTCTCCCACTCACAGAAAATCCCTCTTCACATCCACTCTCTTACCTAACCCTTTCACTGTTCGGTAAATTTCAATGAGGTTCCCACTCATCCTTCTGAACTGCAGCGAGTACGGGCCAAACGCAGGCAGGCGTGATTACTGTAGATGGGACATGTTGGATGGTCCGGGCAAGTTGGGCCGAAGGGCCGGTTTCCACATTGTATGCCTCCACGACTAGAACATTGGAAAGCCGTGGAAAAATAAGGAACTCTAAAACTCTCAGATTTAACAATGGATATTTTAAAGTCAAGTCAAGTCAATGGATATTTGTAAGGCAGAGATAGATAGATTCTTGATTAGTGCGGGTGTCAGGGGTTATGGGGAGAAGGCAGGAGAATGGGGTTAGGAGGGAGAGATAGATCAGCCATGATTGATTGGCAGAGTGGACTTGATGGACCGAATGGCCTAATTCTGCTCCTATCACTTTTGATAGTTGCCATCATAGAGTCTGTCCTCACCTTCTCCATCATGGTCTGGTTTGGCTCAGCCACCAAGCACGACACCCGGAGGCTGCAGCGCATCGTTCGATCAGCCGAGAAGGTTGTTGGCTGCAACCTTCCCCCCACCAT
>JAXLNO010004220.1:0-47500 GCA_038087875.1 Malacoraja senta
AACTTCCTGTTGGCTTGAATTGTATCCATGTTGAAATACCCCCTCGCCTCGGTAGATACATCAGAACTAACCTACGGAAATTAGTTTTGTCACAAGTCTTTATATAATAAATAACCAAAAGTGAGTAACAGCGGACAGGAGGACAAATGAGAAATGCCGCAGACAGAATTCCTACAGGTTATGTTCAAATCCTATCCGCGTTACTGCATTCCCAGTAGCAGAAATGGTTAACTAAAATTTTAAACCACTTTGTGCGTGGTGTATAACGGTCGTGGTTGTCAACCCGGTTGGTCTTGGTTTCAGCAGCCAGGCCGGCCACTGTTCTGAGGGATGTGGGCATTGGAATCCACGCTGTGGACAGGCAGCTGCTGCACGCACATACTGAGCACTGCAGCTCACAGAACTACAGCCCGGCAACTCAATCATTAAGCTGGCAATAAGCAAGGAGAATTGACAATAGACAATAGGTGCACGAGTAGGTCATTCGGCCCTTCGTGCCAGCATCGCCATTCAATGTGATCATGACTGATCATCCAAAATCGGTGCCCCGTTCCTGTCTTCTCCCCATATCCCCGGAAGTGGCGGCGCTGCCTTAGCAGCTGCGGCTCCCCTGCAGTCCGTCTGTTTTTATCTTTTTTTGTTATTTTCTTCTGTCCTTTTTTAGTTAATTTTAGTTTATTAGGTTGTGTATGTGTGGGGGGAGGGTGGTTGAGAGAAACATGTTTTTGTCTCTTCCTTCGGGGGGATGCGACCTTTTCCTGTCGTATCCCCCGTCTCCACCTAATCGCGGTGCTGGCGGCCTGCAACTGGGACCCACCTCGAGGCTCCGGAGGCAGAGCCAGCCAGGACTTGCGAACGCGAGGCTGGCCGACTTCGGGGCTCGGGTGACGTTCCGGCGGCGGCGCCCCGACTTTGGAGGCTCGGAGGGTTCGGCCTCGGGCCCTGTGAACGACATCATAGAAACATAGAAACATAGAAACTAGGTGCAGGAGGAGCCCATTCGGCCCTTCGAGCCAGCACCGTCAATCATTGTGATCATGGCTGATCGTCCCGTATCAATAACCCGTGCCTGCCCTTCTCCCCATATCCTTGACTCCACTAGCCCCTAGAGCTCTATCTAACTCTCCCATAAACCCATCCAGTGACTTGGCCTCACTGCCCTCTGTGGCAGGGAATTCCATAAATTCACAACTCTCTAGGTGAAAACGTTTTTTCTCACCTCAGAAAAACATCGTCGGGAGCTCGCAGGTCCCAGGTTGGTGACCGGTTCCCCGGAGCTCCCGCAACAACAGCTTCGTCCGCTGGACTGAAGGGTGGCAGCTTCGTCCGCCCCGGGCCGCGGTGTTTGACCGGCCCGTTCGCGTAGCTCGGATTCGGCCGCGGGACTGACTTACAATCACCCGACGGGTCACAACATCAGAAGCCTGGATCGCATCAACGCAGAGGGAGAACAAGGAGGGAAGACACAAGGACTTTGGGACACTTTGCCTTCCATCACAGTGAGGAGGTGCCTGGTAGACTCACTATGGTGGATGTTTAATCTGCGTTAAGTGTGTATTTTGTTATTTTATTCTATGTTATGACTGCAAGGCACGAAATTTCGTTCAGACTGAAAAGTCTGAATGACAATAAAGGATACTTTGACTTTGACTTTGATAGTGGCGTTTAAGAGGCTTTTAAATAGGCACATGGAAGTGCAGGGAATGGAGGGATGTGGATCACGTGCAGGCGGAGAAGATCAGTTGAACTCAGCATCATGTTCGGCGCGGACATTGTGCGCCGTTTGGCCTATTCCTGTGCTGCACTCTTCTATGTTCTATGTTCAAAACACTATCCCTCTGACTTTTAACCTGTACCTCCGAGTCTCTGGCATTTCCACCCTGGGGGAAGAAAGGTTATAACTGTCTATCGTATCTTCTACTCTCGTAATTGTATATACTTGTACCAGGTCTCCCCTTAACCTGCGAGGTTCCAGCAGTAGAGTTGCTGCCTCACAGAGACCCGGGTTCGATTCTGACCACGGGTGCTGTCTGTCCGGAATTTGCACGTTTTCTCTCCCCGTGACCTGCGTGGGTTTTCTCCGGGCGCTCCGGTTTCCTTCCACACTCCAAAGACGTACGTGCGGGTTTGTAGGTTAATTGGTTTCGGTGAAGATTGTAAATTGTCCCTAGTGTGTGTACGCGGGGATCGCTGGTCGACGCTGACTCGGTGAGCCGAAGGGCCTGTTTCCCGCGATGTACCGCTAACACTAAAACCAAACTAAAGAAAATAATCCAACTCTGTCTCAATGTAGCTGAAACTGTCTAAACCAGGCAGCGTTCTGGTAAACGCCCCTGCACCATCTCCAACCTCCCCTTGTAGCTAATACCATTTAATACAGACAACATTTTAGGAAACCTCGTTTGCAAGCTCTCCGATTACTCCTCGCAAGTGAAACCCTCTAATCTAAGCAGCGTTCCGCAGCTCTTCCTTGTTGGCCGGTGCGTTTCCTGCGGCTCAATGACCTGTAACTGATGAGACCATTTATAATTCGAATAATTTATAATTAATTTATAATTCGCATAAATCGAAACCACTCGTCGGGATATTTCTGCTTTGCATTAGCGCTTAATTCCTCAACGAACTTATTCAGTCAACAATGGAGCAAGTAGTGAAGTACTCGCCATCTGACAGCTCCAGACCCACGTTTCGACCATGTTCTGCGGTCACATTTCATCCGGCGAGGATTTCTTCCATCTCTGACAGACGCGCGGTGGAGCCGAGTGCACTCACGACATTTAAAATACACGTGGCCGGCCAGGTACATGAATAAGAAAGATTATAATGAATGATGGGCAATCGCAGGGAGGCAAATGGGACTTACTTCGATGGAGCATCGGAAGAGCTGAGCCCCTGGACCAGATTCCGTCCTTTCTCACTCTCAATTTTGCGAGTATTCTGTCCAAAGTGTGTATTCGCCCTGTCCACGGTACGAGTTCATTCCAAGAGCTCTCCCGAGTTTTGCCTGATTCGAACTCGGAGATTTACGGTAATGGCTACTCGTCGGTACTCGGGGCTCTCGTGGACATTTTTCAACATGTTAAATAATCTTCACGAGTCTTCCTGTGCTAACCTGCCTTTGGCGTGTCTTTCTGAGTACCATGCTGTTAACGTTACGAGCCGCTAAGAGACGTCCCCGACCTCCGACGTACCCGCTACGTTCATTCTCCGTGCTTACCACGAGTTAGATTTGTTTAAACTCGGGAGCGCTCTTGGCATTCACTCGTACCGTGGGACAGGGCATTAAGTTTCCGATGAGAAGTTTGGGCAGTTTAATGTAGTACGTAAATACGTTTATTGGCCAAATATTCACATACAAGGAATTTGACTTGGTGCTCCGCCCACAAGTAACAACATGACATACAGTGACAGTTAAGAAGAACAAAGTGGAATGAGTGAAATGGGTGACAGATTGTCGGCGTGGATCGATGGTGAAAGATTGTCTTTTGTTGCAGGTCTTTATGAACGAACAAGTGCACGAATTGCTCTCAGTGGCAATTTAATCCCGTTCATCAGCTCCTGTCTGAATTTACTCTGGGACACCACGTAAATACACTTGTTGGTGCAGGTACTGAGAAGTTGTAAAAACCCCGACGTGACACTCGTGATGTAGTAATAACCGGTGGGGCCGTTATACATCAACTTCCCAATACCGGTAACGATGTAAAAGACAGCTTGTGTTGCCCACAGCAATATGAAACTGCCCGTGATACTAAAGAGTAAAACAATCGATATCCTGCGATTCTCCATCTCCGGGTCCTTGTCATCCTCTCCGTTGCTTTTCCCCCGGAGCCCCCTGCGGACTCTGCTGGCCGCTACAATCCGCCTGACCGTCAGCACATTGAGCAGAAGGATCAGAAAGATCGGGACACAAGGTGTTAGGACGCGGTGTGTGACATTATATGCGATCCATGCAGACGACGTATAGAAAGTGGGTTTGGTGTAGCAACGCCTGGGAAGATTATCAAACACGTAGACAGGTTCTATCGTAAAACACCGGGGGACGCTCTCTAAACAACCCAACACACCCACTGCCCCGATAACCACAGCCGCCGTTCTCTCAGTGCAATATCTTGTTTTCAGCTTCTCACAACAAATAGCCACAAACCGATCGATGGTGAAGGCGATCGTCAGCCAGACAGAGACCGCGGTGGTTACAAAGACCAGGAATACGACAGTCGTGCACACGGGAGTAATGTTCAGGAAAGATTCCGGGAAGTAAACGAGAATAGTCTTGTGAAGAAACGGATCACTGATGCCGACCAGGACATCAGACGCTGCCATGGCCACCAGTAGCGTGTGATGCATTTGGAGAGACACACAGTTACCTCGACAGAGAATCACAATCGCCAGCAAGTTTACTGCGAGAGAGAGAGAAGAGAAGAGACATTATTGACGCAGCTCCGCACAAACAAATCTGAAGAACATTGTCTGATTAGAATATTTTCAAACTTGGATTCGTTGACCAAATGACAATTGGCCCGACAAAGCGCAGATACACCATGCTTTGGACCACGGTGTCCACGCACCTCAACAAACGCCAATGTACACCTCGCTCACAGCTTTTATTTCTGCATACATTCTCATCAACTGCCACCAGATTGTGCCATTCATCCACAGTTTGGCTATTTACAGTAGTTACATAAATTATTAACAGGCAGGTCAATGGGATGTGGGAGGAGACACGAGCACAGCCAGGATTTGCGCGGAGTCGGAGGGCGAAAGATGAAACATTGCATTCATACAAACAAGATACATAACATTAACTAATATAAACTACGTGTCAGCATTTGTTTACATCTGAATTCATTCACAATAATGTAGTGACTCTTTCATAGAACAGGACCAAGCTCATGGCATTTACTTGCTTTATAAAATCAGCTATAGCGTTTCACGCAGTGACGACTGCTGAATATATTGATTTTATAAGCAGGTTCGCCGGATTGGGAACACATGTCATTTCACTACCTGGTTTCAGAATGACCACGTAACGAGCCCAATATGCCAATCTCTCAGCTGCTGGTCAACATACATCCATTCTTGGTGTGTGATTATCTGATACCTGCTCTCTGGTCAGGGCTCTGGCCATCCAGAGTAATCAGTACAGAGTGTGATCCAATCCGGGATAAACAGCACACATGACGTACATAATGCGCCAGTTGCAGCGGGAAAACGGATACCCGGCCAAATGAAACATGTTAATTGTGGAATTAGAGAAAATGGTTGTTTAACGTTGGCAGCGCCGAGTAGTTCACGGAACGTCCCCCAGCTAATGCACGTACAAAACATCGCGACAAAACAAATTACCGAAAACAGCGACAGCCGCTATTGCAGGGTAATATATATCTTGAATTAGAAAGATAAATCGATATCCCATAGCTGTAAGACACAGTTAACGCCCGCGGCTCCGGCAGTCAGTCCGTTGTAGCTCTGTGGCGATGCGTTTTGGTTGGTGGGCACCGAGATATATACAGTGGTATTTCTCCAGCGACATGACCTCATACCTGCTGATTGTCAGTATTGGCACTCACGGAACAAACACCTTGCATCACAGCCTTTGAATCCACCATGGGAGATGACAAGCAAATTATTTAAGGATCGACTAAAAAAAACAAAACGAGTCGCTGAAAATGGACTCTGAATAACGGCCCTGATCCGAAACGTCGCCTGTACATAGAAACATAGAAACATAGAAGATAGTTGCAGGAGGAGGCCATTCGGCCATTCGGCCCTTCGAGCCAGCACCGCCATTCATTGTGATCATGGCTGATCGTCCTGTATCAATAACGCGTGCCTGCCTTCTCCTCATATCCCTTGACTCCACTAGCCCCGAGTGCTCTATCTAACTCTCTCTTAAATCCATCAAGTGATTTGGCCTCCACTGCCCTCTGTGGCAGGGAATTCCATAAATTCACAACTCTCTGGGTGAAAAAGGTTTTCCTCACCTCAGTTTTATATGACCTCCCCTTTATTCTAAGACTGTGGCCCCTGGTTCTGGACTCGCCCAACATTGGGAACATTTTTCCTGGATCTAGCTTGCCCAGTCCTTTTATAATTGTATATGTTTCTATAAGATTCCCCCTCATCCTTCTAAACTCCAGTGAATACAAGCCTAGTCTTTTCAATCTTTCCTCATATGACAGTCCCGCCATCCCAGGGATCAATCTTGTGAACCTACGCTGCACTGCCTCAATCACAAGGATGTCCTTCCTCAAATTAGAGAGGAAACTATATGTTCTCCAAAAACGTTTCACGATCCGTTGAGTTACTCCAGCACTTCAATTCGATGAAAATAAGAATTCATGTTTTCCAATGAAAGACTGATCCGTGGCACTGTGTTATTACATTTAATGTTGGTGTGATTTCGATGTGTTCCTCCAGGGCTCCAGACTGAATTATAAATGTATCTGAACTACCTGCACTGAATCTTCCGGTACATGCAAACCAAACTCCCACTGCATCTTTCCATATTTTATTGCGAAAATAAAGCATCGTTTATTTCTGGCCAAGTTGCAATAGGATCAATAGACAATAGACAATAGGTGCAGGAGTACGCCATTCGATCATTAGAGCCAGCACCGCCGTTCACTGTGATCATGGCTGATCATCCACAATCAGCACGCCGTTCCAGCCTTCTCCCCATATCCCCTGGCGCGGCTATCCTGCAATGACTGCACGAAATGGAATGTGTTCAGGGAAGCAACCACAAGCCTCGATGAGTAAACGGACACTGTATCATTATATGTCAGCTTTTGCGAGGCCAGTTGCATTCCAACTAAGACCCGGACATGGTTCAACAACAACAAGCCCTGGAATCACTGCAGAACTCAGACAGCTCCGACGGTTAAAAGAGGAGGCCGACAGGAGCGGGGATGCAGGCCTCTACAGGCAGGCCAAATACAAGCTGAGAAGAGGAATCACGGCTGCCAAGGAAAGGTACTCTGAGAAGTTGAGGAACAAGTTCTCAGCTAGTGACTATTAGACAATAGGCAAGAGGTGCAGGAGTAAGCCATTCGGCCCATCGAGCCAGCACAGCCAATCAGTGATCATGGCTGATCATCCCCAATCAGTACCCCGTTCCTGCCTTCTCCCCATATCCCCCGACTCCGCTATTTTAAGAGCCCTATCTAGCTCTCTCTTGAAAGCATCCAGAGAACCTGCCTTCACCGCCCTCTGGGGCAGAGAATTCCACAGACTCACCACTCTCTGTGAGAAAAAGTGTTTCCTCGTCTCCGTTCTAAATGGCTTGCTCCTTATTCTTAAACTGTGGCCCCTGGTTCTGGACTCCCCCAACATCGTGAACATGTTTCCTGCCTCTAGCGTGTCCAAACCCTTAACAATCTTATATGTTTCAATGAGATTCCCTCTCATCCTTCTAAACCCCAGAGTGTACAATCCCAGCTGCTCCATTCTCTCAGCATATGACAGTCCCGCCATCCCTGGAATTAACCTTGAAAACCTACGCTGCACTCCCTCAATAACAAGAATGTCCTTCCTCAAATTAGGAGACCAAAACAGCACACAATACTCCAGGTGTTGTCTCACTAGGGCTCTTTTTCAGTTTGGAAGGGCTTGCAAGAAATTCCCAGCCACTAGAGGAAAGACCCCCGCTCTTTGGACAATCGTCAGCTGACCAACGACCTGAATGAGTTTTACTGCAGCTTTGAAAATCAGAAACGTCACCCTGGTACCTCATCCCCCCCCCTCCCCAACCAACAGAGCCATACCACAGTCTGCAAAGATTGGACCCTGCACGCTCTAATTCCCCTTTACTACTTCACATCTACTTAAGGCAAGACTCCAATATGAAAAGACTGGACCATATCCCACCCGAACCAACACTTCGCACCCACGGACAGCCTGACCTCAGTCTGCAAAGAGTGGTCCCTTCTACACCCATCCCCTCCAATCACCAATTCACACTAAATTACCCACGCCTTGCTGTAAAACATCTCTTAATCAACGATAAAAAAAATAGAGGTGAAGAGGCTTTTCAGAAGAAAGAAATCTGGAAATCTCCAGGACCTGACAATATTTCCTCCTCTACTCTCAAGCTCTGTGCCAAACAACTGGAACCGGTATATACAGACATTTGTAGCCAGTCCCTGCAAACGTGTACTGTCCATGCCTGCTTCAAAGTCTCCACTATTGTCCCTGTACCTAAAAAGGCAAGGATTGCTTGTCTTAATGACTGCAGGCCTGTCGCACTGACCTCTGTAGTCATGAAGACAATTGAAATGCTTTTGCTGGCCAAGCTGAAAAATATCACGACCCCCCTGCTGGACCCTATGCTGTTTGCATAACAGGCAAATAGATCTGTGGATGATGCAGTCAACCTGGGCCTGCACTTCATCCTACATTAACTAGACCGCCAGGAGACCAATGCGAGGATCCTGTTTGTTGATTTTAGCTCTGCATTCAACACCATTGTGCCAGAGCTACTACACTCAAAACGTTCCGAGTTGACTGTGCCAGAAAACCTCTGCCGGTGGATCACCATCTTCCTGACAGACAGGAAGCAGCATGTGAGGCTGGGAAAGCACATCTCGGACGCGCAAACGCTCAGCATAGGAGCACCACAAAGCTGCGTACTCTCTCTTGTGCTCTACTCTCTCTACACCAACGACTGCACTTCCACAGACACCTCTGTCAAGCTTCTCAAGTTTGCGGATGACACAATCCTAATTGGAATGATCCAGGATGGGGAGGAATCTGCCTACAGACAGGAAGTGTCACAGCTGGCGTCCTGGTGCCATCGCAACAACCTAGAGCTCAATGGTCTTAAGACAGTAGAATTGATTGTAGACTTTATGAGAGCTCCCCCTCCCCTCACCCCACTCACCATCAACAAAACCACAGTCACATCTGTGGTGTTTTTTTAAGTTCCTGGGATCTCCAAGGACCTTAAGTGGGGGGGGGGGGTACCATCAACTCCACAGTCCAAAAGGCACATCGGAGAATGTACTTCCTACGGCAGCTGAGGAAGCAGAATCTGCCGGTACCCTGACGTGGCGTCGAAGGACGAGAAGCCGAAGCAAGGAAGTCGAAGCCAGATAGCGGAATGCAAACGAAGCCGATACGCCAAATAACCGAAAACATACGAAGCAGAAACACCAACGAACCGAAAGCATATGAAGCCGAAACGCCAACGAACCGAAAGCATACGAAGCCGAAAAGCCAACGGGCCGACAGGGCGGGTGGCCTAAAAGCCAACTCACCGAATTGCCGCTCTGCCGTAACGCCTCTTAACCAAATGGCTGCGTCTCCCACAAGCCAACTAACCGAATGCCGCTCTGCCGAATAGTCAAATAACATACATGACGTCGCCGGGGAGCGGGACGTGTCTGCAATTGTCCCAGACCCTCGTGTCATCCACTTCACTGGTCGGTGGAGACGGGAGGGTTGCTGCGGCTTTGTATGCTTTCGGTTATTTGGCGTTTCGGCTTTGTTTGCATTCGGCTAATTGGCATCGACTTCTTTGCTTCGGCTTCTCGTCCTTCGACGCCACTTCCGCACACGATATGTGTGTGTGTTAGATAGACTTATACGGTTAGGAGGGAGAGATAGATCAGCCATGATTGAATTGCGGAGTAGACTTGATGGGCCGAATGACTTAATTCTGCTCAGGGTAGCACTGATGCAGTGACACTGTGTAGTTCTGAGGGAGCGACGGCATTTGGCGAAGTGCATAGAAAAGTCGCAGAAAATATATGCGATCACGGAGAGAACATACAAACTCCGACTCTGGGTGCTGTCTATACGGAAATTGCACGTTCTCCCCCTGACCGAGTGAGATGTCTCTGAGATCTTCAATTTCCTCCCACAGTCCATGGCCGTACAGATTTGTAGATTAATTGGCTTGCTATACGTGTAAATTGTCCCCGGTGTGTGTAGGATTGTGTTAGTGTGCTGGGATCGCTAGATGGCGCGGGCTCGGTGGGCCGAAGGGCCAGTTTCCGCGCTGTACTCTGAACTAAACTAAACTAAACTAAGCTTGATTAAAATTAAATAAAGTCAACTAAAGTCAACTAAACTAAATTAAACTACTGGTGGGGTGACAAACTGTGAAGATGCACTGATAGAGTGATACCCTGTGAGGTAGTAGTGATGGGGTTATACACTGTGGCGTAGTACTGATGGAGTGACACACTGTGGTGTTACGCTCATGGAGTGACACACTCTGGAGTAGGACTGAAGCAGTGACATAATTTGTGGTGGCATTGATGGAGTAACACTGTGGGGTACTACTGATCGAGTGACACGCTGTGGAGTCATACTGCTGGAGTCATACTGTTATGATGTCGTACTGATGGATTGGCACATTCTGGGGTAGTACTGATGGCATACTGTGGGCTAGAACTGATGAAGTGACACTCTATGGGGCAGTACAAATGTAATGGCATACCATGGGGTAGTACCGATGGATGGAAAACCTGGTTTAACATGGATGGGGAGCGATGGAGAGAGATGGACCGCATGGGGTTATTTGGAGTTGGACAAATGAATATTCATACCCCTGGATTGTAAGCTGCCCAAGCGAAATATCAGAATGTGTTCCTCCAATTTGCGTCTAGCCTCACTCTGACAAAGGAGGAGGCCGAGGACCGAAAGGTTAGTGTTAATGGGAAGGGGTATTAAAGTGTTTAGCAACCGGGAGATCAGGTAGGTCCACGCGGACTGAGCAAAAGTGTTCCGCGAAACGTTCGCCCAGTCTGCGTTCGGTCTCGCCGATGTATAAAAGTTCACAATTTGATTAACGGATACAGTATATGAGGTTGGTGGAGGTGCAAGAGAACCTCTGCCTGAAAGGTATCTCGGGGTACCTGGACAGATTCGAGCGAGGAGGTAAAGGGACAGGTGTTCAATCTCCTGCGGTTGCAGAAGAGGGTACCTGGGGAGGGGGTGGTTTGTGTGGGAAGGGATGAGTTAACCAGGGAGTCGCAGAAGGAACTTTCTCAGCGGAAGGAGGAAAGGGGTGGAAATGGAAAGGTGATTAGTGGTGGGATCAAGTTCGAGGTGGCGAAAATGCCGAAGGATTTTGTGGTGTTTGCGACGGCTGATGACGTGAAAGGTAAGGACGAGGGGGACTTTGTGACTGTTGCAACAAGGGGAGGTGGGTAAGGGTGGAGCTGCGAGGTGCCGGTGAGACATGTGTGAGGGCTTCATCCATGATAGAAGAGGGAAATCCTCGTTCCCTAAAGAATAAGGACATCTCAGAGGAATTGGGAGGGGGTCTTTCAGGAAGCAGGGTGGGATGAACTGTTGTCGGGATAGTTGTGGGAATGGGGGTGTATTTCAGGTCTCAGGTGTATCTCAGTCCCTTTTGTGTTGTCGTACTCGGTAGGGTGTGCCCGTGTGCAGTCCTTCTCTCAATGGCTGAGTAGGTAATATCTTGGGAAGTTTTCAGTATTTTTTCAGGAGCGGGTGATTTAAAACCAGGTCAGGGCCAGCCTGAAACACATACCTTCAAAGTCGTCAGAGGAGCGGTAGGTGAAGGAGTGAGTGCTTGACGAATAGTGAGAGGTACAGACAGGGGGTTCTGCGGCAACAGGCGGGATCCAAGGATAGTGTGTTGCCTCCCTAGTGCCAGGGTCCTGGACGTCACGGACCGGTTGCAGGGCATCCTCAAGGGGGAAGGGCGGCAGCTTTAAGTGGTAGTGCATTTCGGCACAAATGACGTCGGGAAAAAGAGGAAAGTAATTCTGCAGCGTGACTTTAGAGGGCTCGGAAGAAGACTGAAAAGCAGGACCTACAGTGTGGTTATCTCCGGTTTGCTTCCAGTTCCTCGTGCTGGTGAGGGCAGGAACAGGCAGATACGCAATTTTAATGTGTGGCTGGGGAGCGGGGGCAGGGATTTAGATGCTTAGATCATTGGGATCTATTTTGGAGTAATGGTTAATTGTGGAAAATGGACAGGTTGCACCTTAACAGACGGGGGACCAGCATTCTGGTAGGCAGGCTTGAAACTGCCACGCGGGTGGGTTTAAACTAAATAGTGAGGGGTGCGGGGGAGCCAAATTGGAAACACAACGATGGAGTTAAAGGGAAAGAGAGCATAGGAAAAGTTAAGAAATAAAGCAGAATTAACGGGACAGAAATCTCATGAATGGATAGGAGAGAATGGCCAAATGAATTAGGAATCGATGTGAAAGGTGAGATGAGTAATGGATTAAAAGGATTATATATGAATGCGCGAAGTATAAGAAGTAATGTGCGTGAGCTTGAGGTTCAGTTAGAGATTGGTAGATATGACATTGTGGGTATTACAATGACATGACTGCAGCAGGATCAGGCCTGGGAATTGAATATTCAGCATTATACGTCCTTTAGAATAGACAGGCCGTTGGGACAGGAGGTGGGGTAGCTCTGTTGGTGATGGATTAAATTCAGTCCCTTCCGAGGGGTGACATGTGGACTGACGATGTACACTCGTTGTGGATAGATTTGAGGAATTGTAAAGGTATGGACACTAATGTGAGTTATCTACAGGCCCCAAACATTAGCCTGAATATAGGGTGCAAGATGCAGCAGGAGTTAAATTTGGCATGAAACACATGTAATACCAATGGGGTTATAGGAAATTTCAATATGCAGGTAGACTTGGAAAATCAGGTTGGTTCTGGACCTCAAGAAAGAGAGTTTGTTGAGTGCCCCCGAGGGATTCTCAGAACAGCTTGTATTGGACCATACCAGAAGGAAGGCAATTCTGGATTTAGTGTTGGCAAATGAATCAGATTTAATAAGCGAACTCAAGGGGAAGGAACCGCTAGGAGGTAGTGACCATAATATGATACGTTTTTATCTGCAATTTGAGAGGGAGAAGGTTAAATCAAAAGTGTCAGTGTTGCAGTTGAACAAAGGGGACTATGAAGGCAACGGTGAGGAGCTGGCCAAGGTCGACAGGAAAATTATCCGACAAGGAATGACGATGGAACAGCAATGCTAGGAATTTCTGGGCATAATCCAGAAGATGCAAGATCATTTCATTCCAAAGAGGAAGCAAGATTTTAAGCGAAGTAAGAGGCAACGGTGATTGACAAGTTAGAGGCGGTATAAAACTAAAATAAAAGGTGCACAACATATCAATGAGTAGCGGGAAGCCAGAGGATTTGGAAATCTTTCAAAGGGCAGCAGAAGGTAACAAAAGGGAAATATGGGGTGAAAAGATGAAGCAGGAAGGTAAACTCGCGAAGAATGTTAAGATGGATAGTAAAATCTTCTTTAGGTATGTTAAGAGAAAAGGATTAGCAAGCCAAATGTGGGTCAGAAAAAAGGCATACAAATGTGAGATTTTTACGTGGAACAAGGAAATGGCAGCAGAGTTGAATAGGTACTTGGTTTTGGTTTCACTAAGCAAGGCACAAACAATCTCTCAGATGTACTAGAGGACAGAGGATCTAGGAAGACAGAGGAACTGAAAGACATTTGCATTAGGCGAGAATTGTATTGTGTAGACTGATGGGACTGAAGGCTGATAAAGCCAAGGGCTGCATCCCAGGGTACTCAAGAAGGTGCCTCGAGAAATCGTGGACGCATTAATGAACATTTCCCAATGTTCTATAGATCCAGGGTCAGTTCCTGTGGATTGTGGGTATCAAATAATATACCACTTTTCAAGAAATGAGCGAGAGAGAAAACAGAATTATAGACCAGTTGGCCTGACATCGGTAGTGGAAGA
This sequence comes from Malacoraja senta, assembly GCA_038087875.1. Lineage (NCBI taxonomy): Eukaryota > Metazoa > Chordata > Chondrichthyes > Rajiformes > Rajidae > Malacoraja > Malacoraja senta. The sequence continues at coordinate 13,718 of JAXLNO010004220.1, forward strand.
GACGCTCGAGTCAATTATTAAATAAGTAATAACGGCGCATTTGGATAAGAGCTCGGTGCTAGCGGAATCAAGGGGTATGCGGAGAAGGCAGGCACGGATTACTGATTGTCGATGATCAGCCATGATCTCAATTAAGGGCGGTGCTGGCTCGAAGGGCCGAATGGCCTCCTCCTGCACATAATTTCTATGTTTCTATGATGGCTTCCTCCTTAATGTACCTCGGCGGCCACATCCTGAGAGAATATCTGGCAAGTGTTCTGTTCTTTTAATTTACTTGACTATAGAGATGCAGCTTGGATACAGGCTAAACGGGCCATTTGAATCCACGGTGGTCACGGATCACGCCTTCACACTAGTTCCGTGTTCTCCCAAGTTCGCCCCTTATTCCCTGCACTCCAGGGATGATATCACAGATCCAATTAACATGCAAACCCGCTTGTCTTTACGATGTTGAAGGAAACCTGGTCACCCGGAGAAATCCCACGCGTTTACAGGGAGCACGTGCAAACCCCGCGCAGTCAGAACACGGAAGCAGGGCGCTGTGTGGCAGCAGCACTACCAGCATTACAGTACACTCAATATGTGTCCAATTTGTCCGAGGAGGACGGATTCGGTAACCGACCTCCCCACGCCGTGCATTCCTTGCTGTCTAGTGCACAGTTGAAGTTCTACAATAGAATAGAATATAATAAAATAGAATAGAATACGTTTATTGTCATTGCACAATACTGTGCAACAAAATTCCATTGCATCTCCTCCGGTTAAAAAATACAAACACGACAACCATTGACACATATGTACACTTATTAGTAAAAATAATAAATAAGTATTTTAAAATAATTTTAAAAGAATGTTGCATTTCTTGGAATTACATTTTGCTTCCCCAGTGTTCTCTGTTGGAATTAAGTTATTTTATCGCACATGTGTAGAAACTATGTTTTAGGCTACCGGTGCGAGCCTTCAGGGATTGGGGAGATATTGTTCTTTGAAAAAATATATAATAATCGCGGATTATTATTGATAATTATTGTTATTAAAGTTTAGAGAATGATCTTCAATTGAAGCCTATAGGTCGCTATAGGTGAGGAACACGAGTCGTGGTAAATCTACCCTACACTCCATCCAGCTAGATAACATAATTTCTCACAACTAGGTGACCTAAAACATACACAATAATCCAAGCGTCGACTCACCAACTTCTTGTAAACTGTAACATAACATCCCCAGGACTGTACGCAATGCGTTCACCAATAAAAGACACGTTCCAAAACCTCTGTAACCATCTAACTTTGCTGACTTTACCTTGCACTAAAAGTTGTTCCCTTATCATATATCTATAGGCTCTATTGTTGCGTGCTTTCTGATGACTCGATAGCACGTAACAAAACGCTTTGAACTGTATCTCGGTACACGTGACACTAACAAAGTAAACTAGACTAAAGAAAAACATGCTGTTTGCGTTTCGATTCTTCAGCAGATGATAGTGGCACACCAGCGGTGTCCCAAGCATCTGGGAGGGGTTCGATTCCTGGTCACCACAGTTGGTCCAATCCAGGAGAAATTCACTTCCCGAGATCATTGGAGATTTCGTTCGGATGCCAACTAATATCCAATTGAATAATAATAAAGCTGGATGAATTACGTTAAAACAGATTTCATTGTCAATTATTGCACGTCGTGACCTAGTCATTGGGTCATGGATGGAATTCCCGCCCCTCGCCTTTTCGAAACGGATGAATCGAACTTCCTAGTCTCTTTATGGCAAATTCCTACAGTAATGTGGTTCCCAGTATGAACACAATACTCCAACATACACTGACAATGCTTGGAACAGGACAGGGGAAACCAAGTGTCATAAAGGCGTAAAGCACTGAAACAAGCCCTATGGCCCAGCCCGTCCATGTTGACAAAGGTAGCCCATCTAAGCTTGACCGTTTGCGTCGTTTAACCCAGATCCCGCCCTGTCTATCTACCTGTCCAAATGTGTTCTTTAAAATGCGTTGTTGTGGTTCATCAGCGACACCATCTGACCCGAATTTTGCGTGTTAACATTACTCATTTAGGGGGGAATCCCTGTATAGTGTATTAAACGGAGAGCACCAGTAAATGTGCAATTAGGGGAGGGCTCCTGTAAACATGGAATTTGGATAGTACACCTGCAAATAGGGAATTATGGGAGGGCAAATTTAAATGCGGTTTTAGGGAAAGGCCCCTGTGTCTCTCTGACAGTGCTCCCACTTCTCTCTGTACATGTTCCTGTCTCTGTCCGTGAGTGTTCCTGCCTCTAGATAGATAGAGATTTAAACTAAATACTGTGTGTCAACAAATTTGAATTGCAAGGGTGGAGATAAAGGAGAAGAGAGTGCAGAAAATGTTACACAAGACTTCGGAATTAACGGGACGGAAAATTTAGGAACTTTTAGGAGAATAAAGTCAGGATAAATCGGGACGATGGGAAAGGGGACGTGAACACCAAACTAAAGGTGTTGTATTTGAATGCGCGTAGTATAAGAAACAAAATGGATGAGCTTGTGGCACAGTTAGAAATTGGTAGGTATGATGCTGTGGGAATTACAGATACGTGGCTGCAAGGGGAGCGGAAGTGGAAGATGAAACCTCAAGGTTATACGTCTCATCGGAGATACGGGCATGTGGGCAGCGGGGGTGAGGTAGTACTGTTGGTTAGGAACGTAATTCAGTCCTTAGCGAGGGGTGACATAGAATCAGAGGAACGAACATCATTGTGGAAAGATCTGTATTTTAATTGTATACATACAATTGTTTATGTTGAGAAATTGTAATGGTAATCATACCTAAAACGAGAGATATTTACAGGCCGTCTGTAGCCAGGATATCAGCAGCCAGGATAGAGGATTCAAGTTGCGTCAGGAGATATAATTGGGATGGAAGAAATGCAACGCTTCGGTCGTCATGGGTGATTTCAAAATGCAGGTAGCTTGGGTAAAATGAGGTTGGTACTGGAACCCAAGAAAATGAATTTGTTGAGTGCCTCTGAGATGGATTCTTAGAGTGGCTTGTAGAGCCTACCGTGGTAAAGGAAATTCTGGATTTAGTGTTGTGTAATGAATCAGATTAGATAAGGGAACTCAAGGTAAAGGAACCACGACGAGGTAGCGACCACAACATGATAACTTTTAACCTGCAATTTGAGAGGGAGCAGGTGAAAACGGATGCGTCAGTATTTCAACAGAGGCACGAGTGAGGAGCTGGCCAAGGTTGAATAAATAGGGGCCCTAACAGGGATGACGGCGGAACACCAATGGCAAGAAATTCTGGGAATAATTCTGAAGATGCAGGATCTTTTCATTCCACAGAGGAAGAAAGATTCGAGGGGAGAAATAGGTGACCGTGGCAGACAAGGAAAGTGAAGGACGTTAAAAAAAAAAAGAAAGAAAAGAAAATACAGATGACATTGCAGAGATTGGTGGGAAACAAGAGGATTGGGAATTTTTAAAGAACACCAGAAGGTAACTACAAAGACAAGAAGAGGAGACAAGATGAAATACCAAGTTATCGTGGCTAATAATATAAAAGAGTATAGTAAGATTTTCCTCATTCATATAAAGAGTAATAAAGAGGGAAATCTTAACGTTGAAACGCTGGAAGATAATGCAGCAGAAATGATAATGCGGAATAAAGAAATGGCAGAGGAGTTGAATTACATGTTTGCAATAGTCTTCACAGCAAAGACACCAGCAACGTGCCTGTAATTCAAGAGAGTCAGTGGGTGGAAGTTCGTTGAGTGGCTATTACTCGGGAGACGGTGCTTCGGAAGCTGAAAGGGCTAAAGGTGGATAGGTCATGTGGGCCGATTGGAGTGTACACTTGGGTTCTGAAAAACGGGGCTTTGGAGATTAGGAAGGCATTGATAGTGATATTTCAGGAATCACTATTGCCGGGATTGGTCCCAGGCCGGTTAGTCAGACGTCAGTGGTTGGTAAGATTTTAGAATAATTTATAAAGGATGAGGTTACGGAGTACTTAGACGTCGGAGAATTAATAGGCCGAAATCAGCATGGCCTTGTTAAGTGGAGGAATTGCTTGACAAATTTGCTGGAATTCTTTGAATAAGTAAATAACAGGACAGTCAAAGGATAGTCAGTAGATGTTGTTTTTCAGAAAGCCTTTGAAAAGGTACCACCCGTTAGGCAGCTTAGAAAAGATGAGAGCCCACGGTAACAGGGGGCAGATAGTGGCATGGATAGCAGGTTCGCTGGATGGCAGAAAACAAGAAGTGGCGATAAAGTGGGGTTTTTTTCTGGTTGGCTGCCAGTGATTAGTGGAGTTCCGCTGGGACCGCAACTGTTTACGTTGTATATTAATGATTTGGACGAGAGGATTGCGGATGATACTTAAATAGCTGGGGGCGGGTAGGGAAAGCAGGGATTCTGCAAAAGGTCTTGGACAGGTTGGGGGATTGGACAGAGAATTGGCAGATGGAATAATGTGTAGCAATGTATCTAGTCTTGCAAACTCAATGATAGCATGTATTTCAAGAGGGCTTGTATAAAAAAGAGGGATTTAATGTCGAGGCTCTATAATGCGCTGCTAAGGCTGCATTTGAAATACTAGACAAAGGAAACGCAGAACATGCGGTGAAAATTGGATCTGTTGTATGGGCTGAGCCTGTTGAGCACCGACAGAGCTCACTGACTCTAGCTTGCCCGCTTTGTCCGCGCCGCAATCATACACCAATGTACCGTCCTCCTACATATTTTAATCCGCGCACGTCCTGGATCGAGCGTGTGTACACACAAACTGTTTATACTTCCCAAAACATTCAACGGGTTATCATATTCACTGCACATTCTCTATCCCTCTATCAACAGTACATTCATGAGGCAGGTAGACCAGTGATGAAACACATTATTCGCAATCTGGCCTCACTGGAGCCATCTAACCTTTGACGGTGCAGAAATGTGGAGTGGAAACACCCTCTGTCTCTGAGCTTCTTCCTCTGCCCGTCGCTTTCTCTTTCACTGTCGGTTGCTTTTCCCATCTATGTATCTCTCCCCCCCCCCTCACCCCCATGCTCCCTCGTTCACTCTCTTTTCCACGAGTGTCTGTCTCTGTCACGCTCGCTCTCTCGCACTCCCGGTGTACGCTCACACTCTCTCTTTCTCTCTCTTTCTCACTCTTTCTCACTCCCTTTCTCTCTCTCTCTCTCTCTCTCTCTCTCTCTCTCTCTCTCTCTCTCTCTCTCTCTCTCTCTCTCTCTCTCTCTCTCTCTATGCCACCCCTCGCTCCCGCCAGTTTATCTCCCTCTTACTTCATTTCCCGTATCCGGTCCTTTATTGGAAACTTTTGCCAGGATTGAAGACCAGGGGCCGGTATTAGTATACTCACTCACCTCGTCCATCGGACACGTCTACTCACTACTAACCACCCCACTACATACCTCCACAGACCATACAGAAGGGCAACCAACATTACCTACGAAGAGATTGGCTGACATTCTACCTCATTAATACATTGACTATTGTCTATTGGTCAAGGCAGAGAGGACCACGGATGACATTGGTAAATGTTAATATTTAGAAAGGCAGACGATAAATGAGGGGACATGTGGGCCGAGTGCTTGTTTCAGTTTTAGGTGACTTTAGAACACAATGGTACGGTAAAATTGCATTACAAATATCCAAGTTGGAGTGCAATTGGTTGCCGACAGAAACGCCTGTTGTTTTGGGGTTTGGTTCCGAAGTAAAAGAGGAATATAAACAGATTATTAATATTATATTTTTATTCTCATACATTGGCCGCTGATCAATTCCAGCATTTACTATTTAACTTTGGTATAAACCACCCAATGCAGTTGTTTGTTTGTTATGATATAATAACTTAAAATCTAATCAGGGTCGGGCTTCATGAGGGGCAATCACATTCCATGGAACTGGGATTAGTGGAAGCACGGGAGTGCGTCAGATGAACGTCGGGTCCGGATAATAGTTTCAATCGATAGATCAAAGGAAGTCCCATAGCTGTGAGGAACAAACCGGACCAGATGCGGCACTAAAGTTGATTTTCATTTAGAAGCACGGCGGGGAAGCAGCATTCATGGTCATAACGGTGAGGAAGAAAGGTCGAACGGAAATTCAAATTAATAGTTTCGGTGTCTGTCTTGCAATATCATCGACGCCCTGGTAAACGCGGCCCTATTGCACCTTGGACAGAAATAAATCATGCTTTATGTTCGCAATAAAATATGGAAAGTTGCAGTGGGAGATTGGTTTGCATGTACCGGAAGATTCAGTGCTGGTAGTTTAGATACATTTATAATTCAATCTGGAGCCCTGGAGAAACTCATCGAAATCACATCAACATTAAATGAAATAACACAGCGCCATGGATCATTATTTCATTGGAAAGCATTAATTCTTATGTTCATCGAAGTAAAGTGCTGGCGTAACTCAACGGGTCGTTCAATGTTTTGGGAGAACATGTACAATTGACCTTTCGGAACGGGACCGTTATTCAGAGTCCTTTTTCAGCGATTCGTTTTGTGTTTTTTTAGTCGATCCTTCAATTACTTGCTTGTAATCTCACGTGGTGGATTCAAAGGCTGTGATGCAAGGTGTTTGTTCCGTGAGTGTCACTAATGACAATCAGCAGGTATGAGGTCATGTCGCTGGAGAAATATCGCTCTATATATCTGGGTGCCCACCAAAACGCATCGCCACAGATCCACTACGGACTGCCGGAGCCACGGGCGTTAATTGTGTCTTACAGCTATGCATAATTCATTGATCTATCGAATTGAAAATATATATCACCCTGCCATAGCGACTGTCGCTGTTTCCGGTAATTTGTATTGTCGCGATTGTTTTGTACGTGCATTAGCTTTGGGGCATTCCGTGAAGTGGCGCTGCCAACGTTAAACAACCATTTCCTCTGTTTCCATAATTAACATGTATCATTTGTCCAGGCATCCGTTTTACCCACTGCAGCTGGCGCATTATGTACCTCATGTCTGTTGTTTATCCTGGATTGGATCACGCTCTGTACTGATTACTCTGGATGGCCAGAGCCCTGATCAGAGAGCAGGTATCAGATAATCACACCCTAGGAATGGATGTATGTTGACCAGTAGCTGAGAGATTGGCATCTTGGGCTCCTTCCGTGGTCATTCTGAAACCAGGTAGTGAAATGATTTGTGTTCCCAATCCGGCGAACCTGCTTATAAAATCAATATATTCATCAGTCGTCACTGCGTGAAACGCTACAGCTGATTTTATAAATCAAGTAAATGGCATGAGCTTGGTCCTGACTATGAAAGAGTCACTACATTATTGTGAATGAATTCAGACGTAAACAAATGCTGACACGTAGTTTATATTAGTTAATGTTATGTATCTTGTTTGTAATTAATGCAATGTTTCATCTTTCGCCCTCCGACTCCGCGCAAATCCTGGCTGTGCTCGTGTTTCCTCCCACATCCCATTGACCTGCCTGTTAATAATTTATGTAACTACTGTATATAGGCCTCAGTGTGGATGAATGGCACAATCTGGTGGCAGTTCATGAGAATATATGCAGTAATAAAAGCTGTGAGCGAGGTGTACATTGGTGTTTGTTGAGGTGCGTGGACACCGTGGTCCAAAGCATGGTGTATCTGCGCTTTGTCGGGGCGAATTGTCGTTTGGTCAACGAATCCAAGTTTAAAAATCTTCCAATCAGACAATGTTTCTCAGATTTGTTTGTGCGGAGCTGCGTCAGTAATATCTCTTCTCTCTCTCACAGTAAACTTGCTGGCGATTGCGATTCTCTGTCGAGGTAAATGCGGTCTCTCCAAATGCATCACTCTCTCCCTGGTGGCCATGGCAGCGTCTGATCTTCTGGTCGGCATCACCGATCCGTTTCTACGTCAGACGATTCTAATTCACTTCCCGTATTCTTTTGTGAACATTACTCCCGTGTGCACGACGGTCGAATTCCTGGTCTTTACAATCACCGCGGTCTCTGTCTGGCTGACGGTCGCCTTCACCTTCGATCGGTTTGTGGCTATTTGTTGTGAGAAGCTGAAAACAAGATATTGCACTGAGAGAACGGCGGCTGTGATTATCGGGGCAGTGAGTGTGCTGGGCTGTTTAGAGAACGTCCCCCGGTGTTTTACGTTAGAACCTGGCTACGTGTTTGACAATCTTCCCTGGGGTTGCTACATCAAACCCACCTTCTATACGTCGTCTGCATGGACCGCATATAATGTCACACACCGCGTTCTAACCCCTTGTGTCCCGTTCTTTATGATCCTTCTGCTCAATGTGCTGACGGTCAGGCGGATTGTGGCGGCCAGCAGAGTCCGCAGGGGGCTCCGGGGAAAAAGCAACGGAGAGAATGACAAGGACCCGGAGATGGAGAACCGCAGGAAATCTGTTGTTTTACTCTTTAGTATCACTGGTACTTTCATATTGCTGTGGGGAATACAAGCTGTCTTTATTATCTTTACCAGTATTGCGAAGAACATATATGACGGCTCCCCCACCGGTTATTACTATATCACGAGATCCACGTCGACGTTCTTACAGCTGCTCAGTACCTGCACCAACACGTGTATTTATGTGGTGACCCAGAGTAAATTCAGACAGGAGCTGATGAACGCGGTGAAATTCCCACTGAGGGTAATTCGTGCACTTGTTCGTTCATAAAGACCTGCAAAACACATAAAAGGACAAGCTCTTTGACCATCGACCCACGCCGACAATCTATCACCCATTTTCACTCGTTCCACATTGTTCTTCGTAACTGTCACTGTATGTCAAGTTATTACTTGTGGGCGGAGCAGTAAGGAAAATTCGTTGTATGTGAATACTTGGCCTATAAACTTACTTACGTACACCATTAAACTGCCCAAACTTCTCAACGCAAACTTACACACTTTGGACAGGTTACTGAATACTCACCGCAGAATTGAGAGTGAGAAAGGACGGAATCTGGTCCAGGGGCTCAGCTCTTCCGATGCTCCATCGCAGTAAGTCCCATTTGCCTCCCTGCGATTGCCCATCATTCATTATAATCTTTCTTATTCATGTACCTGGCCGGCCACTTGTATTTTAAATGTCGTGACTGCACTCGGCTCCACCGCGCGTCTGTCAGAGATGGAAGAAATCCTCGCCGGATGAAAATATGACCGCAGAACATGGTCGAAACTTGGATCTGGACTCTCAGATGGCGAGTACTTGTAGCAATGTTACAAAATTTTGAGATTTTAAAAGTCAAGTCTGTAATTTATCTCATCAGATCAAGCATAAAAGGAAGTTTAATTTGACACCTAATTCACTTTCATATCTTCAGTATTAAAACAATTATGGCCATTTTCATACTCAGAAATTAGCATCGTGTTCCCGATTGCTTTTCCATTGACTTAACTCAAAAGCTGTGATCAAGGACAGTCAAAAGCCCATAGCTTTCTTAAAGATTAAGAGAACTGAATGAAATGTTCAGTTATTATAGATAGAAGCATTCTGAAACAAATATGAAACAATCTTACTTGGATGACCTGAAATTAAAGCATATAATTAATTATTACCTAATTGTAGCTAATTACAGAATTCAATTACTTGATCTAAACATCTATCCATTTCTTAATAAAAGGCTAACATTTTTATATATCCTAAGTGTCGAAAGAACATTCACACAAGAATTCACAATATAACATAATTTTTAAATCTCATTGTCATGAATTTATAGGCCAAATGGAAGGAATTTAGTGTTTAATTCTCGTAAATTAATGGCCATTTAACGGATCTTGCGAGTGGGATTTTGTGGAACGCGATCGATTGGAACGTTGCAATTGCCGTGAATTTAAACCCCATATCGGCAGGAAAAATACTGCCCGTTCGTGTGGGACCCAAGTCACATTTTCGCAACGTGAAATTTTGATTAACGGCATCCTAAGAAGCACGTTTATATGTAAAAATAAACGGCGTACCTTGCTTTGTCCCGTACGTGAGATCCGTCCCGTTGTCGGCGTTGACGGCTTTAGAAGACGATTTTTATTTTACTTCTGCTATTAAATTATCCAGCGCTGTTTTTAAAAAACTTGATAAAACGCAAGTCGGATCGATTTTTCTTCAGCAACTAAAGAGCCTGACAAATATCGACTTCAACAGGCTGTAGAAAACGGCATTTTAGACCCGCCCCCCTCTCAAAGGCGCCAAAGTCGCGCACACGGCCAGTGGCAGAATGCAGCGCCGCTGAAGGTAAGTTTTGTAACATACCTAAGTTTAGTCCCACACTCCAAAGTCATGCAGTAAAAAAATGTAAATTGTCCTTAGTGCGTAAGATTGTGCAGTTGTACATAGCCCTAGTGAGACCACATCTGGAGTATTGTGTGTAGTTTTGCACCCCTAATTTGATGAAGGACATTCTTGCTATTGAGGGAGTGTAGCGTAGGTTTACAAGGTTAATTCCAGGGATGGCGGGGCTGTCATATGCTGAGAGAATGGAGCAGCTGGGCTTGTACACTCTGGAGTTTAAAAGGATGAGAGGTGATCTCATTGAAACATATAAGATTGTTAAGGGCTTGGACACGCTAAAGGCAGAATACATGTTCCCGGTGTTGGGGGAGTCCAGAACCAGGGGCCACCGTTTAAGAATAAGGGGTAAGCCATTTAAAACGGAGACGAGGAAACAGTTTTTCTCACAGAGAATTGTGAATCTATGGTATTCTCTGCCTCAGAGGGCGGTGGAGCCAGATTCTCTGGATGCTTTCAAGGGAGAGCTAGAAAGGGCTATTCAAGATAGCGGATTCAAGGGATATGGGGAGAAGGCAGGAACGGGCTACTGATTGTAGATGATCAGCCGTGATCACATTGAATGGCGGTGCTGGCTCGAAGGACCGAATGGCCTACTCCTGCACCTATTGTCTACTGTCTAGTGTCCATTATTGTGTCAGACAGACGCTTGATCACAACATGGTCAACCTAAAGATAATGCCATAACATTCCATCGATGTGTAGAAGCAGAGAAAAAGGAATACAGACACTGAACAAAGTCAAAGAATTTACAGTCTGTAGACAACACGCTGCCGCTTGTTCTTCTTCGTTTCTTGGTCCTCCAAATTATTCCAAATATAATTTTTACTGGAGGTTGTGGAGGGAGGACTTAAGCCGGAAAGGGTTTTTGGGAAGAAAGAGCTCCCTTAAATTTAGTTGCATCTGGTTGGGTAACTATGGTAGGGTGAATGCCCCTTCTCGCTCTCTGATGCCTAAAATGAGAGCTGGGTCAAACTTTCGGCTATGTGCCTTCTTAACAACCCTATATCTTATGATTCATCTCATATCATAGCAGCCCAAATGATTGTCACTGAATCTCCCTTTTATCCCTCAAAATATGAGGGTGGTTTTGCTAATTTCGCCACATTATAGGGAAGATGCTATTTAACCTTTTTAATACTGACAGAGCCCATGCCGTAGTCTCAGTGTTACTTTATCTCAGGGCGTCTTCCAAAGCTGACAAAATAGAGACGGATATTACTCTATTATTATTAACTCGTTACTCACTGAAACAAGAACCCAGGCAGATGACAGTAGAATAATATTATGACCATGACATCTGGGGAAGGTACATGAAATGTATCTTCACCCTCCCTGCTGAACGAATGAAGGCCTTACCTTTAACAGTATTAGCATCCCGGAAGATTTGATACTGCTCTTTTAGCTGAAAATTAGTTATACAGACAATAAAACTCACCAGGACGACAGTGAAACTAGTACAACGACTAGGGTGGTGGAGGCATGGAGAGGTATGGGATGTAAAGGTTACTTGATGTTAGAGAAATCGATATTCATACCGTTGGGTTGTAAGCTGGCCAAGCCTCATATTGTGTTTAGATCAATATGGGCGAGTTGGGCTGAAGGGCCTGTTACAATGGTCTATGACTCCGACTCTAATCCACAATCTTCTATTTGTTTTTCCTCATCTCTGTCCTCAATGGCCTACCCCTTATTCTTAAATTGTGACCCCTGACTCTGGACTCCCCCAACATCGAGAACATTTTTCCTGCATCGAGACTGCACAATCCTTTACGAATGATATATGTTTCTTTAAGATCCCCTCTCATCCTTCTAAATTCCAGTTGTTGGCAGATGTTGATGTTGGCTCGTGTCGGTTGGTGAAGAAAATTACTGTTGCTACAAGCATCACAGGGATCAACGTCAAATTCATTTCTCAAGCTGATCACATTCAATAGAGCACCATCAGGTTGCCGGCTGAAATGCCGTATTCTGTGTCGCTTGTTTGAAATGAGATACGAATATGATAGCATCTGTGGGAGAGTTCCAGAAACAGTTCCGAAAAGTAACAGCGGTTTGATATTCGCAATTTTACAATCTGCAGGAAGCAATCGTAAATCTAGTGATTCTTGAAATATCACAACAAATGCCTCCACAATCTCTGAGCCCACCTCCTTCAGAATCTTGGGATGCAGTCCATGCGGTCCAGGTGGCTTATCCACTCTCAGACCTTTCAGTTTTCCTAGCACTTTCTCCCTAGTAATCAATACTCCGCTAACCTCCTCCCCTGACTCTCTGGGATTGCATGCAATTCCTGGTGTCTTTCACTGTGAACACTGATGCAAAAACGTTATTAAAGTCCTCTGCCATTTCTTGATTTCCCGTTAGCACTTCTCCCACATCATACTCCAGCTGCCCAACGTCCAAACTTGCCTCTTGTTGAATCTTTACATATCCATAGAGACTCTTGCTTTCCTCTTTTATAATAAGAGAGGGTTGGATATAGCGCTTAGGGCTAACGGAATAAAGTGATATGGGCAGAAAGCAGGAATGGGGTACTGATTCTGGATGATCATCCATGATCATATTTAATGGCGGTGCTGGCTCGAAGGGCCGAATAGCCTTCTCCTGCGCCTATTTTCTGTGTTTCTATTGGCTAGCTTACATTTGTACTTCATCTTTTCTCTCCGCGTTGTCATTTTAGTCACTTTTGTTGTTTTGAAAAACATCCTAATCCTCAGGAACCCCACTAAGCTTTCCAACCTGATATGCCTGTTATTCTTTCCGCCCTTCACCCGTCGCGTAGAAAAACTCATTCGCCGCTGTTCTCAGACTGATGAACGGTACTTTTATAAGCGAAGATTATAGCTCAGATTTCCCAACCCACACCATCGCGGACAATGCACTTATTTCAGCTGCTTTTCTTCAGTAACTAACATGCATGAGCACCAGAACCCAGGAAGCAGCACACATTCTCGACTGGATCCTAGACTTTCTGACCGAAAGTGAGGATAGGTTACAATACCTGCTGTGCATAAAATAAACGTTACTATTGGTTCGCCTGAGCGACGTGTTCTCAGTCAACTGCAATATTGCCTTTCCGCTCATGACTTGCGAGCATGTTCGACTCGAGCCCTGTCTACAAATTTGCAGATGAAGCCACTGTGGCGGGCCGGATCAAGAATAATGACGGGTCTAAGTATAGGTGGGAGATAGGGAAGTTGGTAACATGGCACCAGGACAAAAACCTCGCCCTGAATACAAGCAAGACAATAGATAAAAGACAATAGACAATAGGTGCAGGCGTAGGCCATTCGGCCCTTCGAGCCAGCACCGCCCTTCAATGTATTCATGGCTGATCATCCCCAATCAGTACCCCGTTCCTGCCTTCTCCCCATATCCCCTGACTGCGCTATTTTTAAGAGCCATATTTAGCTCTCTCTTGAAAGCATCCAGAGAAACTGCCTCCACCGCCCTCTGAAACAGAGAATTCCACAGACTCACCACTCTCCGTTCTAGATGGCGTACTCCTTATTCTTAAACTGTGGCCGCTGGTTCTGGACCCACCCAACATCGGGAACATGTTTCCTGCCTCTAGCGTGTCCAAGCCCTTAACAATCTTATATGTTTCAATTAGATGCCCTCTCATCCTTCTAAACTCCAAAGTATACAAGCCCAGCTGCTCCATTCTCTCAGCATATCACAGTCCCGCCATCCCGGGAATTAACCTTCTAAACCTACGCTGGACTCCCTTAATAACAAGAATGTCCTTCCTCAAATTAGGAAGGTGTTGGTTATCAACTCCAGGAAGTATACTGGAGTACCTGCTCAAATCAGCATCAATTGTACAGAAGAGTAAATGGTTGAGACCTTCAAGTACCTAGGAGTTAATATTACCAATGATCTTCGTGGACCAACCAAACTAATGCAAATACCGCTTTGCTCTATCTCATGAACTTGAGTTTGATGTGGTTGCATTTATGAATTGTTTACCTTTCTTTCAATAACATGGAAAACAACCATTTTCTGTTTAGCGCGGTCCCCGTACTAATAATAAACATTAATCTGCATTCTGCACTATGGTATATTTTTCTTTGCACTGCCTGCTGCGCTTGTACATAACGTATAGAAATGTACAGCGCAGGGAAAGGCATTTTGGCCAAGAATGTCTGGGCCTATCATGGTGTCAAGTTAAATTCATTTCATCTGCTTACACATGATCCATGTCCCTCAAGTCTTTGCATATCCACGTGGCTATAGAAATGCCTTATAAACTCCATGATACTAACATCCTTCACTACCAACATTGGAAGCGCAGCCAGGCATCTGCCACCCTCTGTGTGAAGAAACGTGCCCCACACATTTCAGTTGAACTTTGCTCTCTTCCGTCAAACCCATGCCTTCTAGCCTTTGTATTTTCGCATCCTGCAGCGGAGAGCAGATCAGAACTCAATGGGTCAGGCAGCATTTGTGGTGAGGATAGACCGACGTTTGTTGTTTCCTGATAGGTGCTTTCACCAGACCTCTTCGTGGTCCCGACACAAAACGCCGTCTGTCCATTCTCTGCTCAGGTGCAGCCCGACCCGCGGATTTTCTCCATCAATTTGTGTTTTCCTCGCATTGTTTATTCCGCTTCAGATTAACGACGGCGACTGTAACGCAATCAGATATGGTGAGATATGCAACCGTGCAAATGAAGCATAAGACGGAATAGGAGGGAAAGGTGTACCACATATGACATAGCGCAGTAGTAGAAAAAAGGAAGACCAAGACAGAAAACGATGGATGGAATATAGCCTAAGATTTCCTATAAGGATTTGAACATGCTTTTCCTGTCGCTCCCCGTTGGCGGAGACAAACCCATAAGAATTTATGACACTTTCCACTGTGAACTATCAAACGACGGCGCAGGCGGCTATTTAATTTCATTCGTATCAGAGTATCATTAAGTTATAGAACACCATCCGCTTTTTGATAATTTCGCTACCTCCCATTTAATATATAATTCAAAAATATTCGTCAGGATGGCGTGCTTCAAATTAGCTCTTAATTCCACACTGTATTATTGATGGTGTCGCCATGGAGCAAGTCCAGGATCCGCAATCTCACACCCCAGCTCCCTCCCCCCCCTCACCTTTGGACCATGTCTCCCGCTTCTCTGGTTAGGTCCCCCCGCCAGCAGATGTGCGGTAGTGAGGCAATCACGATATTTTAAAACAACGAGTGTACGGGTGCATTTATAGGAAAGGTTAAAATATATGTGGAAGAATTGTCGGGGTAAAAACTCGCGTTGACGGGGAATTTCGGTTACCGGGGATGAGTTGAGCCAAATAGCTAGACTCAGCGCTGTAAGTAACACTGTGTCTTCGAGTGGCGATTTAAATGGCCATGATACCCTGTCCTATGTAAGTATGTGCGCAGTAGAAATTTGGGCAGTTTAGTGAGAATATTGGGAGATCAAAGTGGGATGAGATAAAATGTATGTTGAACTATTGGCATGGATCGGTGGATCAAATAGCCTACTTCTGTAATGTATGGGCCCACGAACAAACAAGTCAAGTCAAGTCAAGTCACATTTATTTATATAGCACATTTAAAAAACAACTCTCATTTACCAAAGTGCTTTACATTTGTTATAATAGCACAAACAAAAATAAAATACATACATATATACATGTAGCCCTCACTCAGAGGACGTCAGGAAAGGCTTGGGAGTATATATAAGTCTTTAGTCTTGACTTAAAAGAGTCGATGGAGGGGGCAGTTCTGATGGGAAAGGGGATGCTGTTCTACAGTCTAGAGGCTGCAACCGCAAAGGCGCGGTCGCCCTTGAGCTTATGCCTAGACCGTGGGATATTCAGCAACCCCATGTCGACCGATCTGAGGGGCCTGGAGGTGGAGTTGTGGGTGAGAAGACTTTTTAAGTAGGTGGGGTCAAGCCCATTTAGGGCTTTGTAGACATGGAGGAGGATCTTGAAGGTTATACGGAACCGCACAGGGAGCCAGTCGAGAGAGGCCAGGATCGGTGTGATGTGGTTCCTTTTTCGGGTGCCCGTCAGGAGTCTCGCTGCGGCGTTTTGGACCAGTTGTAGGCGGGACAGGGAAGATTGGCTGATGCCAGTGTAAAGGGAGTTGCAATAATCTAGGCGGGAGGAGGTGAATGTGTGGATGAACCTTTCGAGGTCATCAAACTGGAGAAATTGTTTTATTTTAGCTATCGTCCGAAGCTGAAAGAAGCTAGCTTTTACCACGGCATTGACTTGTTTGTCAAATTTCAGTGCTGAGTCAAATATCACGCCAAGGTTTTTGACGTGAGGTTTGAGTAGTGGGGTAAGGCTTCCAAGGCTGCCTGCTATCATTTTGATTGAGTCCGAGGGGCCGAGAAGGATGACCTCAGACTTACTCTCGTTTATTTGCAGGAAGTTCTGGGCCATCCAACACTTTATATCCTCGAGGCAGTGGGTAAGGTTAAACAGATTTGGTTGGTTTTGGGGCTTCAGGGGGAGATAGTGTTGTGTATCGTCTGCGTAGCAATGGAAGGAAATGCCGTGCCTTTCAATGACTTGGCCTAAGGGGAGCATATACAGGGATAAGAGAATGGTGCCAAGGATGGAACCTTGTGGAACCCCACAGCAGAGATTAGCTGGGGAGGAGAAAGTCGAGAAACTCCTACTTTTGAGTTAGGAGATGAACCAGCTCAGGGTAGTGCCATCAATACGAACCCCATACCGGAGACGGTCAATTAGGATGGTGTGGTCGACAGTATCAAATGCTACGCGGAGGTCAAGAAGGAGCAGAATTGCACAGTCGCCGGAGTCAACGGTGAGCAGTAGGTCATTGTGTACCTTCAACAAGGCAGACTCTGTGCTATGGTGAGCCCTGAAACCTGATTGGAAAGTTTGGAAAGTTTCCCAGATAGTGTTTTGGTGAAGGTAAGGTATAAGTTCACTTAAAATTACCTTTTCAAGGGCTTTTGAGAGGAAAGGCAGTTTAGAAATGGGTCTGTAGTTGCTTGGCAAGGTGGGGTAGAGGTTAGGCTTTTTCAGGAGTGGTTGGACCACCGCATGCTTGAAGCAGGTAGGTACAGTGCCAGTGGCCAGAGAGCTGTTGAAGATGGCGAGGATGCTGGGACCAGCTGTTGTAATGACGTCCTTTAGGAGGGCAGAGGGGACAGTGTCGAGGGGGCAGGTAGTAGGTTTCATGTTGGTGATCAGTTTTACAAGGGAGGGTAGAGTAACGGGTTGGAAACAGTCTAATTTTGAGGAGCAGACCAATGAGACAGCCAGGTCACGGGTGGGAGGGGAAATATTCGTTCTTATGTTCTTTACCTTGCTGGTGAAAAATGTGGTAAATTCCTCGCACTTAGCAGGGGACCCAGTTAGGCTGGTGCTGGTGGCAGGACAAATGACGGAGGTGATGGTGGTAAAAATGAGCTTGGAATTTTGCGCGCTCTGGTGGTATCATTGAGCCACGGCTCGCCTTTAGGCTTAGGCTTTTTCATTTTAAGAGGAGCAACATAATCCAGGACGGAAGAGCAGGTATTATTGAATAAATAAATTAGGTCGTCGGTACTGAGATGGGGGTGGACGACTCAATAGTGCAGATGTCGGGGGCGGCTATGAGAGCCTCAGAGAACTTACTGGCCGTCGTGGAGTTAACGTAGCGGGAGTAGCGAGCAGGGAGATGGGATTTTGAGGGAGAGAAAGGCAGAGATATATCAAATATAATAGCACTATGATCAGACAGGCAGGCATCAATAAAATCTGTGTTACGAGTTGGGAGACCAGACGAAAGCACTAGGTCTAGTGTATCGCCAAGCTTGTGCGTGGGTCCAGTGGTGAGTAGAGACAGATTGAAGGACTCAACCAGGTTCATAACTTCACTCACAAGAGGCTTCGTGGGACAGCAAACATGAATGTTAAAGTCACCAAGAATCAGGACCTGGTCAAATTTGGGCAACAAGCTAGCAATAAGATCACCAATGTGAGATAAAGTCCTCATGCATCTTTCGTGGGCGATACACGAGAACAATTAAAAGCAGACAGATTAGACCAACTATGCTTAGTTGATGTTCAAAACTGGAGACGTGATCAGTGTTCAGAAGGCGGCAGTTGAAATTCTTCTTACACATAGTGGCTAGGCCCCCAACACGACCTGAGAGCCCGGGCGAGCTGAGAAAGTTACAGGTATCAGGGCAGAGTTCCACGAGTGGAGCAAGCTCACCAGGTTTAAGCCAGGTTTCAGTGATCAGTAGGAAGTCCAATCCACGTGCGGTGAAGAAGTCATTGAGGACGAAGGTTTTCTTCAGCACTGATCTCGCATTGATCAGGGCCACTTTTGCAGGGACTGCAGGTGAGTTGAGGACCGGTAGCGGCTCCCACGCCAGCGGGCGGGGGTTCAGGGAGACCACGCCGCTGCGCTTCACACAGGGCCTGGCTGGGAGCCCGCGTGCCGACAGACCTGGAACCGGGAGGATCGACCGGAGAAAGGCATACCTGGGCTCGAGGGACCGCCGGTGGATGGAGCGGTAGGGCCGACAACGTCCGTCCTCAGAGTGCTGGGCGAGGTAAGCAGATGATAAACGGGCGCGGGCGAGGTTCTTCGCGTTTACCCCGTCTCCAGGCTCGGCGCGTGCGGCGGCCGCCGCAAGGCCGAGCCCATTCATCTACCCATACATCAAACAAGTGCACGAATTGCTCTCACTGGGAATTTAATCGCGTTCATCAGTTCGTCCCTGAATTTACTCTGGGTCACCACGTATATACACGTGTTTGTGCAGGTACTGAGCAGCTGTAAGAAGCTCGACGTGGCATTCGTGATATAGTAATAACTGGTGGGGGAGCCGTCATTTTCGGTCTTCGCAATACTGGTAAAGATGTAAAAGACAGCTTGTGTTGCCCACAGCAATATGAAAGTGCCCGTGATACTGCAGAGTAAAACAATAGATTTCCTGCGATTCTCCATCTCCGGGTCCTTGTCATTCTCTCCGTTGCTTTTCCCTCGGAGCCCCCTGCGGACTCTGCTGGCCGCTACAATCCGCCTGGCCGTCAGCACATTGAGCAGAAGGATCAGGAAGAACGGGATACAAGGGGTTAGAATGCGGTGTGTGACATTATATGCGATCCATGCAGACGACGTATGGAAAGTGGTTTTTTCGTAGCACTCCCAGGGAAGATTATCAAACACGTAGCCAGGTTCTATCATAAAACACCGGGGGAAGTTCTCTAAACAGCCCAGCACACTCACTGCCCCGATAATCACAGCCGCCGTTCTCTCAGTGCAATATCTTGTTTTCAGCTTCTCACAACAAATAGCCACAAACCGATCGAAGGTGAAGGCGACCGTCAGCCAGACAGAGACCGCGGTGGTTGCAAAGACGAGGAAATAGATAGTCGTGCACACGGGAGTAATGTTCAGCAAAGAATACGGGAAGTAAATTAGAACAGTCATACGTAGAAACGGGTCAGTGATGCCGACCAGAAGATCAGACACTGCCATGGCCACCAGGTAGAGAGTGATGCATTTGGAGAGACCGCATTTACCTCGACAGAGAATCACAATCGCCAGCAAGTTCACTGTGAGAGAGAGAAGATATATTATTTATACAAAACCCGCAAAATGTATCTTAGGAACATTGTCTGATTGGAAGGTTTTCAAACTTGGATGCGTTGACCAAATGACCTTTAGCTCCGACAGAGTTCAGAGACTACAACCTTTGGACCACGGTGTCCACGCAACTCATCAAACACCAATGTATATTACGTTGACAGCTTTTAATTCTCCCCACATTTTTATTAAATGTCCACCAGATTGTAGCATCCATCTACACAAAGTCCCGTATACAGTAGTTACAGAAACCACTAATAGGCAGTAGCTCAATTGCATGTGGGAGGAAACAAGAGCGCAGCCAGGAGTAGCGCGGCGTCGGAGTACGAACGATGAAACATTGCACATAGGAGGTTGAGATTGAACCTGCGTCTCCGGAACTGTGCGACACCGGCACTACTGACTGTGGCACGTTGTCAAGGATGTACAGATACATCTGCGGTAATACATTCGAATTTACAGATCGTCCGAAGGTGAGGATGTCAAGATACAATAGACAATAGACAATAGACAATAGACAATAGACATTAGGTGCAGGAGTAGGCCATTCAGCCCTTCAATCCAGGACCGCCATTCAATGAGATCATGGCTGATCATCCTCAATCAGTACCCCGCTCTTGCCTTCTCCCCGTATCCCCTGACTTCACTATCTTTAAGAGTCCTATCTAGCTCTCTCTGGAAAGTATCCACAGAACCGGCCTCCACCGCACTCTGAGGCAAATAATTCCACAGACTTTCAACTCTCTATGAGAAAAAGTGTTTTGTCATCTCCGTTCTAAATGGCTTACCACTTATTTTATACTGTGTTCCCTGGTTCTGCAGTCCCCCAACATCGGGAACATGTTTCATGCCTCTAGCATGTCCAAACCCTTAAAAATCTTACGTTTCATTAAGATACTCTTTCAACCTTCTAAACTCCAGAGTGTACAAGCCCAGCCGCTCCATTCTTTCAGCATATGACAGTCCCGCCATCCCGGGAATTAAACCTGTGAACAGACGCTGCATTCCTCAATAGCAAGAATGTCCTTCCTCAAATTAGGGGACCAAAACTGCACACAATACTTCAGCTGTGGTCTCACTAGGTATCCGTACAACTGCAGAAGGAACTCTTTGTTCATATGCTCGACTCATGTTGTTATGGAGGCCAACATGCCATTCGCTTTCATCACTGCCTGCTGTACCTGCATGCTTATTTTCATAGAATGATGAACAAGGACCATCAGATCCCGTTGTACTTGCCCTTTTCCCAACTTGACGCCATTAAGATAGTAATCTGCTTTCCTGTTTTTGACACCAAAGTGGATAACCTCACATGTATCCACATTAAACTCCATCTGCCATACATCTGCCCACTCACCCAATGTGTCCAAGTCACCCTGCATTCTCATAGCAACCTCCTCACAGTTCACACTGCCACCCAGCTTTGTGTCATCTGCAAATTTGCTAATGTTGCTTTGAGTCCCATCATCCAAATCATTGATGTATATTGTAAATAGCTGCGGTCCCAGCACCGAGCCTTGCGGCATCACACTAGTCACTGCCTGCCATTCTGAAAGGGACCCATTAATCCCTACTCTTTGATTCCTGTCTGCCTACTAATTTTCTATCCATGTCGGCACTCTACTCCAAATACCATGTACCCTAATTTTTTGCCCACTAATCTCCTATGTGAGACCTTATCAAATGATTTCTGAAAGTCCAGGTACTCTACATCCACTGGCTCTCCCTTGTCCATTTTCCTAGTTACATTCCAGAAGGTTAGTCAATCATAATTTCCCCTTCGTAAATCCATGCTGACTCGGATCGATCCTGTTTCTGCTATCCAAATACATAACATTAACTGACATAATATTACGTGACAACATTTGTTTACATCTGAATTAACGCTTAGTAAAATCGTGACACTTTCATAGAGTCAGAAACCAGCACGTGACATTCACTTGCTTTATCTAACGAGCTGCAGAATTACAGGTCTAAAACGGGATAACGCGTCACGCAGCGCCGACTGCAGAACATATATAGATTATATATTCAGTTAAGCAGGGTTGTCCGATTGGGAACAGATGTCATTTCACTAACTGGTTTCAGACTATCCATGGAAGGAGCCCAAGGTGCCATTATCTCAGCTCCTGGTCAACAAAAATCCAATCTCAGGGTCCCCTAATTTGAGGAAGGACATTCTTGCTTTTGAGGGGTTACAGCGTAGGTTCGCCAGGTTAATTCCCGAGATGGCGTGACTGTCACATGCTGAGAGAATGGAGCGGCTGGGCTTGTATACTCTGGAATTTAGAAGGATGAGAGGATATCTTATTGAAACATAAGATTATTAACGGTTTGGACACGATAGAGGCAGGAAACATCTTCCCGATGTTGGGGGAGTCCAGAACCATTGGCCACAGTTTAAGTATTAGGAATAAGCCATTTAGAACGGAGACGAGGAAACACATTTTCTCACAGAGAGTTGTGAATCTGTGGAATTCTCTGCCTCAGAGGGCGGTGGAGGCCGGTTCTCTGGATACTTTCGAGAGAGAGCTAGATAGAGCTCGTAAAGATGGCGGAGTGAGGGGATATGGGAAGAAGGCAGGAACGGGGTACTGATCAGCCATGATCACATTGAATGGCGGCGGTGGCTCGAAGGTCCGAATGGCCGACTCCTGCACCTATTGTCAATTGTCTATTGCGATTACCTGATACCTGCTCTCTGGTCAGGGATCTGGCCAGCGCATCCAGTACAAAGAATGCCAGGCCAGCATAAACAACGGGCATGACGTACACATTGCGACAGTTACAGTAGGAACAAGTGAATTAAATTAAACAAGTGAATTATTGAAACAGAAAAAAAAATGTTTAACGTCGGCAGCACAGGAGTTCACGGAATTTCTCCCAGCTAATGCACGTGCATGTAAATCAAAGACAAAATAAATTACCAAAAACAGCGACAGCCGCTATTGCAGGATAATATATATTTTCAATTCGAAAGATCAATGGATATCCCATAGCTGGAAGACACAATTAACTCCTGTGACTCCGTCAGTCCGTCAACGCTGCAGCCCTGTTGCGATGCGTTTTGGTGGGCACCGAGATATATAGAACGATAGGTCTCCTGCGACACGACCTCATACCTGCTGATTGACATTAGTGACACTCACGGAACAAACACCTTGCATTCAGAACTGCTGTAGATTTGGGAGCAACAGCAGCAGGAGATTAGCAAGAGATACGACTGATTGGCTCTAGCCCGAGTGGGAGGAGAGAAGTGAGTCAGAGGGGGGAAAAACAGTTGAAAAGTAGAAGCCAAGCACAGGCAGACTTTATTCAGAACTGCTGTAGATTTGGGAGCAACAGCAGCAGGAGATTAGCAAGAGATACGACTGATTGGCTCTAGCCCGAGTGGGAGGAGAGAAGTGAGTCAGTGCCGGGAAAACAGTTGAAAACTGAGGAATTTTGTTTGTAAATTGGTAAATCAGGCAATTTATCCGTCAATTTAAGCAAGACGGCTCTTAGCGAGCGGCAGTGAGTGAGCGGCCTTGTGAGGGAAGTGCCCTGTGCGAGGAGAGGACACCACGCAATACGCTTGAGAGGTAGAGACAAAAGAAGGAGATGTCAGGCAAGCTGATTCAGTGCGATGCTTGCAGTATGTGGGAGGTCAAGGACACCGCTGGTGCCTCTGGCTGCTACAAATGCGAGAAGTGCATCCAGGTAGAGCTCCTGAAGGGCCGTGTTGGGGAACTGGAGAAGCAAGTGGATGACCTCCGGTTCGTCCGAGAAACGGAGTCGTTCCTCGACAAGTCCTACAGTACGATTGTTACACCTAAGGTACTGGAAGAGAGAAGGTGGGAGACGGTGAGAAAGGGAGGGAAGCATGGAATGCCAACGTCCCCGGGTGTTGTACCTCTTGTGAACAGGTTCACCCACTTAGAAGCTGTTGGGACAGAAGACGTGTTTACACTGAGCGGCGGACTGGCTTGCGATGCGAATAGGGCTGTTGAGCCAAAACCAAAAAGGCCTAAGGCAGGCAACGCCATTGTAGTGGGAGACTCCATTGTGAGAGGTACGGACAGGGGTTTCTGTGGCAACAGACGGGATGCGAGGATGGTGTGCTGCCTTCCTGGTGCCAGGATCCAGGATGTCACGGACAGAGTGCAGAAAATCCTCAAGGGCGAAGGTGAACATCCGGAAGTGGTAGTGCATGTCGGCACAAACGATGTCGGAAAGAAGGGGATGAATATTCTGCAGCGTGACTTTAGAGAGCTCGGAAAAATGCTGAAAAGCAGGACCTCCAGGGTTGTTATCTCCGGTTTGCTTCCAGTTCCTCGTGCTGGCGAGAGCAGGAACAGGGAGATACGGGACCTGAACGTGTGGCTCAGGAACTGGTGCACGGGGCAGGGATTTAGATTCTTAGATCACTGGGATCTGTTTTGGGGTAAGGGGGAACTGTACAAAAGGGACGGATTGCATCTTAACAGGTGTGGGACCAGCATTCTGGCAGGCAGGTTTGCCACTGCTACACGGGTGGTTTTAAACTGAATAAGGGGGGTGGGGTGTCGAATGGGATAGTGGAGGATGGAGTTAAAGGGAAAGGGTTTCTTAAATGTGTGAGCGTAGAGACAGAGGAGTGTAAAATGAGGGTAGAAGCAATAGGTAGCAAGGTGAAAAGTAAAAGTGGAAGACAGACAAAACCAGGGCAAAAATCAAAAAGGGCCACTTTTCAACATAATTGTATAAGGGGTAAGAGTGTTGTAAAAACAAGCCTGAAGGCTTTGTGTCTCAATGCAAGGAGCATTCGTAATAAGGTGGATGAGTTGAATGTGCAGATAGCTATTAATGACTATGATATAGTTGGGATCACGGAGACATGGCTCCAGGGTGACCAAGGCTGGGAGCTGAACATCCAGGGATATTCAATATTCAGGAGGGATAGAGAGAAAGGAAAAGGAGGTGGGGTAGCGTTGCTGGTTAGAGAGGAGATTAACGCAGTGGAAAGGAAGGACATTAGCTTCGAGGATGTGGAATCGGTATGGGTAGAGCTGCGAAACACTAAGGGGCAGAAAACGCTGGTGGGTGTTGTGTACAGGCCACCTAGCAGTAGTAGTGAAGTTGGGGATGGCATCAAACAGGAAATTAGAAATGCGTGCGACAAAGGCAAAACAGTTATAATGGGTGACTTCAATCTACATATAGATTGGGTGAATCAAATTGGCAGGGGTGCTGAGGAAGAGGATTTCTTGGAATGTATGCGGGATAGTTATCTAAATCAACATGTAGAGGAACCAACGAGAGAGCAGGCTATTTTAGACTGGGTATTGAGTAATGAGGAAGGGTTAGTTAGCAGTCTTGTTGTACGTGCCCCCTTGGGCAAGAGTGACCATAATATGGTTGAGTTCTTCATTAGGATGGAGAGTGACATTGTTAATTCAGAAACAATGGTTCTGAACTTAAAGAAAGGTAACTTTGAGGGTATGAGACATGAATTGGCCATGATTGACTGGCAATTAATTCTAAAAGGGTTGACGGTGGACATGCAATGGAAGACATTTAAAGACTGCATGGATGAACTACAAAAATTGTTCATCCCAGTTTGGCAAAAGAATAAATCAGGGAAGGTAGTGCATCCGTGGATAACAAGGGAAATCAGGGATGGTATCAAAGCGAAAGATGATGCGTACAAATTAGCCAGAAAAAGCAGCATACCAGAGGACTGGGAGAAATTCAGAGACCAGCAGAGGAGGACAAAGGGCTTAATTAGGAAAGGAAAAATAGATTATGAAAGAAAACTGGCAGGGAACATAAAAACTGACTGCAAAAGTTTTTATAAATATGTAAAAAGAAAGAGATTAGTTAAAACAAATGTAGGTCCCTTGCAGTCAGAAACAGGTGAGTTGATCATGGGGAACAAGGATATGGCGGACCAATTGAATAACTACTTTGGTTCCGTCTTCACTAAGGAAGACATAAATAATCTGCCGGAAATAGCAGGGGACCGCGGGTCAAAGGAGTTGGAGGAATTGAGTGAAATCCAGGTTAGTCGGGAAGTGGTTTTGGGTAAATTGAATGGATTAAAGGCCGATAAATCCCCAGGGCCAGATAGGCTGCATCCCAGAGTACTTAAGGAAGTAGCTCCAGAAATAGTGGATGCATTAGTAATAATCTTTCAAAACTCTTTAGATTCTGGAGTAGTTCCTGAGGATTGGCGGGTAGCAAACGTAACCCCACTTTTTAAGAAGGGAGGGAGAGAGAAAACGGGGAATTACAGACCAGTTAGTCTAACATCGGTAGTGGGGAAACTGCTAGAGTCAGTTATTAAAGATGGGATAGCAGCACATTTGGAAAGTGGTGAAATCATTGGACAAAGTCAGCATGGATTTACGAAAGGTAAATCATGTCTGACGAATCTTTTAGAATTTTTCGAGGATGTAACTAGTAGCGTGGATAGGGGAGAACCAGTGGATGTGGTGTATCTGGACTTCCAGAAGGCTTTCGACAAGGTCCCACATAAGAGATTAGTATACAAACTTAAAGCACATGGCATTGGGGGTTCAGTATTGATGTGGATAGAGAACTGGCTGGCAAACAGGAAGCAAAGAGTAGGAGTAAACGGGTCCTTTTCACAATGGCAGGCAGTGACTAGTGGGGTACCGCAAGGCTCAGTGCTGGGACCCCAGCTATTTACAATATATATTAATGACCTGGATGAGGGAATTGAAGGCAATATCTCCAAGTTTGCGGATGACACTCAGGTGGGGGGCAGTGTTAGCTGTGAGGAGGATGCTAGGAGACTGCAAGGTGACTTGGATAGGTTGGGTGAGTGGGCAAATGTTTGGCAGATGCAGTATAATGTGGATAAATGTGAGGTTATCCATTTTGGTGGCAAAAACAGGAAAGCAGACTATTTTCTAAATGGTGGCCGACTAGGAAAAGGGGAGATGCAGCGAGACCTGGGTGTCATGGTACACCAGTCATTGAAAGTAGGCATGCAGGTGCAGCTGGCAGTGAAGAAAGCGAATGGTATGTTAGCTTTCATAGCAAAAGGATTTGAGTATAGGAGCAGGGAGGTTCTACTGCAGTTGTACAGGGTCTTGGTGAGACCACACCTGGAGTATTGCGTACAGTTTTGGTCTCCAAATCTGAGGAAGGACATTATTGCCATAGAGGGAGTGCAGAGAAGGTTCACCAGACTGATTCCTGGGATGTCAGGACTGTCTTATGAAGAAAGACTGGATAGACTTGGTTTATACTCTCTAGAATTTAGGAGATTGAGAGGGGATCTTATAGAAACTTACAAAATTCTTAAGGGGTTGGACAGGCTAGATGCAGGAAGATTGCTCCCGATGTTGGGGAAGTCCAGGACAAGGGATCACAGCTTAAGGATAAGGGGGAAATCCTTTAAAACCGAGATGAGAAGAACTTTTTTCACACAGAGAGTGGTGAATCTCTGGAACTCTCTGCCACAGAGGGTAGTCGAGGCCAGTTCATTGGCTATATTTAAGAGGGAGCTAGATGTGGCCCTTGTGGCTAAAGGGATCAGAGGGTATGGAGAGAAGGCAGGTACGGGATACTGAGTTGGATGATCAGCCATGATAATAATGAATGGCGGTGCAGGCTCGAAGGGCCGAATGGCCTACTCCTGCACCTAATTTCTATGTTTCTATGTTTCTATGTTTCTATCACAGCCGCTGAATCCACCAAGGGACATTACAAGCAAATAATTGAAGGTTCGACTGAAATAAACACAAAACGACTCGCTGAAGAAGGATTCTGAATAACGGTCCCGATCCGAAAAGTCACCTGTACATGTTCTCCCAAATCGTTGCATGATCCGTTGAGTTACTCCAGCACTTTATTCCGATGAAAATTAAAATGACTATTTTCCAATGAAAGAATGATACATGTCACTGTGTTATTTTATTTAATGTTGGTGTGATTTCGATGAGTTTCTGTAGGGCTCCAGACTGAATTATAAA
This sequence comes from Malacoraja senta, assembly GCA_038087875.1. Taxonomy (NCBI): domain Eukaryota; kingdom Metazoa; phylum Chordata; class Chondrichthyes; order Rajiformes; family Rajidae; genus Malacoraja; species Malacoraja senta. The sequence goes on from JAXLNO010004220.1 coordinate 41,535, forward strand.
TGTATCTAAATTAACAGCACTGAATATTCCGGTACATGCAAATCAATCTCACTCTGCAACTTTCCATATTTGTTTGCGAAAATAAAGCATTATTTATTTCTGTCCAAGTTGCAATATGATCAATAGACAATAGACAATAGGTGCAGGAGTAGGGCATTCGGCCCTTCGAGCCAGCACCGCCATTCACTGTGATCATGGCTGATCATCCCCAATCAGTACCCAGTTTTCCCCATATCCCCATATCCCCTGACTCGTCTATCTTTAAGAGCCTTATTAGCTCTCTCTTGAAAGTATCCAGAAAACCGGCCTCCACTGCACTCCGATGCAGAGAATTTTACAGACTCACAACTCCCTGTGTGAAAAAGTGTTTCCCCTTCTCCGTTCTAAATGGCTTACCCCTTATTCTTAAAGTGAGCCCCTGGTTCTGGACTCCCCCAACATCGGGAACATGTTTCCTGCCTCTAGCGTGTGCAAACACTTAAAAATCGTATATGTTTCAATAGGATCCATGGAATGTCATTGCCCCTCATGACTGGTTACATTTTAATGTATTATATTATAACAACCAACCAACTGCATTGGGTGGTTTATGCCAAAGTTAAATACTAAATGCTGGAATTGATCAGCGAGCCAATGTATGGGAATAAAAATATAATATTACTTCTCTGTTTATATTCCCCTTTTATTTCGGAATCAGATGGAAAAACAACAGGCTTTTCTGTCTGGAAGCGATTGCGCTCCGACTTGGATATTTATAAGACAATTTTACCGGACCATTGTATTCTAAAGTCATATAAAACTGAAACAAGCACTCGGCCCACATGTCCACACATTTATCGTCTGCCTTTCTAAACTATTCACATTTACCAATGCCATCCGTAGTCCTCACTGCTTTGATCAATAGGCAATAAACAATAGACAATAGGTGCAGGAGTAGACCATTCGGCCCTTCGATCCAGCACCACCATTCAATGTGATCATGGCTGATCATCCCCAATCAGTACCCCCGTTCCTGCCTTCTCCCCATGTCCCCTGACTCCTCTATCTTTAAGAGACCTATCTAGATCTCTCTTGAAAGTATCCAGAGAACCGGCCTCCACCGCCATCTGAGGCAGACAATTCCACAGACTCGCAACTCTCAATGTGAAAAAGTGTTTCCTCGTATCCGTTCTAAATCGCTTACCCCTTATTCGTAAACTGTGCGTGTCCCCTGGTTCAGGACTCCCCGTTCACCTAAAGTGTTAGTCTCAGTACTTCTTAAATGTGGTGACAGTCACTGCGACCACCATCCTCTCAGGAATTGCACTGGCCCCATAGCAGAAGCGTCCACGTCGCGGGGCTGGAAACTGAAAGTATCCCGAGCTAATTCTGTTACCACCATCATCATCTTTCGACTCCACAGTCAAAAAGGCACAACAGATGATGTACTTCCTACGGCAGCTGAGGAAGCACAATCTGCCACAGGCAATGATGGTCCAATTCTACACAGCCATCGTAGAGTCTGTTCTCACCTTCTCCATCATGGTCTGGTTTGGCTCAGCCACCAAGCACAAAACCTGGAGGCTGCAGCGAATCGTCCGATCAGCAGAGAAGGTTATTAGCTGGAACTTTCCCTCCATTGATGAACTGTACACTGCAAGGGCCAGGAAGCGAGCGGGCAAGATCATCTCTGACCCCTCTCACCCTGGCCACAAACTCTTTGAATCACTTCCCTCTGGAAGGCGACTGCGGACTGTCAAAGCTGCCACAGCCAGACATCAAAACAGATTGTATCCACGAGTTGCTCTACTCAACAGCCAAAAATCTGTAGCCTCCCTTTGATCTGGTATTTTGTTGGTTCACATGCTTGATCAATGGTGTTTTATCATTAATGTTTTATTATTATTAATGTTTAGTGTTTTCTGGGTCATCCGCAACTGTCACTGTATGTCAGGTTGTTACTTGTGGGCGGAGCACCAAGGCAAATTCCGTGTATGTGAATACTTGGCCAATAAACGTACTTACTTACTTACTTACTTATTGCAACAAATGGTGACTGCCACTGATTGTCGCCGGATGCTTGCGTCCTTTTCAGTACCGACGATAACAGCGAGGTCAACAGTTGTAGCAAGTTGGACTCGAAAAGAAGAACGAAATGCACTCCAAATGGCATCACACTGCAGCAAATTATCTTCCTGGTTTTCCTCTCCAAACGATTCACTCCTCATCTTAAACTTGTGTCATTGTTTAAATTGGCTGTGGGGATACGTTTTCTACCATCAAGCCAATAATAATAATAATAATAAAATAATAATAATAATAATAATAATAATAATAATAATAATAATAATAACATTAATAATAAGCCTTTATTGTCATTGTACTTAGAAGCGCAACGAAATTCGGAGAGCTACTCCAGATCAGTGCAACCAAAACAAGTTAAAACAAGATAAAAAAACACATCCAATACATTCAATAGACAATAGACAACAGACAATACGTGCAGGAGTAGGCCATTCGGCCCTTCGATCCTGCACCGCCATTCAATGTGATCATGGCTGATCATCCCCAATCAGTACCCCGTTCCTGCCTTCTCCCCATATCCCCTGACTCCGCTATCTTCAAGAGCCCTATTTAGCTCTCTCTGAACCAGGGGCCACGGTTTAAGAATAAGCGGTAAGCCATTTAGAACGGAGGTAAGGAAAGACTTTTTCACACAGAGAGTTGTGAGTGTGTGGTATTCTCTGCCTCAGTGGGTGGTGGAGGCCGGTTCTCGGGATACTTTCAAGAGAGAGTTCGAAGGGCTCTTAAGGATAGCGGAGTTAGGGGATATGGGGATAAGGCAGGAACGGGGTACTGATTTTGGATGCTGCAGCGAATCGTCGGATCAGCTGAGAAGGTTATTGGCTGCAACCTTCCCTCCCGTTGACGAACTGTACACTGCAAGGGCCAGGAAGCGAGCGGGTAAGACCATCTAGGACCAGGGCCGGATTTAGATGAAGCGAGGCCCTTAGCTGTTCCGCTTGTGAGGCCCAATCCCCCACCCCCACGACTAGAGGAAGATGGTCCACCAGATTGACACCGATTTGCAGCCGAGCGTGGTCAATGAGATCAGGGGCTGGAAAGCCGCGTTATTAATTAATTAATTAATTTATTCATTGCCAGTGCTAGTGTCGAGTTATTGGCTTAAAACACTTATTCTGAAATGGAGGGCAAGGAAAATTACTGAAGCGTTTAGAGACTACAGTGCGTCGTAACCGCATATTTAAGAAAGGTCTATGATAGCGTCAAAAATATTATACACCTTGCAGGGCTCTCACTTATTTTTTTTCTCTGTTGTCAGCCGGGTAACCTTGGCAGCTTTTTAAGTTGCCAAATGACAGTTTAGGTGGTCATTTAAGACGGCTTGCATGACGCGTGCGATAATGTGCTCGGACGAAGTGCGTAGTTACTAGTCGGAATTATGCTCAATGAAGCATTAACATGTTATTTCTGCTTCAAGTGAAGTCACAAACTAAACATAGTCACCAATCAAGACATGATATATACCACAATAACGCAGCAAAATTATAATACAGTATGTCAACTCGTTTACACGTTGCAATGAATGCAATTTCTATTCTTTCTTTCCACTTCCAAACACAAATGTGGTTGGATTATTCAGCGTATGATCAACCCCAGTGAGACCAAGCGCAGGCTTGGCGATCGCTTCACACAACACCTACACTCAGTTCGCAATAACCAACCTGATCTCCCGGTGGCTCACACTTCAACCGCCCTTCCATTCCGAATCCGACCTTTCTGTCCTGGGCCTCCTCCATGTCCAGAGTGAGGCCCACCGCATATTGGAGGAGCAGCACCTCACATTTGCTTGGGTAGTTTACACCCCAGCGCTAGGAACATTGGCTTCTTTAATTTTAGGTAGTCCTTGCTTCCTCCCTCCTTCCCCTCCCATTCCCAGCTCTCCCACAGCCTACTGTCTCCGGATCTTCCTTCCTTTTTGTGTCCCCCCCCCGACATCAATCTGAAGAAGGGTCTCAACCCGAAACGTCGCCTATTCCATCGCTCCATAGATGCTGCCTCACCCGCAGATTTTCTACAGCTTTTTGTCTACCAATGGGATCCCACCACTGGCCACATCTTCCCATCTCCTCCCCTGTTGGCATTCCGGAGAGACCGCTCCCTCCGTAACTCCCTGGTCAATTCGTCCCTTTCCACCCAAACCACACCCTCTCCTGGCACTTTCCCTTGCAACCGCAGGAAATGCTACACTTGTCGCTTTACCTCCCCCCTTGACTCCATTCAAGGACCCAAGCAGTCTTTCCTTGTGCGGCAGAGGCTCGCATGCACCTCCTCCAACCGCATCTATTGCATCCGCTGCTCTAGATGTCAGCTGCTCTACATCGGTGAAACCAAGCGTAGCCTTGGCGATTGCTTCGCCCATCAACTCCGCTCTGTTCGCAATAACCAACCTGATCTCCCGGTGGCTCAGCCTTTCAGCTCCCACTCCAATTCAGAATCCGACCTTTCTGTCCTGGGCCTCTTCCATGGCCAGAGTGAGGGCCACCGTAAATTGGAGGAGCAGCGCCTCATATTTCGCTTGGGCAGTTTACACCCCAACGGTATGAACATTGACTTCTCCGATTTCAGGTAGTCTCTGCTTCCTCCCCCCCTTCCCAGCTCTCCCTCAGCCCACTGTCTCCGCCTCTTCCTTTCTTCTTCCCGTCTCCCCCCCCCACGCTCACATCAGTCTGAAGAAGGGTCTCGACCCGAAACGTCGCCTATTTCCTTCGATCCATAGATGCTGCCTCACCCGCTGAGTTTCTCCAGCATTTTTGTCTACCCATTCACACAAGTTCTGTCATCCCACTTTCCTCACCCACTCCCCACACAGTAGTGGCAGTTTTACAGAGACAAGTTAACCATCAAAGCAATTGTGTCTTTGGGTTGTGGGAGGAAACCCACACGCTTGCAGGGAGAATGTGCAAATTCAACACAGAGAGTGCCCACGGACAGGATCGAACACAGATCTCTGGCGTGTGAGAAAGCAAGTCTGCCAGCTGTGCCACTATATTTTGTTTTCTAACACACACAAAATTAGACGTTGATAACTCTGGTTGCTAAAAAAATGGAAATGTCCATTTTAAGTCTTAAATCTCCAAGTGACGCTATGTCCCCCTTTACAGCTACAGTATGTTGTAATTCAGTTCAAGACTATGGGGCAGTTCATTGGCAATAAAGTTGCTGCCTAAAAGTGCCAGAGACCCGGAATTGATCCTGAATATGGGTGCTGTTTGTATGGAGTTTGCTCCTTTTCCCATTGATCGCATGGGTTTTCTCCGTGCTCTTATTTCCTTCCACATTCCAAAGGTGTGCAGGAACCTATTTCAGACTCAACCCAAAACGTTATATTTTCCTTTTGTCCAGAGATTCTGTCTGACCTGTTGAGTTACTCCAGCTTTTTGTGTCTATCTTCAGTTTAAACCAGCATCTTAAGTTCCTTCCTACACACACGATACTATACGATAGAACTTTATTAATCCCAGGAAGGAAACTATGTGTGTGTCTGTATGTTTGGGGGGGGGTATATATATTATACACACACACACACACACACACACACACACACACACACACACACACACACACACACACACACACACACACACACACACACGCACACACCCACACACACACACACACACACACACACACACACACACACACACACACACACACACACACACACACACACAATATATATATATATATATATATATTGATATAGTTATGTATTCATATATAAATATACACCGTTTTGTTTTCCAGTTTATAACATTGTTTACAGAGAACTATGTTTATATATTCTGTTGTGCTGCTGCAAGTAACGATTTCATTGTTGTAACTGGGACGTGAGAGATGAAAACACTCTTGTCGCTTGACTTACTCTGCTAAAGTGTGGGATAGAACTAGTGTACGGGTGATCG
>JAXLNO010004220.1:52500-69370 GCA_038087875.1 Malacoraja senta
GTACATCATCTGTTGTGCCTTTTTGACTGTGGAGTCGATGGTGGGCCCCCATTTAAGGCCCTTGGAGATGATGGTTCTCAGGAACTCCACAGATGTGATTCTGGGGGCCGTAGGTTGCCGACCCCTGCTCTAACATAATCTAAAATACTCCACAGATGTGACCGTGGTGTATTTGATGGTGAGTGGGGTGAGGGGAGGGGGAGCTCTACTAAAGTCTACAATCAATTCTACTGTCTTGAGAGCATTGATCTCCAGGTTGTTGCGATGGCACCAAGACGCCATGTGTGTCACTTCCTGTCTGCAGGCAAACATCCTGTTGGCTTGAATTGTATCCATGTTGAAATACCCCCTCGCTCGGGTAGATACGTCAGAACTAACCTACGGAAACTAGTTTTGTCACCAGTCTTTATATAATAAATAACCAAAATTGAGTAACAGCGGACAGGAGGACAAATGAGAAATGCCGCAGAAAGAATTCCTACAGCTTATGTTCAAATCCTATCCGCGTTACTGCATTCCCAGTAGCAGAAATGGTTAACTAGAATTTTAAAACAACTTTGTGCGTGGTGTATAACGGTCGTGGTTGTCAAACCGGTTGGTCTTGGTTTCAGCAGCCAGGGCGTCCACTGTTCTGAGGGATGTGGGCATTTGAATCTACGCTGTGTACAGGCAGCTGCTTGCACGCACATACTGAGCGCTGCAGCTCACAGAACTACAGCCCGGCAACTCAATCATTAAGCTGGCATTAAGCAAGGAGAATAGACAATAGACAGTAGGTGCACGAGTAGGCCATTCGGCCCTTCGTGCCAGCACCGCCATTCAATGTGATCATGCCTGATCATCCAAAATCAGTACCCCGTTCCTGTCTTCTCCCCATATCCCCGGAAGTGGCGGCGCTGCCTTAGCAGCTGCGGCTCGCCTGCAGTCCGACAGTTTTTTCCTTTTTTTGTTGTTTTCTTCTGTCCAGTTTTAGTTAATTTTAGTTTATTAGGTTGTGTATGTGTGGGGCGAGGGGTGGGAGAAACATGTTTTTGGTCTCTTCCTTCGGGGGAATGAGACCTTTTCCTGTCGTATCCCCCGTCTCCGTCTGCTCTGAGGCCTAATCGCGGAGTTGGCGGCCTCCAACTGTCACCGACCTCGAGGCTGCGGAGGCAGAGCCAGCCAGGACTTGCAAACGCGAGGCTGGCCGAATTCGGGGCCTCGGAGGCTTCGGCCGCGGGCCATGTGAACGACATCAGAGAAGCATAGAAACGTAGAAACTAGGTGCAGGAGGAGGCCATACGGCCTTTCAAGCTAGCACCGCCATTCATTGTGATCATGGCTTATTGTCCCCTATCAATAACCCTTCTCCCCAAATCCCTTGACTCTACCAGCCCCTATAGCTCTATCTAACTCTCTCTTAAATCCATCCAGTGACTTGGCCTCCACTGCCCTCTGTGGCAGGGAATTCCATAAATTCACAACTCCCTGGGTGAAAAAGTTTGTTCTCACCTCAGAAAAATATCGTCGGGAGCACGCAGGTCCCAGGTTGGTGACCGGTTCTCCGGAGCTCTCGCAACAACAGCTTCGTCCGCTGGACTGGAGGGTGGCAGCTTCGTCCGCCCCGGGCCGCGGAGTTTGAACCGGCCCGTTCGCGGAGCTCGGATTCGGCCGCGGGACTGACTTACCATCACCCGGCAGGGTCACAACATCAGAAGCCTGGATCGGCTCAACGCAGAGGGAGAACAAGGAGGTAAGAGACAAGGACTTTAAGACATTTGCCTTCCATCACAGTAAGTAGGTGCCTGGTAGACTCACTGTGGTGGATGTTTAATCTGCGTTAGGTGTGTGTTTTGCTATTTTATTCTATGTTATGTCTGCAAGGCACGAAATTTCGTTCAGACTGAAAAGTCTGAATAACAATAAAGGATACTTTGACTTTGACTTTGATAGTGGCGTTTAAGAGGCTTATAAGTAGGCACATGGAAGTGCAGGGAATGGAGGGATGTGGATCACTTGCAGGCGGAGAAGATCATTTGAACAGAGCATCATGTTCGGCGGCGACATTGTGCGCCGTTAGGCCTATTCCTGTGCTGCACTCTTCTATGTTCTATGTTCAAAACATTATCCCTCTGACTATAAACCTGTCCCTCCGAGTCTTTGGCATTTTCACCCTGGGGGAAGAAAGGTTATAACTGTCTATCGTATCTTCTACTCTCGTAATTGTATATACTTGTACCAGGTCTCCCCTTAACCTGCGAGGTTCCAGCGGTAGAGTTGCTGCCTCACAGAGACCCGGTTTCGCTTCTGACCACGGATGCTGTCTGTCCGGAGTTTGCGCGTTCTCTCTCCCCGTGACCTGCGTGGGTTTTCTCCGGGCGCTCCGGTTTCCTCCCACACTCCAAAGACGTGCGGGTTTGTAGGTTAATTGATTTCGGTGACGATTGTAAATTGTCCCTAGTGTGTGCAGGACAGTGTTAGTGTGCGGGGATCGCTGGTCGACGCCGAATCGGTGAGCCGAAGGCTTTGTTTCCCGCGATGTACCGCTAACACTAAAACCAAACTAAAGAAAATAATCCAACTCTGTCTCACTGTAGCTGAAACCGTCTAAACCAGGCAGCGTTCTGGTAAACCGCCCCTGCACCATCTTCAATCTCTCCTTGTACTAATACCATTTAATACAGACAACATTTTAGGAAACCTCGTTTACAAGCTCTCCAATTACTCCTCGCAAATGAAACCCTCTAATCCAAGCAGCGTTCCGCAACTCTTCGTTGTTGGCCTGTGTATTTCCTGCGGCTCAATGACCTGTAACCGATGAGACCATTTATAATTCGTATAATTTATAATTATTTTATAATGCGCATAAATCGAAACCACTGTCCCACGGTACGAGTTCATTCCCAGAGCTCTCCCGAGTTTGCCCTGATTTGAACTCGGAGATTTACGGTAATGGCCACTCGTCGGTACTCGGGGCTCTCGTGGACATTTTTCAACATGTTGAAAAATCTTCACGAATCTTCCTCTGCTTACCTGCCATTAGCGAGTCTTCCTGAGTACCTGCTGTTGACGTTACGAGCCGCTAAGAGACGTTCCCGAGCTCCGACGTACTCGCTACGTTCATTCTCCGTGCTTACCACGCGTTCGATTTTTTTCAAACTCGGGATAGCTCTTGGAATCAACTCGCACCGCGGGACAGGGCTTTAAGTTTGCGAAAGACGTTTGGGCAGTTTAATGGAGTACGTAAGTAAGTTTATTGACCAAGTATTCACATACAAGGAATTTGCCTTGGTGCTCCGCCCATAAGTAACAACATTACATACAGTGACATTTACGAAGAACAAAGTGGAATGAGTGAAAATGGGTGGCAGATAGTCGGCGTGGGTCGATGGTGAAAGGTTGTCTTTTGTTGCAGGTCTTCATGAACGAACAAGTGCACGAATTACCCTCAGTGGGAATTTAATCACGTTCATCAGCTCCTGTCTGAATTTACTCTGGGTCACCACGTATATACACGTGTTGGTGCAGGTACTGAGAAGCTGTAAAAACGTCGCCGTTGTTCTCGTGATGTAGTAATAACCGGTGGGGGAGCCGTCATATACGTTCTTCGCAATACCCGTAAAGATAATAAAGACAGCTTGTGTCGCACACAGCAATATGAAAGTGCCAGTGATACTAAAGAGTAAAGCAATAGATTTCCTGCGGTTCTCCATCTCCGGGTCCTTGTCATTCTCTCCGTTGCTTTTTCCCCGGAGCCCCCTGCGGACTCTGCTGGCCGCCACAATCCGCCTGACCGTCAGCACATTGAGCAGAAGGATCATAAAGAACGGGACACAAGGGGTTAGAACGCGGTGTGTGACATTATATGCGGTCCATGCAGACGACGTATAGTAGGTGGGTTTGTTGTTACAACCCCAGGGAAGATTATCAAACACGTAGCCAGGTTTTAACGTAAAACACCGGGGGACGTTCTCCAAACAGCCCAGCACACCCACTGCCCCGATAACCACAGCCGCCGTTCGCTCAGTGCAATATCTTGTTTTCAGCTTCTCACAACAAATAGCCACAAACCGATCGAAGGTGAAGGCGACCGTCAGCCAGACAGAGACCGCGGTGGTTGTAAAGACCAGGAATTCGACAGTCGTGCACACGGGAGTAATGTTCAGAAACGATTCCGGGAAGTGAATTTCAATAGTCTGACGTAGAAACGGATCAGTGATGCCGACCAGAAGATCAGACGCTGCCATGGCCACCAGGTAGAGAATGATGCATTTGGAGATACCGCATTTACCGCGACAGAGAATCACAATCGCCAGAAAGTTCACTGTGAGAGAGAGAAGGGATATTACTGATACAAGACCCGCACAAATGTATCTGAGGAACATTGTCTGATTGGAATGTTTTCAAATTTGGAGCCGTTGACCAAATGACCTTTAGCTCCGACAAAGTTCAGAGAATGCAGCATTTGGACCACGGTGTCCACGCAACTCATCAAACACCAATTTATATTACGTTCACAGCTTTTAATTCTCCCCACATTCTTATCAAATGTCCCCTAGATTGTAGCATCCTACACAAAGTCCCATATACAGTAGTTACAGAAACCATTAATAGGCAGTAGCTCAATTGCATGTGGGAGGAACCAAGAGCGCAGCCAGGAGTAGCGTGGCATCGGAGGACGAACGATGAAACATTGCACAAAAAGCACGGGAGGTAAATTCCCTGCCACAGAGGGCAGTAGAGGCCAAATAACTGGATGGATTTAAGAGAGAGTTATTTGGGCTAGTAGAATCAAGGGCTAGTAGAATCAAGGGATATGGGGAGAAGGCAGGCACGAATTATTTATTGGGGACGATCAGCTACGATCACAATCAATGGCGGTGCTGGATCGAAGGTCCGAATGGCCTCCTCCTGCACCTATTTTCTATGTTTCTCTGTAAAGATTGAACCTGCGTCTCCGGAACTGTGTGACACCGGCAGTACTGACTGTGGCACGGTGGCGAAGATGTACGGATACATCTGCGGATGTAAATTCGAATTAACAGATCGTCCGAAGGAGAGGACATTAAGATAAATAACATTCACTGATATAAAGATTCCTGACAGCATTTGTTTACATCTGAATTAACGCACATTAAAGTCGTGACACTTTCAAAGCATCAGAAACCAGCTCGTGGGTTGTGAGCTTTATCTCGTGAGCTGTAAAATTACAGGTCTAAAACGGGATAACGCTTTACGCAGCGACGACTGCAGAAAATATATCGATTATATATTCAGTTAAGCAGGGTTGTCCGATTGGGAACAGATGTCATTTCACTAACAGGTTTCAGACTATCCTTGGAAGGAGCCCAAGTTGCCATACTCTCAGCTCTTGGTCAACATATATCCAATCCCAAGGTCCCGTAATTTGAAGAAGGACATTCTTGCTATTGAGGGAGTGCAGCGTAGGTTCACCATGTTTATTCCCGGGATGTCGGGACTGTCATATGCTGAGAGAATGGAGCGGCTGGGCTTGTATACTCTGGAATTTAGAAGGATGAGAGGGTATCTTATTGAAACATATAAGGTTATTAAGGGTTTGGACACGCTAGAGGCAGGAAACATGTTCCAGATGTTGGAGGAGTCCAGAACCAAGGGCCACAGTTTAAGAATAAGAGGCTCACCGAGAGTTGTGAGCCTGTGGAATTCTCTGCTTCCGAGGGCAGTAGAGGCCGGTTCTCTGGATACTTTCTATAGACAGCTAGATAGGACTCTTAAAGACAGCGGAGTCAGGGGATATGGGGAGAAAGCAGGGACGGGGTACGATTGGGGATGATTAGCCATGATCACATTGAATGGCAGTGGTGGCTCGAAGGGCCGAATGGCCTACTCCTGCAACTATTGTCTATTGCCTATTGCCTATTGCGATTATCTGATACCTGCTCTCTGGTCAGGGCAATCAGTACAAAGAGTGATCCAGGCCAGGATAAACAACGGGCATGACGTACACATTGCGGCACTTCCAGCAGGAAAATGGATGTCTGACCAAATTAAACATGTGAATTATTGAAATAGAAAAACATGTTTGTTTAACGCCGGCAGCGCCCGAGTACACGGAATGTCTCCTAGCTAATGCACGTACATGAAAATGAAAGACCAAACAAATTACCGGAAACAGCGACAGCCGCTATTACAGGGTAATATACATTTTCAATTCGATAGATCAATGGATATCCCATAGCTGGAAGACACAATTAACTCCTGTGGCTCCGTCAGTCCGTCAACGCTGCAGCTCTGTGGTGATGCGTTTTGGTGGAACCCAGATATATAGAGCGATAGGTCTCCAGCGACACGACCTCATACCTGCTGATTGTCATTAGTGACACTCACGGAACAAACACCTTGCTTCACAGCCGCTGAATCCATCATGGGAGAATACAAGCAAATAATTGAAGGATCAACTAAAAAAAACACAAAACGAGTCGCTGAGCTCTGAGCTCTGAATAACAGTTTCGATCCGAAAAGTCACCTGTAGATGTTCACAAAAGTCGTTGCACGATCACTTGAGTTACTCCAGCAGTTTACTTCGATGAAAATAAGAATTAATGTTTTCCAATGAAAGAATGATCCATGGCGCTGTGTTATTTCAGTTAACGTTAGTGTGATTGCGATGAATTTCTCCAGGGCTCCAGACTGAATTATAAATGTATCTAAACAACCAGCTATGAATTATCCGGTACATCCAAACCAAACTCCCCATGTCCACTAACTCCTCTATCTTTAAGAGCCCTATCTATCTAGCTCTCTCTTGAAAGTATCCAGAGAACAGGCCTCCACCGCCCTCCGAGGCAAAGAATTCCACAGACTCACAACTCTCTGTGAGAAAAGGTGTTTCCTCGTCTCCGTTCTAAATGGCTTACCCTTATTCTTAAACTGTGCGTGGCCCCTGGTTCTGGATTACCCGTTCACCGAAAGTATTAGTCTCAGTACTTCTTAAATGTGGTGACAGTCACTGCGACCACCATCCTCTCAGGAATTGCACTGGCCCCATAGCAGAAGCGTCCACGTCGCGGGGTTGGAAACTGGAAGTATCCCGAGCTAATTCTGCTACCACCATCATCTTCTTTCGACTCCACAGTCAAAAAGGCACAACAGATGATGCACTTCCTACGGCAGCTGAGGAAGCACAATCTGCCACAGGCAATGATGCTCCAATTCTACACGGCCATCGTAGAGTCTGTTCTCACCTTCTCCATCATGGTCTGGTTTGGCTCAGCCACCAAGCACGACACCTGGAGGTTGCAGCGAATCGCCCGATCCTTTGAAAAGGTTATTGGCTGCAACCTTCCCTCCATTGACGAACTGTACACTGCAAGGGCCAGGAAGCCAGCGGGCAAGATCATCTCTGACCCCTCTCACCCTCGCCACTAACTCTTTGAATCACTTCCCTCTGGAAGGCGACTGCGGACTGTCAAAGCTGCCACAGCCAGACATCAAAACAGTTTTTATCCACGAAGAGTTGCTCTACTCAACAGCCAAAAATCTGTAGCCTCCCTTTGATCTGGTATTTTGTTGGTTCACATGCTTGATCAATGGTGTTTTATCATTAATGTTTTATTATTATTAATGTTTAGTGTTTTCTGGGTCATCCGCAACTGTCACTGTATGTCAGGTTGTTACTTGTGGGCGGAGCACCAAGGCAAATTCCGTGCATGTGAATACTTGGCCAATAAACTTACTTACTTACTTACTTACTTATTGCAACAAATGGTGGCTGCCACTGATTGTCGCCGGATGCTTGCGTCCTTTTCAGGACCGACGATAACAGCGAGGTCAACAGTTGTAGCAAGTTGGACTCGAAAAGAAGAACGAAATGCACTCCAAATGGCATCACACTGCCGCAAATTATCTTCCTGGTTTTCCTCTCCAAACGATTCACTCCTCATCTTAAACTTGTGTCATTGTTTAAATTGGCTGTGGGGATACGTTTTCTACCATCAAGCCTATAATAATAATAATAATAATAATAATAATAATAATAATAATAGTAACATTAATAATAAGCCTTTATTGTCATTGTACTTAGAAACGCAACGAAATTCGGAGAGCTACTCCAGATCAGTGCAACCAAAACAAGTTAAAACAAGATAAAAAACACATCCAATACATTCAAAAGACAATAGACACCAGACAATATGTGCAGGAGTAGGCCATTCGGCCCTTCGATCCTGCACCGCCATTCAATGTGATCATGGCTGATCATCCCCAATCAGTACCCCGTTCCTGCCTTCTCCCCATATCCCCTGACTCCGCTATCTTCAAGAGCCCTATTTAGCTCTCTGTGAACCAGGGGCCACAGTTTATGAATAAGCGGTAAGCCATTTAGAACGGAGGTAAGGAAATACTTTTTCACACAGAGAGTTGTGAGTGTGTGGAATTCTCTGCCTCAGTGTGTGGTGGAGGCCGGTTCTCGGGATACTTTCAAGAGAGAGTTCGAAGGGCTCTTAAGGATAGCGGAGTTAGGGGATATGGGGATAACGCAGGAACGGGGTACTGATTTTGGATTCTGCAGCGAATCGTCGGATCAGCTGAGAAGGTTATTGGCTCCAACCTTCCCTCCCGTTGACGAACTGTACACTGCAAGGGCCAGGAAGCGAGCGGGTAAGACCATCTAGGACCAGGACCGGATTTAGATGAAGCGAGGCCCTTAGCTGTTCCACTTGTGAGGCCCAATCCCCCACCCCCACGACTAGAGGAAGATGGCCCACCAGATTGACACCGATTTGCAGCCGAGCGTGGTCAATGAGATCAGGGGCTGGAAAGCCGCGTTATTAATTAATTAATTTATTTATTTATTGCCAGTGCTAGTGTCGAGTTATTGGCTTAAAACACTTATTCTGAAATGGAGGGCAAGGAAAATTACTGAAGGGTTTAGAGACTACAGTGCGTTGTGACAGCATATTTAAGAAAGGCCTATGACAGCGTCAAAAATATTATACACCTTGCAGGGCTCTCACTTATTTTTTTTCTCTGTTGTCAGCCGGGTAACCTTGGCAGCTTTTTAAGTTGCCAAATGTCAGTTTAGGTGGTCATTTCAGACGGTTTGCATGACGCGTGCGATAATGTGCTCGGACGAAGTGCGTAGTTACTAGTCGGAATTATGCTCAATGAATCATTAACATATTATTTCTGCTTCAAGTGAAGTCACAAACTAAACATATTCACCAATCAAGACATGATATATACCACAATGACGCAGCAAAATTATAATACAATATGTCAACTCGTTTTACACGTTGCAATGAATGCAATTTCTATTCTTTCTTTCCACTTCCAAACAAAAATGTGGTTGGATTATTCAGCGTATGATCAACCCCAGTGAGACCAAGCGCAGGCTTGGCGATCGCTTCACACAACACCTACACTCAGTTCGCAATAACCAACCTGATCTCCCGGTGGCTCAACACTTCAACCGCCCTTCCATTCCGAATCCGACCTTTCTGTCCTGGGCCTCCTCCATGGCCAGAGTGAGGCCCACCGCATATTGGAGGAGCAGCACCTCACATTTGCTTGGGCAGTTTACACCCCTGCGCTATGAACATTGGCCTCTTTAATTTTAGGTAGTCCTTGCTTCCTCCCTCCTCCCCCCCCCCATTCCCAGCTCTCCCACAGCCTACAGTCTTCGGCTCTTCCTTCCTTTTTGTGTCCCCCCCGACATCAATCTGAAGAAGGGTCTCAACCCGAAACGTCGCCTATTCCATCGCTCCATAGATGCTGCGTCACCCGCTGATTTTCTACAGCTTTTTTGTCTACCAATGGGATCCCACCACTGGCCACATCTTCCCATCTCCTCCCCTGTTGGCATTCCGCAGAGACCGCTCCCTCCGTAACTCCCTGGTCAATTCGTCCCTTCCCACCCAAACCACCCCCTCTCCTGGCACTTTCCCTTGCAACCCGCAGGAAATGCTACACTTGTCGTTTTCCCTCCCCCCTTGACTCCATTCAAGGACCCAAGCAGTCTTTCCTTGTGCGGCAGAGGTTCGCATGCACCTCCTCCAACCGCATTTATTGCATCCGCTGCTCTAGATGTCAGCTGCTCTACATCGGTGAGACCAAGCGTAGCCTTGGCGATTGCTTCGCCCATCAACTCCGCTCTGTTCGCAATAACCAACCTGATCTCCCGGTGGCTCAGCATTTCAGCTCCCACTCCAATTCAGAATCCGACCTTTCTGTCGTGGGCCTCTTCCATGGCCAGAGAGCAGCACCTCATATTTCGCTTGGGCAGTTTACACCCCAACGGTATGAACATTGACTTCTCCAATTTCAGGTAGTCTCTGCTTTCTCCTCCCCTTCCCAGCTCTCCCTCAGCCCACTGTCTCCGCCTCTTCCTTTCTTCTTCCCGTCTCCCCCCCCCCCACGCTCACATCAGCCTGAAGAAGGGTCTCGACCCGAAACGTCGCCTATTTCCTTCGATCCATAGATACTGCCTCACTCGCTGAGTTTCTCCAGCATTTTTGTCTACCCATTCACACAAGTTCTGTCATCCCACTTTCGTCACCCACTCCCCACACATTAGTGGCAATTTTACAGAGACAGGCTAACTATCAAAGCCATTGTGTCTTTGGGTTGTGGGAGGAAACCCACACGCTTGCAGGGAGAATGTGCAAATTCAACACAGACAGTGCCCGCGGACAGGATCGAACACAGATCTCTGGCGTGTGAGACAGCAAGTCTACCAGCTGTGCCACTATATTTTGTTTTCCAACACACACAAAATTATACGTTGATAACTCTGGTTGCTAAAAAAATGGAAATGTCCATTTTAAGTCTTAAATCTCCAAGTGACGCTATGTCTCCCTTTACAGCTACAGTATGTTGTAATTCAGTTCAAGACTATGGGGCAGTACATTGGCAATAAAGTTGCTGCCTAAAAGTGCCAGAGACCCGGAATTGATCCTGAATATGGGTGCTGTCTGTATGGAGTTTGCTCCTTTTCCCTTTGATCGCATGGGTTTTCTCCGTGCTCTTGTTTCCTTCCACATTCCAAAGGTGTGCAGGAACCTATTTCAGACTCAACCCAAAACATTATATTTTCCTTTTGTCCAGAGATTCTGTCTGACCTGTTGAGTTACTCCAGCTTTTTGTGTCAGCTTCAGTTTAAACCAGCATCTTAAGTTCCTTCCTACACACACGATACTATACGATAGAACTTTATTAATCCCAGGAGGGAAACTATGTGTGTGTGTGTGTGGGGGGGGGGGGCGGTATATATATTACACACACACACACACACACACACACACACACACACACACACACACACACACACACACACACACACACACACACACACGCACACACACACACACACACACACACACACACACACGCACATATATATATTGATATACTTATGTATTCATATACAAATATACACCGTTTTGTTTTCTAGTTTATAACATTATTTACAGAGAACTATGTTTATATATTCTGTTGTGCTGCTGCAAGTAAGGATTTCATTGTTGTAACTGGGACGTGAGAGATTAAAACACTCTTGTCTCTTGACTTACTCCGCTAAAGTGTGGGATAGAACTAGTGTACGGGTGATCGGTGGTCGGCGTAGACACGGTGGGCCGAAGGGCCTGTTTCCACGCTGTATCTTTAAATTAAACTAAAGACACTAAAACCAGAGGGAGTCTAAAGAAGGGTCTCTACCCGAAACGTCACCCAATTTCTTCA
Source organism: Malacoraja senta (assembly GCA_038087875.1). Taxonomy (NCBI): domain Eukaryota; kingdom Metazoa; phylum Chordata; class Chondrichthyes; order Rajiformes; family Rajidae; genus Malacoraja; species Malacoraja senta. The sequence goes on from JAXLNO010004220.1 coordinate 64,198, forward strand.
ATCCAGAGTTGCTGGCTGTTCCATGGAGTTCCCCCGCACAATTAAAGCATGGAATAGACTTCAGCCTACCATAGTTACCCAACCAGACGCAACTAAATTTAAGATACCTCTATTTTCCCCAAGAACCCTTTTATGCTTAAGTCCAAGTCAAGAGTCAAGAGAGTTTTATTGTCACGTGTCCCAGATAGGACAATGAAATTCTTGCTTGCTGCAGCACAACAGAATATGTAAACATAATACAGAACAGGAGATAAAAGTTCAGTGTGTTTATATACCATAGACCATATATATGCACAATAAATAAACAGATAAAATGCAATAGGCTGTTATTGTTCAGCACTCCACCACCTCCAGTTTAAATTCCATTTAGAATATTTATGGAGGACCAGGAAACCAGAAGCAATAGGTACTCCAGGAAGTTACTCAAGATCCAGGGTCAGGGAGTGATTCAGCGTTGGTTTTCAGCGGTCGCGGCGAGGCGGCGACCGGATAGCAATGGCGGCCAGGTATCCTACAATTCAAAGCGAGGGAGAAAGTGCCCAGCGCCGACCAATTGCCGTGGCAATGCGCATGCGCAGGGCGGCCGATGATTTGCCGGCCGTGGATGTGCGAATGTGCAGGGGAGAGGATGTGTTGGCCGTAGCAATGCGCATGTGCAAGGCGGCCTGCCGTGCCGGCTGATGAGGAGCGGGCGGAGAGCGGAGAACCGGCGGCCCGGACATGGATACGGATGGCGGGCGCAGACGGAGAGTTGACAGACAGAGAGAGAGAGATAGAGATGGGAGCCGCTCAGAGTTAAACGGCAGGTATCCTGCCTTGGCCGGAGGCCGCCTAGATTTCGAGGCCATAGGCTTCAGCCTATGAAGCCTAGTGGTAAATCCGGCTCTGCGAGCTCCCCCTAGACCTCGCGGCCCTAAGCTTAAGCTTGTCAAGCTTATACGTAAATCCGGCCCTGTCTCTGACCCCTCTCACCCTGGCCACAAACTCTTTGAATCACTTCCCTCTGGAAGGCGACCACGCACTGTCAAAGCTGCGACAGCCAGACATAAAATCAACATTTTTCCACGAGTGGTAGCTCTACTCAAAAACCAAAAATCTGTAGCCTCCTGGTAGAGGCCCGAGAGGGAGGCCACCGTCAGGACCGCCCCGCCCTCAACTCTGCCAGCAGCGACCCTGAAGACAAGAGACGCGTACACGAGATCTGGCCTCCTTCCTCGTGAGCCTAACCGCCTCCATTACTCCGGTTCTGGAGGTGGGGAGGGCGTCATGTGGTGGGCTGAGCCATTTTGATATCGAATCGTCGTGGTTTGGGCTCCAGCTCTTGCGTGGACCGGGCGTGATCTGGGCACACCAACCACGTGGTCACGAGGCGGGCCGTCGTGATCTGGGCCATCTAATTACTGTGCCATCGTGGGGTTGGTGTGCAAAGGATTTGGTGGTTGAAGTTCGTGAGCGACGGGGCTGCATCGTATAATTATTAAACGGAGTGTTTACACAAGCGTGGACATCCACAACACACTCTATAGAAGAAGAAAGCGATAGTACTTAAAACTCAACTATAATTCCAAACTCACTTTCCACTTTCACCACTTACGAATCATAACATCTCTTCATAACAAGAGGAGTTGGGTATAGGAGCAAAGAGGTCATTCTGCACTTGTATAGGGTCCTAGTGAGCCCACACCTGGAGTATTGTGTGCAGTTTTGGTCCCCTAATTTGAGGAAGGATATTCTTGCTATTGAGGGAATGCATTGAAGGTTCCCGCCATGGCATATGCTGAGAGAATGGAGCGGCTGGGCTTGTGTACTCTGGAATTTAGAAGGATGAGAGGGCATCTCATTGAAACATATAAGATTTTAAGGGTTTGGAAACGCTGGAGGCAGTAAACAAGTTCCCGATGTTGGGGCAGTCCAGCACCAGGGGCCACAGTTTAAGAATAAGGGATAAGGCATTTAGAACGGAGATGATGTGTTACTTTTTCACCCAGAGAGTTGTGAGTCTGTGGAATCCTCTGCCTCAGAGGGCGGTGGAGGCCGGTTCTCTGGATACTTCCAAGAGAGCGCTTGATAGGACTCTTAAAGGTAGCGGAGTCAGGGGATATGGGGAGAAGGAAGGAACGGGGTACTGATTCGGGATGACCAGCCATGATCACATTGAATGGCGGTGCTGGCTCGAAGGGCCGAATGCCCTACTCTTGCATCTATTGTCTATTGCCTATTGTCTATTGAATTGTGGTTTGCAATTTCGCTTCAAGTCCGGAGGTCCAACATACGCACGGCGTTAGGAAGTGGAACAACGGCCCCTGATGGCACCTGCTGGAAAACAAGTATCCAAGTTGTTGAGGAACCGATTTAGTTGATTGGTTTTGTTATTCCAATTATGTCCACCAGAGGGCTCGCTGTCCCACATCCGTCCATTTCCTCTGAATCTGGTTAATGTGAGACATGAACAACTCACCGTGTGACTGGCCGATTGTCTGGATCCATCAACTCAAGACGAATGTCCGTATGAATGATAGAAACTGACAGACGTGTGAGTGGAAGAATCTCAAAATTCCCCCCCTCACCGACTGGCGACATCACAGGACGGAACACCAGTTGCGTCAGGCCAAGAAATGATCTGGAGAATTCAGTTAAGGCCTTGAGATTTATTCACAATAAATTCCACCGCAATTATTTTGTACACGGCAAACTCGCAGGCAATTGAAGGAAACAGTAAAGTGTCTGAAAGTCTCTGAGATGTCGGGATTCCCGTTTATGCATTATGTTTAGCCGCTCATTCAAGCAGCTCATTCCAGCACATTGTAATCTATCTATCTATCTATCTATCTATCTATCTATCTATCTATCTATCTATCTATCTATCTATCTATCTATCTATCTATCTATCTATCTATCTATCTATCTATCTATCTATCTATCTATCTATCTATCTATCTATCTATCTATCTATCTATCTATCTATCTATCTATCTATCTATCTATCTATCTACCTATCTATCTATCTATCTATCTATCTATCTATCTATCTATCTATCTATCTATCTATCTATCTGTCTATCTATCTGTCTATCTATCTGTCTATCTATCTGTCTATCTATCTATCTATCTATCTATCTATCTATCTATCTATCTATCTATCTATCTATCTATCTATCTATCTATCTATCTATCTATCTATCTATCTATCTATCTATCTATCTGTCTATCTATCTGTCTATCTATCTGTCTATCTATCTGTCTGTCTATCTGTCTATCTATCTATCTATCTATCTATCTATCTATCTATCTATCTATCTATCTATCTATCTATCTATCTATCTATCTATCTATCTATCTATCTATCTATCTATCTATCTATCTATCTATCTATCTATCTATCTATCTATCTATCTATCTATCTATCTATCTACCTATCTATCTATCTATCTATCTATCTATCTATCTATCTATCTATCTATCTATCTATCTATCTATCTGTCTATCTATCTGTCTATCTATCTGTCTATCTATCTGTCTATCTATCTGTCTATCTATCTATCTATCTATCTATCTATCTATCTATCTATCTATCTATCTATCTATCTATCTATCTATCTATCTATCTATCAATCTATCTATCTGTCTATCTATCTGTCTATCTGTCTGTCTATCTGTCTATCTATCTATCTATCTATCTATCTATCTATCTATCTATCTATCAATCTATCTATCTATCTATCTATCTATCTATCTATCTATCTATCTATCTATCTATCTATCTATCTATCTATCTACCGTCTGTCTGTCTGACTGTCTGGCTGTCTGGCTGTCTGGCTGTCTGTCTCTCTGTCTGTCTCTCTGTCTGTCTGTCTGTCTGTCTGTTTGTCTGTCTGTCGCTGTCTCTGTCTCTGTCTCTGTCTCTGTCTCTGTATCTGTCTCTGTCTCTGTCTCTGTCTCTGTCTCTTTCTCTGTCTCTGTCTCTGTCTCTGTCTCTGTCTCTGTCTCTGTCTGTCTATCTATCTATCCCTAACTAAAACTCCCATCTTGTCTCTTCCGGTTTGCGTTTTTTTTAACATTTTATTTTTTCGCAACTTTATTCGCCATTCACCTGTGCTGCAAGCGCACCAAAATTTTGTTCCGATCGATGTAATATTACACAAGTTATGAAGGTTTATGTTCTTCTCTCCTGTCATTCGACCTTTCTGGTACCCGCTGTCATTTGCCGACGGCGAGGAGAAGAAAGCTGAAGGAGCGGAGTGAACAGAGTGTGGAGAGTGGGTGGGAGACTACCACCACGGCGAGCCGCTGAACCCGAACTGCTGATGCCGTGAACCGCTGAGCCTGAGAGGTGTATAATATCATGAGAGGAAGAGATCGTATAGAAGCACAGAATCTCTAGCGCAGAGTAGGTGAATCGCGGACCAGAGGACATGGGTTTAAGATGAATGGAAAAATATGTAATAGTAATCTGAGGGGTAACGTTTTCACACAAAGGGTGGTGGGTGTATGGAACAAGCTGCCAGAGGAGGTAGTTGAGGCTGGGAATATACCACCGTTTAAGAAACAGTTGGACAGGTACATGGATCGGACAGGTTTGGAGGAATATGGTCTAAACGCGGGCAAGTGGGACCAGTGTAGCCGAGATATGGCCTGTGTGTGGGCAATTTGCGCCGAAGGGCCTGTTTCCAGTCTATGACTATGACTTTCGGCCCCACTCGCCCAAGCCGGTTAAAAATGCCCCTTCAAAGCCTGTCCCATTTGCCAGCTTTTCTTCGCCAGTTAACTTTCTCAAAGAATAAGTTTCCGGAGTTGCTGCGGTAGCTGCCTCTACAATGGCCTCTGACCAGGAGTCGTGTCCGCTTGGTGAGGCTGCGGTGCCTAGTTCCTCAACAACTTGGATTCTTGTTTTCCAGCAGTTGCCAATCGCGTCCGTGGTTCCACTTCCTGGCGCCGTGCGTATGTTGGACCTCCGGACTTGAAGCGAAATTGCAAACCTCAATTCAATAGACAATAGACAATAGACAATGGATACAAGAGTAGGGCATTCGGTCCTGCGAGCCAGCACCGCCATTCAATGTGATAATGGCTGATCATCCACAATCAGTACCCCCGCCCCCGATCCTGCTTTCTCCCCATATCCCCTGACTCCGCTAGCTTTAAGAGCCCTATCAAGCTCTCTCTTGGTAGTATC
>JAXLNO010004221.1:0-36271 GCA_038087875.1 Malacoraja senta
GCGACGTCTTGGGTCGGGACTCTTCTTCAGACTGATTCTAGTGGGGGGGAGAAAGCTGGAAGTGACAGGCTGGAGTGGGGGCAAAGTCTGGCAAGTGATAGGTGGATACAGCTGAGGAGGGTTTGATAGATGGATGGGCAGATGGATTAGTTGGCTGTAGTGAATTAACCGTGGCGTTGGTGGATGGCAGGAGAATCAGAAGGGTATTGAGCATCATGTGAGGGTGAAAAAAGTTGGGGGAATGCAATTTATTTTTAGTTTAGTTTACAGCATGGAAACTGGCCCTTCGGCCCACCGAGTCCACACCGACCATTGATCACCAGTACACTGGCTCTATGTTCACTATACACACTAGGGACAATTTATTGTACCATGTATCCATCCCTATGTCATTCCACTTTTGCATCCTATACACCAGGGGCAATTTACAGAAGCCAATTGTACTGCAAGCCTGCAGGTCTTTGGAATGTGGGAGGAACACCGGAGGACCCGGGGGAAACCCACACAGATCACAGGGAGAACGTACAACCTCTGCACAGATAGCACCCGGAGTCAGGATCGATCTTGGGTCTCTAGTGCTGTGAAGCAGCAGTTGTACCACTGTGCCACCTGATCCTGTGCCAGCATTGAAGGGAATGCTCTCAGAGCTGGCATATCCCAATATGCTGAACAGCCTCTTTCTATATCATCAGAAAGTGTTAACCTTTCACATGATGCAGTATATCAGTTCTTATTTCATCTGATCTTGTTACCAATTATAACAGGTACCGTATGCTTTAAAATCTACAGAGTAATCCAATAACCAGTCCTCGTCCTGTCCACCAAGATAGTGAAGGAAGGAACTGCAGATGCTGGTTTACACCGAAGATAGACACAAAATGCTACAGTAACTCAGCGGGACAGGCAGCATCTCTGGATAGAAGGAATCAGTGACATTTCGGGACGAGACCCTTCTTCAGACTGAAGAAGGGTCTCGACCCGAAACGTCAGTCTGAAGAAGGGTCTCGACCCGAAACATCACCAATTCCTTCTATCCAGAGACGCTGCCTGTCCCGCTGAGTTACTCCAGCATTTTGTGTCTATCACCAAGATAGTGAACCCCTTTGACAACAGGTGAGACGCAGTCACATTCCCCATCACATACAGACAATGTGATGTTTCTCAGTGCCTGCTTGATCTTACGTGCTTCTCCCCGACAGCAAGTTCCTCAAGCTGCCTAGAGTTATACTTTCTTGATGGTTAGTAGTTGTATGTTAGTATGTTAGTAGTGCTTCAGAGCGAGGGCCAGCTACATTGTAGAATAAATGCCAAAATTCATGCTGAGAGGAGCACTTGGAATAAAAATGGTTCAAGCATTATTTCACACATGCAGGAATAAATGTAAAAATCTGGGTAAACTAAGGACAACATTTATGTTGCAGCAACGGAGATTTGGGGGTTGAAAGTGGAAAGAAAGCACAATAACCCATCCCTACATGGTTTAATCCAACACCTGGTCTGTTTGAATTTTATCCCTCTTTAATATGTGATAAAGAAATTTCATCAGATCAGTGTAGGGATAATGTGATGGGATGAGGATAATATTTTTTTGTGGGAGACACAAGGAACTGCAGATGTTGGAATCCTGAAGCAAAAATACAAACTGCTGGAGAAACTCAGCGGGTCAGTTTCCCCTCTCCCATTAAGGGGCTGTCCCACTTGGGCGACCTAATTGGCGAGTTTAGAAGAGTTTAGGAGAGTTTGAAAAAATGACATGTTGAAGACCTCCTTCGACACTCCTTCGACCTCCTTCGACTATGTTGAAGACCAGCTTCGACTAGCTACGACTAGCTACGACTAACTTCGGGAAAATTGGAGAGTGAAGATGACCTCCTTCGATCTCCTTCGACCTCCCTTCGACTATGATGAAGAATTTCTACGACAACCTTCGACTACCTTCGACTACTCTCGAGTACCTACGACTAACATGCCGACCTACTACGATCTACTACGATTAAACGTACGAGTAAAAAAAAACATCGATTTTTTCCATGGCAACCTTTTTTTACCCGCGGGCATTTTTAACATATTGTAAAAAACGCCGAAACCTAGCTGAGGCCTCGAGTACACGGAGACCACTTTCGAGCATGAAGGAGAGTTACGAAGACCTCCTACAACCTTGTGTCGACCATGCTGCGAGTGTGAGTCGAGGGCAAACTCGCCAGAACTCGCGGATTAGGTCGCCCAAGTGGGACAGGCCCTTTAGGCACGGCACACAGAAGTGTGAAAACGCACACTTCCAGATTCAGGGATAGTTTCCTCCCAGCTGTTATCAAGCAACTGAACCGTCCTATCACCAACTAGAGAACTAGAGATGACCTCCCATCTACCTCATTGGAGACCCTCGGACTATCTTTAATCGGACTTTACTGGACTTTATCTTGCACCAAACATAATTCCCTTCATCATGTATCTGTACACTGGACGGTTTGACTGTAATCACGTGTAGTCTTTCCGCTGACTGGATAGCACACAACAACAAAACTTTTCACTGTAGCTCAGTACACAATAATAATAAACGATTCTAAAACTAACTCCAAGTCAATGGATATTTTTAAGATGGGGATTAACAGATTCTTGATTAGTACGGGTGTCAGGGGTTATGGCAGTAGAATGGGGTTGAGAGGGAAAGACAGATCAGCCATGATTGAGCGTTGGAGTAGACTTGATGGGTCGAATGGGCTAATTCTGCTCCCGAGGTTAGGATCTAACCCGTGTCTCTGGTGTTATGAGGCAGCAGCGCATCTGGTGCATTGGTGTGCCTCTTGTTACCGGTGGGATGGGATGTTTGAGGCTGTATTTTGACGCAGCATAGTTTCGATCACACAGTATTACTGATTCCTGTAAATTATGAACTTAAGAACTAACATCTGATTGTTTGTCATTCTAGGCAGCCACTGCAAAGAAGTAGTTGCAAGCTCTTTGTTGTCCCACTTGCACTCACTAATGCAACCCTCTCACAGGGACCCCCCATTTCTGATCAATTCATTTGCTCTTCTGCAATCATCCTTGACATTGGTCATTGTCACGTGCAGATACAGTGAGAAGCTTTATTTAGGTGCTCTCCAGTCAAGGTGAGTACTATCAAACCATGCAACACAGTGGTGCAGCAGTAAAGTTGTTGCCTCACAGCGCCAGAGACCCAGGTTCAATCCTGTCTACAGGTGCTGTCTGTACGGAGTTTGTACCTTCTCCCCGTGACCTGCGTGAGTTTTCTCCGGGTGCTACGGTTTCCGCCCACACTCCAAAGACATACAGGATTGTAGGTTGATTGGCTTCGGTAAAAAAATGTATTTGTCCCTAGTGTGTCAGATAAGGTTAGTGTACGGGATGATCGCTAGTCAGTGCAGACTCGTTGGGCCAAAGAGTACAGTGGACTACAGTGTTTTCGCACTGTATCTCTAAAGTCTAAAGTCTAAAGACTAATATCATATACAAGTACAAAAGGTACTGCAGAGAGAAAAATACCATAGTGCGGAATATAGTGTTACAGCGTTATAATGTTGCAGTTACAGAGAAAGCGCAAATACAAAAAAGTGCAAGGTCTGCAATGAGTTTGGTTGGAAGATCCTTAGCTTATGGCAGGTCCGTTCACTCGTCTGCTAACAGCAGGGAAGAAGCTGAACCTAAACATGGTGGTATGTGTTTTCAAGCATTTGTATCTTCACTGCAGTTTGTGTGCAGATTGTAGGAGTTTCAAGCAGTCAAATCTGAAACAGATGCTACATAATCCTTCCAGCATTTGGCCTTCTGATGGCATGAGATGATTTCTTGTGTGTCTGCAGTGATCACACTGCTGCTTGCTGTATAAACAGATGAGGACAGAACAAGCATCAGAATAACGTTTCCTTTGGCTCATGTCATGTGTAGATTGAGTGAATGCATCTAGTTCACACAGACAAGGAATACCAGGCAACTCCACAATTGCTGCTTAGCTAGGCTGAGTCTGTAGTAAGGGAGGCAATTGCAATGTTAGCGTTCATTTTGAGAGGAACAGAAAATAAAAGCAAGGATATAATGTTGAGGCTTCATAAGATGCTGGTCAGACCACATTTGGAATATTGCGAGCAGTTTTGAACCCCATATATGAAGAAGGATGTGATGATGTTGGAGAGGGTGCAGAGGAGGCTTATGAGAATCATGAAGTCATAAGTTTACGCGAATCGTTCCCGGGGATAATTGGGTTAATGTGTGAGCATTTGAAGACTCTGGGCCTGTACTCGTTGGAGTTTAGAAGTTCAAGGGAAGATCCCCTTGGAACTTACTGAATAATCAAAGGCCTAGCTAGAGTGGATGTGGAGAGAATGCTTCCAGTAATGGGAGAGTCCAGGACCAGAAGGCTCAGCCTCAGAATAGAAGGGCGTACCTTTAGAATGGGGATGAGGAGAGATTTCTTCAGTCAGACAGTGGTGAATCTGGGGAATTCATTGCCACAGATGGCGGTGGAGGGCAAGTCATTAGGTATTTTTGAAGTAATGTTGATCGGTTCATGATTAATTAGGGCATCAAAGGTTATGGCGAGTAGGCAGGGGAATGGGGTTGAGAGTGAAAAATTAATCAGTCAAGATTGAATGGCAGAGTAGAATCGATGGGCCAAATGGCCTAACTTTGCTGCTGTGCTTTATGACATGATTATGACTACTGCTTCTGTTGTGACCATTTAAGAATTCATTCCTATCGTCAGTGCTTTTTTCTCTTGGTATGGTGCACTGGCACCTCTTAAAGGTTAAAAGCTGAGGTTTCAATTTTTTAACATTACAAAAAGCTTACGAAAGTTTAAAAAGTAAAATTTATCAATTAGCCCCTAAGCAACTAAGCAGCTTCCAGGATAATGATCTGCCATGGACACCAAACGACCAGGAATGATATATGTACCAGCACCGTTTAGTCTCCAAGAAATGCACTGCTTATATTCTTGTTAGAAAAGATTTTGCACTACAACTTTTTAAAAAATCAGATAACCATAATTTGTTTCATCTTTTATTGAACAGTTCTAGTTTCCATTTATTCATTCACCGCATGACGAACAAGACCAACATTTATTGCAGTTCATTTAACAATTGTATTTCATTTGGTTTGTGTCTGAAGTCACACAATGGATAGCACGCAAAGAAAGGTTTTTCACTGTACCTCGGTGCATGTGACAATAATAAACTAAACCAAACTACAGGTATGTTCTTCAGAATTCCTCCTCTTGTTTTTAATACTTTTGTCATTTTGCAGTTATCATTACTCAAATTAGTTTTTACCCCAGAATATATTTAGTGAGTTGAATTTTCATTCTGCAGCTACCAGGCCGAGATTTAAACTATGTCTCCTGATAATGAGTCCACCCCTTCTGATATTGGTATTGGTCTTTTATTCTCACGTGTACAGAGAAACAGCAAAAATCTTTAATTTATGTGCTATCAAGTTAAATCAGTTCATATCATACATGAAATACCATCAAACCATACACAAGTACAATAAGTTGTGCAAAGAGAAATATACCAGAGTAGACAATATACTTTTACAACATTGTATCATAATAGTTACAGTGAAAAAGTCCGGCATCTGCAATGAATTAAGGCCCTGTCCCACTGTACGAGCTAATTCAAGAGCTCCCCCGAGTTTAAAAAAAACAAGCTCGTGGTAAGCACGTAGAATGTACGTAGCGGGTACGTCGGAGCTCGGGGACGTCTCTTAGCGGCTCGTAACGCTAACGGCAGGTACTCAGGAAACTCGGTAAGCTCGTGAAGACTCGTGAAGATTTCTCAACATGTTGAAAAATGTCCACGAGAGCCCCGAGTACCTACGAGCGGCTATTACCGTAATTCTCCGAGTTCGAATCAGGGGAAACTCGGGAGAGCTCTTGAATTAGCTCGTACAGTGGGACAGGCCCTTTAGGTTGGAAGATTGGGACTACATCCCTAGTTTAAGCGGGAATCATTACGTTCCTGAGTCTGGTGGTACCTGCTTTCAAGCATGTATATCTTCTGCAAGACGGGAGCAGGGGGAAGAGGGAATGATCATTGTGAAAAACATCCTTGATTACTTTGGCTATTTTCTCGAGGCAGCATGAAGCGTAGATGGAGTTGATAGTTGCGGAGTCAGGTCTGTATGATGAACATCCACAACTCTTTGCAATTTTGTGAGGTCTTGGGCAGAGCTAGATATGTCTAGCAACTTAACCCTGATGATGGAACATGATGACGGAACATGAACAGTATAAGGCACAAAGTGGATGAGCTTATAGATAATAGCGCTGTTAGAAATTGGTAGGTACGACGTCGTGGGCATAACGGAGATGTGGCTGAAAGAGGATCGGAGCTGGGAGCTGAATATCCAAGGTTACACATCTTATCGAAAAGAGGTGGGCAGAGTAGGGTGGGGTAGCTCTGCTGGTAAGGAATGAAAGTCAGTCTTTAGCAAGGGATGACATAGGATCAGAATCCTTTTGGGTAGAGCTAAGAAGCTGCATGGGTAAAAAGACCCTGATGGGAGTCATACACAGGACTCCAAACAGTAGCCAGGATTTAACGAGACCTTTCTTCAGTCTCAACCCGAAACGTCACCTATCCATGTGCTCCAGAGATGCTGTCTGACTCGCTGAGTTACTCCAGCACTTTGTGTCCTTTTGTATATTAACCAGCATCTGCAGTTGTTTGCTTATGCAACCAAATCAAGATGCTGTTATTAGCAAGAGTTTTTTTGCAATTTTCAGTTCCTCAACAGTTAACCAGAAGGCACTTCCACAGAGCTCAGTGATTAACTACCAGGCAATGTGGTTGTAGCAGGGTGCACTGACCCCAGTGTGTATGTGTAGGAAGTGACAGAGGCCAACGTTCTCCCCATGTGCATCTGTATCATGGAGAGAGAGCACTGAGCCTGGACAACAAAATCATGTGCAGGAGTTTGTGAGCTTGCACCAGATCACAAACAGGCCCAGATGAGGTTATGCAAACAGAAAGCTAAACAAGGTGACATTAACTCCAGGGATCTTTAGAGTTTAGAGATACAGCGTGGAACCAGGCCCTTCGCCCACCAAGTCCATGCCGTCCAACGAACCCCGTACATCAGTGCTATCTGTTGTACTTGTGTATGGCTTGATTGAACTCAAGTATAGTATGACTGTATGTATGTATTTATGTAAGTACTTAATCTATGAACCACTGTTGTATAACGTTAGTACCTCCACCAATGTAAAGCACTTTGGTCAACGAGAGTTGTTTTTTAAATGTGCTATAGAAATAAAAGTGACTAGACTTAACTGGATAGCTCGCAAACAAAAGCATTTACTGTATCTCAATATATGTGACAATAATAAACCAATACTAATACAAATATGAAGAATGAATTTACCTAGAATAATTCTGGTCTTAACAATATAAGAACTGATCATTCAAACATGATACATGCTCTATTTTCATTCAGCTGGATACTAATATAACTAATTTGATATTGAATATAATGCATTACATATGATATATTATAATAATCTTAAGAGCATGTTTGGACGGGTACATGGATAGGAAAGGTTTAGAGGGATATGGGCCATTGGCAGGCAGATGGGACTAGTATTGATGGGTCATCTTGGTCGGCATGGGTAAGTTGGACTAAAGGACCTGTTTCTATGCTGTATGATTCTATCGCAGTAGGAGGGATGTTAGGGAGTGGGCAGGTGCTATAGACCTGCACGGGAAGGTAGACGCTCCCTCCCCCACGAGTCTCGGGCAGGTGGGGTTCATCAGCCTGGGAAGGCAGTCCATCTAGGAGAGGGAAAACTCTGATTTAAAACCTCCACTGCCTTGTGGCCATATCCAGTCGTGGAAAAGGCTCCAGGAGTAAATCTCAAGAAAATCTGGAGTTGGAGCCCCGAAGGCAGTTCGTCGTTGTCTACAACCTCGCTCTGGGAGCTCCTGCGACGGCGCTGGTGCCAAACTGTAATGGCCCTGCTGTGCCAGCGACATGGAGAAGGGGGTCGTGCTGCATGGGCAACAGCCTGTCATCCATATGACATCGCCAAGGCTTGCATCCGACCAGGATGCATCACCCATGGACAGTCATGACCGAGGGGGGGCGACTAAAGGATGGATGTTGTGAGGATATTTCTAAGAATGAAATGGCGTAGCTTCAGGACAATGAGACATCCATCAAAGTCAGATAATCGGTGGAATTTCTTTTCTTAAAGGATCGTGAAACTCTGGACTTCTCCATTCCAATGAATCGTTGATGATGTTCAAGGAAGAGAGAGATGGACATTTGGATGATCGGAAAGTTGCAGGTTATTGGGAACAGATGGCCTACTGGTGTTAGGTCATTAAGCAGCTTATGAATGATCTAATTGAATGGTGGTGTGCGATCTATGGTCGGAAAGCCTGATACTTATTCTGAAGTTTACCTTTAGTTTAGTGAGACTACACAGCACATTGGTCTTCTGGATTTGGTAAAACCTGTGTTTAGGCCCAGGGTGCCCACAAAGTCAACTTTTAAGAAACAGCTGTGAATGTTATTTGTACCATCCCAGAATGTGTTAAACGGATCTAGATTTGATTTATAAATGCACAGGGAACATGGACATTCCAAATTTTGTTCTCAAAATATCTCAGGTTAGATCATAGGAAGGAAATTCTGGAGGCGTGTGTGAACAATGCTCCAACTCTCTGGTGAGGAAGATGCTGGCAAGGTATTGTGAATGCACTATTCTGGGCTGGTACTTTGTACTGCCATAAAATAAGTCTTTGTTTTTTACATAATAGAATACCTCATAATAAGTGTAGCAGCTATGTTCATGTTCAAACTCCAACGTTACTAAATTTATCTACAAAGCAGCAGCAAAGAGCCAGTTGTCCAACTATTTGACCCGGAGCAACCACATTGAAATGACGGCCAAAAAGCACATCAATACCTCTACTTCCTCAGGAGACAAGGAAGGTCAGCTTATCTCCAACAGCTATTACCATCTTTCACAGATGCATTGTAGAAAGCATCCTATCCGGATGCATCACAGCTTGGTTTGGGAATAGCCCTGCCCAAGACCGCAAGTAATTGCAGAGTTGTGAATGTAGGCAAGTCCGTCCCACAGACCACACTTCCCACCATTAACCGCATCTACACATCATGCTGCCTTGGAAAAGCAGCATAAAACCATTATCGAAGACTAGTACCACCCCATCATTCTTTCTTGTCCCTGGTCCTTTGAGCAGAAGGTACAGAAGCATGAAAGTGCACACCACCAAACTGAGGAACAGCTTCTTCCCCTCTGTTTATCAGGCTTCTGAATGGTACTTCCATAATCTACTGTACTGTCCACTTCATCTCTTCCCCAATTGCGGACATTGGACATGGTCCATGGAAATGATGCGCTACAGTGCTGAGAACTATATTTTGCACTCTGTATTTTCCCCTTTGCTCTCCGTATTGTGCTTGAGTTTGGCTAGATTGCACCTAGGGGCAGCACAGTAGTGCAACAGTAGAGTTGCTGCCTTACAACGGCAGAAACCTGGGTTCAAACCTGACTACAGGTGCTGTCTGTTTGGAGTTTGTACGTTCTCCTTGAGACCGCGTGGGTTTCCTCTGGGTGCTGCGGTTATTTTCCACATTCGAAATACGTGCAGGTTTGTAGATTAATTGGTATCTATAAAATTATCCCTATGTGTGTAGGATAGAACTAGTGTATGGTTGATTGCTGGTCGGTGTGGACTCGATGAGCTTAGAGATACAGCTGTTTCCATGCTGTATCTCTAAACACAACAAAACTACGTATAGTATTATCTGATTTAATTTGATAGCATGAAAAACAAAGCTTTGCGGTGTGTGCCGGTACACACAACAATAAGAAACCAAAACCCTGAACCTAAAACTAGGCCAGACTCCCTTCATTTACACCTGGTAGCCTCAGGAATGCAGACATTATAATCAAGGCCCTTTTTCACCATGCCAATTCCCTCTTCTCTTCCATCCAAAGCTACAAAGGCTTGAAGGCGTGTCCCAACAGATTCAAGAACAGCTTCTTCCCCGCTGTTATCAGATGACCGAATGGTGGTCCCATAAAATGTAATCCCGATCTTCCAACCTCCTGGATGTGGTAAGGATGTTTCCACTAGTGGGGGAGTCTCGGACAAGAGGCCACAGCCTCAGAATAAAAGGATGTACCTTTAGAAAGGAGATAAGGAGGAATTTAATTAGTCAGAGGGTGGTGAATCTGTGGAATTCATTGCCACAGACGGCTGTCGAGGCAAGATAATGGATATTTTTAAGACGGAGATGGACAGATTCTTGATTAGTCCAGGGTTATGGGGAGAAGGCAGGAGAATGGGGTTGAGAGGGAAAGATAGCTCAGCCATGATTCAATGGCAGAGTGGACTTGATGGGCCGAATGGCCTAATTCTGCTAATAGACCTGATGACATAAACTTATGAGCCTCATTGCAGACAGTGGACTTTTCCCTGGAACAGTAATGCTACCATGCTGTAGAACTACATTCTGCACTCCGCTATTCTTCTCTTCGCTCCACCAGTTGTACTTGTGTATGGCTTGAGTGTACTCATGTACAGCATGATTCTATGTGACTGGGCAACACTGTATCTTGGTACACATGACAGTAATACACCAACATCAACACCAATAGCTGAGACTCGCCTAAGCAGAGCGGACAAGGGATAGAGTCACTGACGTGCCATTGTCAATAGAGTGATATCAAAATCATTCAACTTTCTCTGTGAAAGATTCCTCCGAGTACATTTTGTTGGCATGAATCGAGCTGCTTATTTGTAACATCATTGCCAATCCATGCCATGGGATGATGTCGCCGTCGTGAATAAAGAGTTAATTGTGTCTCTCTTCTGCTTAAAGGCAAAAATGCATACAGATTTTTGAGTGGAAGTCAGAAAGTTGCTCTGGAAAAGGCTACTCATTCTTGCCTTTAAAGGAAAAAAGATTGCAACAGGGTCATATGGGCCACAGTGTATTTATACTAGAGCTTAGAAATATCAAACATGTCAAATCTTGCACGAGACTGGTGCATTGAATCCCCACCTGAAGTGACACACAGTCTACACATGATAGCTTTAGATAAATTTGTATATTTCTAGTCAGCTGGCTTGAATATGTTTCTAGTCAACCAAGTACTTCCCTCCTTCTTAAATATTCCTTTTTCTACAGTAGGCAATGCCCACTTTCCTAAATATTTTCAAAATTCTTTTTTTCCTTATTTCCATCTGCACTTAATTAAGGCTCCAAGAAAAAAAATCCTTATTTACCTTAACAGAAAGTGCTTCTCAGCTGGGTTTCATACTCACTGTGACTATAAAACAACCAGAATGTATACAATAAATTCAAAGGCAAAGTATTGTTTGCCATTCATTCTTTCTTTTACTTTCAATTAAAATTTTTCTTCCATTTTTCAATTCATCCAACCTTTCTTTCTCTCCAAGTTCCACATTCATTCCATCTCTGTGCTACTTAGATGCAACGGCAAGTCGTGGTCCCATAATCTGAAAGACACACAATTCAAATTATGATTATGATTTTAACTTTATAGTTATATTCTGTCAAACTCAAAGAATGCATTGGATATTGGGGTTATATTGTAGTTTGATTTTATGGTGAACTCTAGTTTAGTTTTTGTTTAGAGATACAGCATTTTGTTTAGAGATACTGCAAACTCCACACAGACAGGCCCTTTGACCCACCGAGTCCACGCCGACCATCGATCACCCGTTCAAACTAGTTCTATGTTATCCCACTTTCTCGTCCACTCCCTACACACTAGGGGCAATTTACAGAGGCCAATTAACCTACAAACCCTCACATTTTTGTGATGTGGAAGGAAACCAGAGGACCCGGAGGAAACCCATGTGGTCACAGGGAGAATGTGCAAACTCCACACAGACAGGTCATGATCTAACCTGGTGCTGGTCTATGGTGCAGTGAGGCAGCAACTCCACCAGCTGCGCCACTGTAGATAAACACAAAATGCTGGAGTAACTCAGTGGGACAGACTGCATCTTTGAAGATGAGGAATGGGTGATGTTTCGGGTCGAGACCTTTCTTCAGACTGAGAGTCAGGGGAGGGGGAGACTAGAGGTATGGAAGGGTAAGGAGTGAAAATGACCGATCAAAGCAGATGGTGATCAAGGAAATGTAGACCACTATGCTTTCCTTTATATTCAGATTTTTTATATTTCACAAATAAACTATTTGTAATAAAAAATATGTACAAAACAAACTGCGTGCAAAACTTCAGATACTTTCTTGGTTTGTCTATACAATCAATGTTGCTAGTGTTACACTCAGTTGTGTTAGCTCTTTCTTTTGTCCTTTCATTTTGGAAATTGAGATATTGTTGATGTTGATATTGTCTCTCCTCTATAAGACCTATAAGGTAGACAGGGTGGTCAAAAAGGCGTTCGGCACATTGGCCTTCATCAGTCAAGAGTATTGAGTATAGAAGTTGGGAGGTCATACTGCAGTTATATACGATGTTGGGGAGCCACATTTAAAGTATTGTACTCAGTTTAGGTCATCATGTTATAGGAAAGATGTTGTCAAATTGGAAAGGGTGTAGAGAAGATTAACGAGGCTGTTGCCAGGACTCGAGGGCCAGAGTTATCGGGAGAGGTTGAGCAGACTAGGATTTTATTCCCTGGAGCGCAGGAGTGGTGATCTTACAAAGACAAAATCAAAAGACAAGAAGAGAGGAATAGATCGGGAAAACGCGCAGTCTTTTTCCCAGAGAAGAGAAACTGAGGCCATAGGTTTAAGGTGAGGGGGAGGAAAGATTTAATAGGAACCTGTGGGATAAAAATGTTTACACAAAGGGTGGTGGATGTATGGAACGAGCTGCCAGAGGAGGTAGTTGAAACAGGTACTATCGCAGTGTTTAAGAAACATTTGGACAGGTACATGGATAGGAATGGTTTAGAGGGATATGAGCCAAACGCAGGCAGGCTGGGCTAGTGTAGATGAGACATGTTGGTTGGCATGGGCAAGTTGGGCCGAAGGGCCTGTTTCCACGCTTTATGACTCTATGAGGGGGTCAGCAAGCGATCTCTTTGTACTTGCTCAGACTTTATTGTGTAAATGGTGAAGGGTCTGGACCCGAAACGTCACCCATTCCTTCTCTCCAGAGATGCTGCCTCTCCCGCTGAGTTACTCCAGCTTTTTGTGTCGATCTAATAAACAGTAGGAACAGAACTGACAGTTTGCTGCCTCCACAAATGAGAACAGATACTGATGATTGGGAATTTGGTAAACAGCTGCAGTTTGAAGACTTGCTTCTGTAAAATGTGCAACCTTGTCAATGTCCATTGCTGAGTGCTGTGTCCACCACTGTAGATCAGTGGCTCATGTTATGAGTCATGCTTTTGTAGTTACGCCCACTAGCTTATTAGCATCGCGAGCTACTGCACTCCTTGGTATGAAGTTAACTCTCAAGTAAGAGCTTGTAGTTGTTTATTCTAAATAAACAGTGTATAACCTGACATGGTGTGAGGTCTTTATTATTACAAGGACTCAAAACCAACATGGTGTCAGAAGCGGGATACAAACCCACGCCTCCAATTGGAATCATCAACTCTGTCCTCGGGGAAGAGGAATGGAGATGGCCTCTATCGTACATGTGCCGGTTGTGTTAGCAGGCTGGTTGTGAAGTATCCGGACTATGTTTGACTTTACATGCATTTGTCATTGGTTGTGATTTTTGCGTTGCTTAGGTATGGGTATACAGTGTTATTGATTCTTTAATAGGGGGGGATGTAGATCAGTGGCTCATGTTATGTCATGCTTTTGTAGTTACGCTCACTAGCTTATTAGCGTCGCGAGCTACTGCACTCCTCAGTATGAAGTTAACTCTCAAGTGAGAGCTTGTAGTTGTTCATTCTAAATAAACAGCGTATAACCTGCCAAGGTGTGAGGTCTTTATTATTACAAGGACTCCAAACCAACAATGTTTGATGGAGAATCAATGAAAGAAATTAAGTGCAAGTTAATTTTAGGGATAGGTTGTCAACAGAAATGAATCACATGCAGTCAGGATATTTACCGTGCCAGGGAGTGTTTTAGCACAGGGCACAGCTTGAGTGCAAGCAGAACTGTCAGGGAAGACTGAAGATAAACTCATCCTAGGGCTGATTATTACCAGCGCTATGTTATACAGGGAAACCTATGATTGGCACACTACATCAATGTCCAGGCCTATTGTCGGTCAAAGAGCTGGATGGGCAAATGCAGTCTGTGGATTCTAGCTGGAATTTCAAGTGGTGAATTCAGATTTCCTCCTGACATTGACATCTAATGGCAAGCACACTAGTCTCGTTGCACGAAGCTTGATTTTCTGACACAATATTTTATTTTATTACATGCGGCAAGGCTTATCTTCAGTATTTTTCCTCAAAATCTTGATTAGGCGTTATGGGGAGAAGGCAGGAGAATGGGGTTTGGAGGGTGAGATAGATCAGCCATGATTGAATGGCGGAGTAGACTTGATGGGCCGATCGACCTAATTCTGTTCCTATCACTTATGATCTTATGACCTTAAAATGCTCAGCACAAAAAATAATATTACATTATTAATGCTAAGGGGCAACACGGAGGGTGGTGGGTATATGAAATGAGCTGCCAGAAGAGGTAGTTGAAGCAGAAACTATAAAAACCTTTAAAAAACATTTGGACATTTACATGGATTGGAGAGGTTAAGAGGGATATGGTCCAAATGTGGGCAGGCGGGACTAGTGTGAATGGGCCACCTTGGTTGGCATGAGCAAGCTGGGCCAAAGGGCCTGTTTCCGTGCTGTATGACTTTTTGACTCTAAGACTCTAAGTAAGCTGAGCACTTTGATTGTTTTATATACTGCCTTTAGTGTTACCTGTCGGTCACTGTTTATAGTTGATCGTTAGTGCTCTGAACTTATTAGTTGGTAAATGTTTTACTTGTTTGCTCAGCACAGTCCTTTATGGTTAAAGTCTGAGCTGTTGATGCTGTAAAAATGAAACTAAAGACACTTCGCCATGAGCTTGTTTGAAAGCAACACAATAAGCATGAGAAAAGTGAGGCCCAATGCAAATTGGGGGAAAAGCACCTCAGATTTCGCTTGGGCAGCTTACACTCCAGCAGTATGAATATTGACTTCTCTAACTTCAAGTAACCCTTGCTTTCCCTCTCTCTCCATCCCTCCCCCTTTGCCAGTTCTCCGACCAGTCTGACGAGTCTGAAGAAGGGTTTCGGCCCGAAACGTTGCCTATTTCCTTCGCTCCATGGATGCTGCTGCACCCCCTGAGTTTCTCCAGCACTTTTGTCTACCTGACTGTCCCCAAATACATTTTATCTCCGTTTGCTTGGTTTCACCTTCTCCTAGCTAACAATGATCTATTCTACATTATTCTTGATCCGCATTTCTTTTTCACAGCTTGCCCTTCCTTATCTCTGTCTCCCTCTCACCTGACTCTCAGTCTGAAGAGGGGTCTCGACCCAAAACATCACCCATTCCTTCTATCCAGAGATGCTGCCTGTCGTGCTGAGT
Organism: Malacoraja senta; assembly: GCA_038087875.1. Classification (NCBI taxonomy): domain Eukaryota; kingdom Metazoa; phylum Chordata; class Chondrichthyes; order Rajiformes; family Rajidae; genus Malacoraja; species Malacoraja senta. The sequence goes on from JAXLNO010004221.1 coordinate 15,540, forward strand.
TACCCCAACATTTTGTGTCTATTCTAGATAACATGGCAGACTGGTTAATGATTCTGGATTACATTTCACATCTGTTTGTTATTCCTAGTAAGCAGCCTGAAAATGATGAATCAAATGACGAACTGAAGATTTTTACCCTCAGTCTGTTGCTGCTTATAACATAAAGGAAAGACAAAGGCAATGTTTCAAAGATTTGGATCAGAAAACATTTTTGATGGGTGATATTTAGAATTCTAGAGAATAACAATTTGTTGCTCCCACTTTGTGTAGTAACTGCAGAAAGTCTAACAACAATGGAATGGACATCAGAACGGTTTGTGGAAGACAAATAGACAATAGACAATAGACAATAGGTGCAGGAGTAGGCCATTTGGCCCTTCGAGCCAGCATCGCCATTCAATGTGATCATGGCTGATCATCCCCAATCAGTACCCCATTCCTGCCTTCTCCCCATATCCCCTGACTCCGCTATTTTTAAGAGCCCTATCTAGCTCTCTCTTGAAAGCATCCAGAGAACCTGCCTCCACCACCCTCTGAGGCAGAGAAATCCACAGACTCACCACTCTCTGTGAGAAAAAGTGTTTCCTCGACTCCATTCTAAATGGCTTACTCCTTATTCTTAAACTGTCGCCCATGGTTCTGGACTCCCCCAACATCGGGAACACGTTTCCTGCCTCTAGTCTGTCCAAGCCCTTAACAATCTTATATGTTTCACTGAGATGCCCTCTCATCCTTCTAAACTCCAGAGTGTAGAAGTCCAGCAGCTCCATTCTCTCAGCAATAACAAATAATAGCATCGGTGTGTACCAAATCCCTTACAAAGTTTCCACGCGTTGCAATATCCAATGCGTCAACTGTTTTATGCTTAAACATTAAATGTTAAACTTTTCATTCCCAGTGCTCCCTTAAAACAAAAAGAAAGTCAAACTTTTTGGAGTTCTACGTTGATTTCACATTTGTCTATTTTGACATTTTACTCAGAGTACTCGGTATGAACTAGTTAATTCATAGTCAGTTGGAGGAAACATTTGCTCATGCAGTAATTGACTTCCCATACATCTTGCTGGTATAGAGGGCAGACAAATTTGGCATTTCTGCTAAACCGACCAGATTCTTGAAAACTGCTGCAAACCAATCCATTGCGGTTCAACAGATGTAAGCACTTTAAACAAGAGCAACTGTTAGCATTTACTTGCGTATGACTATCCAGACACTTGTGACCTTTTGTCCAGAGTGCTCATTAGACATTTCATAAACAAACAATGGCTGCAAGGATGAAGCAACCTCTGTTATTGCGGAAGGCAATGTCAGAGCTCTTAAAGACAGTTGTGGTCTTAAGACAATTCTGCTCCTATTGCCCTTGACAATATGAAGTGTAGTTTAGGCGATGGAGCCTTCAGGGCGATGGGGCCTCGGCGGCGGTGAAGCCTCGAGGCGGTGGGGAAGCCTCGCGGGTCGAGCCGTGATCGGCGGTCGGTGAGAGTGTGGGGGAACTGCCGTGAAGGGTGGGAGTAGAGGACCCGGCTCTGGGGAGACCGTCGTGAAGAGGTGGGGGGGTAGTGGAAGAACAATGGAGGAACCGGCGCGGGGGAACCGCCGTGGGAGGTGGGAGAACAGAAGAGCAGCCGGCGTACTTTGTAACTTTGTCAGCACCGTAGTTGGCCACTATTTGTATACCCAGGGTATGCAAGCAAAGAATATCTCTGTGCCTTGTCACATGTGATAACAAAGTATTCCTTTCCTTTCCATTGAAGATGTAAAACATGGAACGTGGTTAGTTAAGACTGGGTACTGCTAACGGACCCATAGAAAATAAAAAACACACAATAAAAGGTTAAATGAAATCTTAGTAATTTTAGTTTACATCAAGAGCAGGAGAATGGGGTTGAGAGGGAAAGATAGATCAGCCATGATTCAAGGGCAGAGTAGATTAGATGGACCGAATGGCCTAATTTTTCTCCTATAACTTATGAACTTATGAATGTCAATAGCAGGAAGAAGCGCATTGCTTCAAAGATGTCGGATGAGAGAGTCCATTAGTGAAAATCTATGCATCTGTCTGACCAGCTGATACCAGCCCTTGGTATGATATGCCATGGGAGATCTGGAACCCAGAGAGCTCCCGGTAGTATCCAAGTAGACCTGAGCAAGACTTGATCACATGCATTGATCACTCGGCTAAGAGATAGCTTTCTCGGTCTTCAAAAACAAAGAGTATCGACTTCAACAGTCAGATAAAGCTGACCCTCTCTGGAGGTTATGTCACAGCAGTACTGGCATTCAGTGTGTTTGGAATATTGTGTGCAGTTCTGGTTGCTCCATTACAGAAAGGATGGTCAAGCTTTGGAGATGGTGCGGAGGGGGTTTACCAGACTGTTGCCTGGATTATAGGGTTTCAATTACAGGGAGAGGTTGGATAGACTTGGTTTGTTTTCTCTGGCATGTTGGAGGTTGAGGGGGGACCTGCTAGACGTATAGAAAATTAGAAGAAGCATGTATAGGGTGGACAGTCAGAACCTTTTTTCAGTGTGGACGTGTCCAACACTAGAGGGCATAGCTATAAAGTGAGAGGGGGGAAGTTGAATACAGATGTGCAGGAGACATTTTTACACAGAGCGGTGGCGAGAGGGTGCCCGAAACTCCCTGCCAGGGGTGGTGGTGTTGGAGGCAGATACGATAGTGGCATTTAAGAGGCTTTAAGATATATACATGGAAGTGCAGGGCCTAGAGAGATATCGAACATGCACAGGCAGGTGAGATCAGTTTAACTTGGAATCGTGTTCAGCACAAACATTGTGGGCCGAAGGGCCTATTCCAATGCTGTACTGTTCTATTCGTAGCAGATAATACACTGAAACATCTGGAACAGCAGGACATCTGCTGTGTTACACCTGAAAGAAACCGGACATGATAGACCCCAAAACTTTATTTTACGAGTGAATGTTGTGAACATTGCGACCAGAATTCTCCTTATCTTAAAACAGAGAGACGTGGAAAGGTGGAGTCACAATGTGGACTCTCACGTTTAACTAACCAGAAGTGACTTGGCTTTGGCCGCTGATGACCGGTAATGAGACTGTGCTTGTTGCCCTTGTCATCAGTGTCCCCCACACCAGCTGTGATGGAAAACTGTCCAACAGCTCAACTACGCTTATTCTTTAGGGGACAACAAGACTACAAACGGATCGGAAGGGGACAATGAAACTGGACCTAGCATCTCTTTACATTCTCGTCTCAAAAGAAGATCTACTATCAGCGCAACTTGTAGATGGACATATTGGCGCCACTGTATGTCAGTAGAGTGCATGTTTAGACTGAAGAATGGGCAATAATTCAACCAGGGCATTTTGATCTGCTTGTTGTGTCCATCCTCTTCAATACAGCTGGAAGACACCCACCCAGGACACTCACATTCCTGATCGGAAGCCTTTGGGACATCTGAAGGTGAGTCACTCACCCGTCTCTGACCTTTCGCTGTAACCACACATTAACGTGGCTGGTCCAGCTGAGTCAAAGACAGAAAATGCTGAAAAAACTCAGCTGGTCAGGCAGCACCTGTGGAAAAAAAGAACAGAAGGAAACCACAAACACGACAGGCAGGCTCTCCACAGTATTAAGTGATGCACTGCACCCATTATTCATGAAGACAAGAATGATTAAGGCCAGAGATATTTTGACACCCCCACCCCCCACCCCACTTTTCACCAGCTGTAAACACACACGAGAATTTTGCACCAAGGATTTGTATGTTTTCCTTGTTTTTTGGCACAGCCTTTTTCTTTTCACTATCCTGCAGAATTTATGTATACTGTAATTTATGTTTTTCTGTGTTGTCCGAGTCTATCTGTCTGCGATGCTGCTACAAGCAAGATTTTCATTGTACCTGCACCTCACCGTACTTTGTGGAATACACAATTAATTCAACTTGACTTGGCTTGTGTCTTTTTTACTACGTTGCTTTGTTTGGAAGATTTTTGGTTCTTTAATGAGTAATACCTCAATCATTCTTTTCTTGAAATAGTCCATGTTGGGCATTGCGGAAGGAAGAAAACCTTAGTATTGATAAAATTACTGTACTCTAAGTCTTTAGTTGGTGTGCACCTTTACATCAGTGAGACCAAGCAGAGACTAGGCGACCATTTTTCCGGACACTTGCACTCAGTCCGCCAAAGCCTGCTGGATCTCCCGGTTGCTCACCATTTAAACTCCCCGTCACATTCCCATAGTGACCCTTCTGTCCTGGGCCTCCTCCATTGCCAGAGTGAGGTCACATGAAAACTGAAGGAACAGTACTTCATATTCCACTCGGATAGATTGCAACCCAATGGTTTGAACATTGAATTCTCCTATTTTAGGTTAAACAACCCCCCCTTTCCACCACCCGCTCCCTCCCTGTGCCCCCATCTGGATGCACATCCATTTCACTCACACACCCTCCCCCCTCCCTTCCTTCCACCTATATTCCTTCTTCTGGCTTCATATTTTGTACCTTTTCTATCCGAACCTTCGTACGTCACATTTTTCTGTCTTTTCATGTCTCGCCTTTGTCCAACCATCTGCTAATGAACCCCCCCTCATCTGTATCCACCTATCACTCGCCAGGCTTTACCCTTCTTTCTCTGCCCTCCTGCAATGTCTGAAGAAGGATCCAGACCTCAAACATCATACAGCCATGTTCTCCAGAAATACTGCCTGGTTTGTTGAGTTACTCCAGCACTTTATATTTTTTTGGTAAGCCAGCATTTGCAGTTCCTTGTTTCTACATTGCACCCTAAGCCTGCTATTGATTGATTGATTGAAAGATGCAGCATGGAAACAGGCCCATCGGCCCACCGAATCCACGCTGACCAACGATCATCCTTTCGCACTAGTTCTAACTTCTTCCACTTTCTCATCCACTCCCTGCGCACGAGGGACAATTTACAAAGGCTAATTAACCTACAAAATGCACGTCTTCGGGATGTGGGAGGAAACCGGAGGAAACCCACGCGGTCACAGGGAGTACATGCAAACTCCACACAGACAGCACCCAAGGTCTGTTTCGAACCTGTGAGGCATCAGCTGAGCCACTGTGCCACTATATTGTGAAAATGGACCAAAGGGTGCTTTGAAGTGCCACTGTCTTCTCCAAAATAATTACAGGACAAGTCAGGCAATATCCATCCACCTCCTCCTGAACAGAATTTACTAATCCCTTCAAAGCTTTTATCTCCCCCTCTGCAATCCACACAACAGGCCATCCAGGTGTTAATATCATTAGAGATGTTATTTATATCTGACACCCTAGACATTTTATGATGTGAAAGATGAACATTTACACTACTGTTCCACAGAGAGTTTAACAGAGTTTGCACCACTGAGTGTAGAGAAGGTCAAAGTTCCCAGTAAGTTTATCTACTTCATAAAATATCAGCTCAAAGTTCGAAAAGAAAATTCTCCCAGTGAAGCTGAAGACCTCAGTTGAGCAGGTCCATTAGGAACATTTTAAACTCATATGGTAGATCTGTTAGAGTTATTCAGGAAATCTGTTTTCTCATCACTCGCCAGTCTTCTCGCATGGAGATGATCTTTTGCATGTACGAGCGAGCCACCTTTCCTTTCATTTGCATTTTAGAGATCTTGATTAAATCTCTTCCAACTTCTCCCTTGAATTCACGGAAAGTCCCAAACTCTCTTCCATGTCCTATGGCAGTTTCTGGCAGATGGAGGGCACCAGCAGCACAGTGGCATAGCCAGTTCCATCCCGAACTCGGATGCTGTCCGCGTGGAGTTTGCGCGTTCTCCCTGTGAATGCGAGCAGGTCTGGCACTTTCTTTGCTTGAGACTTTAGAGATACTTTAGAGATACAGCGTGGAAACAGGCCCTTCGGCCCGGAGTCTGTGCCGACCAGCCATCACCCCATAAGCTAACACTATCCTAGACACTTGGGACAATAGACTATAGACAATAGATAATAGGTGCAGGTGTAGGCCATTCGGCCCTTCGAGCCAGCCATTCAACGTGATCATGGCTGATCATCCCCAATCAGTACCCCGTTCCTGCCTTCTCCCCATATCCCCTGACTCCGCTATTGTTAAGAGCCCTATCTAGCTCTCTCTTGAAAGCATCCAGAGAACCTGCCTCCACCGCCGAGGACAATTTATTATTTTACCGAAGCCAATTAATCTACAAACCTGGAGTGTGGGAGGAAACTGGAGCACCCAGAGAAAACCCACGTGGACACAGGGAAAACATACAAACTTCATACAGACAGCACCCATGGTCAGGATTGAACCAGGGTCTCTGGCGCTGTAAGGCAGCAACTCTACCGCTGCGTTACTGCTATTCTTCGTTATTAAAGGCAGCGATACCCAGCATATCTCCAGATGTGGGCTTCAGCACAACCGCTTAAGTGTTCATCTCATTCATCATTTAATTAACAACAAATATTTGGAGCAAACATGGCACTTACATTGTACTGTATTATTAGCTGCATCCAAATCAGACTTGTCAGTGGTTGGACAGTCTGCTGCCAAGGTCATGGGGTTCCCAGAACGTGTTGATGGACCTTAAATAAATCCCAGCCGCCTCATATAAATGTACGAAGTGATACTTGTTTCTTTTCCACACACTCTCCCACAAGCATTTTGTACAAACAGATTACATACGACCAGAAAAAAAGCTTCTTTTACTTTCGAATCTATCTCAGTCCTAAAGAGAGATCAAAGGAGTGGCAAATCTAGCAGAGCTGCTCCCTCACAACGCCCGAGACCAGGGTTCGATTCTAACTGCAGGTGCTGTCCACGTGGAGTTTGCATATTTTCCCTATGACCATGCTTAGTTTATAAGGTCATAAATGATAGGAGCAGAATAGTAAGATTAAATGAGAACTTACCAGTTTGAAGTTTGATCATCATTTTATGAGGAGTTACGTTGAGGGATTACGTGAAGAGCCCGTCGGGACGCATGCGCGACATATCTTCAAAGCAGTGGTGTGAAATCACAGATACGGTAGTCGAAATAACACAGTAAGATAAGAACAATAATACCTGCTGACCTTTATAATAGAGGGTGGGCGTGGAGGGCATGTAATCCCTCAACGTAACTCCTCATAAAATAAAGATAAAACTTCAAACTGGTAAGTTCTCGTTTAACTTACTATTTTACTTCGGAGTCACGTGAGTGACTACGTGAAGATTTTAAAGCTCTGTGATTTCATGCCACAGAACGAGTCCATGCTTCACACCCTGCTGTCGTAGACTTGAGGAGGAAGTATGTTAACAAATCCAGACATGAATCAATTGTTAAAAGAAACAATAAGTGATTTATTAACACAAATTATAATAATGACCCCTATCCTTCGGGGCGTATTATAAAACAGAACTCAAAATAGTATCTGCAAAAGTCACAGGCTTAGCAACTGGCTTATTATAGAATTCTTGGAAGGTCTCCCTGGACCATCCTGCCGTACCTAAGATGTGATCCATTGGAGCCTCCATGTGCCGTGCTGCCGATGTGGCTGCAGCCCTGGTGGAATGAGATTTGTAAATATCAGTATCCACCCCTGCAGCCCCAAAAACCTGTTGAAGCCACCTGGATATTGTTTGGGTCGATACCCTGTTGTGAGGTCTTTTGTGGCTCACTAAAAGTGCCAATTCTTTGCCTCTTACTTTAGCTGTTAGTTCTATGTAAAGTAACAGATGTGTCATAACGCATAAGCGCACATCTGTAGGGTATGCCCGAAACTCTAGTTTAAGGCTGGATAACCCTGGTCTGTTTTGTTTTACCAGTTCATGAATATAAAAAGTTATATCATTTGTCCCTTTGGCCATCGAGTCCAGTCGTAATTTGTGTAGCGATTGCACCCGCTGGGCCGAGACCAGTGCCATCAGCATTACCAATTTAAGGGTAAGTTTCTCCAGGGACAGGGACGTTGCTGGTGACCAACCCCGAAGCAACGTCAACACAATACTCACATCCCAAATGTTAGAGTATCTTGCCCTAGGGAGATTCGAGTTAAACATACCCCTCATTAGTTTGGAAACCAAGGGGTGAGACCCCAGTGAATGGTGGTCGAATCCCCACCACAAATAGGTGGATAGGGCACTCCTGGCGCTGTTGATGGCACTGTAGCTAAGCCTTTCATCAAAATGAAGGTTAGCCAGGAACTCCAGGACATTGGTTACAGTGGCTGAGTTATACTCAACATTAGTCCTGGAACAATAACGTTCCCATTTCCTGATGTAAGTCAGGTACTGTTTTCTGGTAGACTCTCTTTGTGCTGCTGCGATCATGTTGATGGTTCGGTCCATCAGTCCAAGATCCAGAAGTGGCCTATTCAAATTCTGCAAATTATCAGATTAGTCCTGTTATGGCATGGATGACTTTCGCCAGTTACAGGATGGACCATCAAGTCTGGTCTTTTAGTGACGGCCATACATGGTTCTGAAACCATGTCGAGAACCACAGGGAACCATGGCTGGGTAGGCCAGTCGGGTACTACCAAAATACCTGACGCAGAGTCTTGTTGTATTTTGCGTAAGACCCGACTGATGAGGCAGAAGGGGGGAAATGCATAGAAAAACAAATTTCCCCAGTGCAGCGAAAATGCGTCCATCGCTGCTGCCCCAGGGTCTGGTTCCCACGCAACATATGTCGGCAACTGGTGGTTAAGCCTAGATGCAAATAGATCGATATCTGGTGTTCCATATCTTGCTATGATGTCTGCAAACACTTTGGGGTCCAACATCCATTCAGTGTTGTCATTAAATTTCCGTGAGCTGGTGTCTGCCACTGAATTAACTTTACCTGGTAGGTAAATAGCAGATATCCAAATGTTTCTCTGGATACACCATTGCCAGATTGAATTGGCCAGATCATCACATGGTATTGATCTGATTCCACCCATGTGATTAATATAAGCCACCACAGTGGTATTATCTATTTGCAGGCGAACATGCAAATGATGCATTTTTTAACAGTACGCCTTCAAACCATAGAATGCTCCCAACATTTCCAAATAATTTATACCAAGTGTATAAAGCAAAGATGATTCATGCGCATCCCATCTGCCCCCACAACTGGAGATGGTGTTGGTGGCTCCCCAACCTTGAGCGCTGGCATCAGTCTGTAATACAACTGACGGGTTGCTAATAATAATGGAGCTGTAGGAATGCCGAATGTTATGTGTCCACCATCGCAGTTCCAAAATAGCTTTTGTTGGTAATTGCATTGGTCTATCGAAATGACCAGCATGATGTTTAAGTGCTCGCACCTTTGCTCTCTGTAAATTTTGATAGTGCAAAGGTCCAAAGTGTATCGTTGGAAAAGCAGCTACGATTTTGCCAATTACCCTTGCTACTAGTCTGATAGATGGTTGACTGATGACAGCAAGGTTGCTGCAAACTTCCATTAATTCAGTTGCCTTTCACCTAGGTAAAGTCACAGTCATGTGAACTGAATTAATGGTGAATCCCAAATAATCCATAGTCGTGGATGGTGTTAACTTTGATTTATCTGGATGTATGATAAACCCCAGTTTCTCAAATAGACCTATGGTAGCTGTAACAGCTAAATAGGCTAATTCGTAGGTTTTACCCACGATTAGTATGTCATCTAAATACGCCATGACTATATGTTTTTGTTTCCGAAGAACCGCCATACCTGGTTTCAGTAATTTAGTGAATAATCTGGGGGCTGAGGTCAACCCATTAGGTAGTGCTTTGTACTGCCAAAGCTGCCCCATCCAGTTAAACTTCAGATATCGGCGGTGATCCTTGTGTATAGGCACCGAATACTATGCATCTTTTAAATCGATGCATGCCATGAAGTAGCCTTCGGAAATCAATTGTTTGGCCATGACAAAGGTTTCCATTTTGAAGTGAGTATACTGCACAAATGTGTTCAATTGTCTTAAATCAATAATGATGCGACATCCACCATCTTTTTTTTTTTTGTGAAAATGTTTGACACAAATTCTTGAGACTCATGTTGAGATCTCTCAATTACACCCTTAGTATAAAGCCTCTTAATTTCAGCATGACCATCCAACTTCTCTTGTTGTGATAGAATAAATGATCTGATGGGCGCATGCTGAACCGGAGGAAGGCGTTTGTTTTCTAATTCAATTTCATATCCTTGAACACTATGCAGTAGATAAGAATCAGAGGTTATTGATCTCCATGCCTCACTAAACCAGTGTAACCTACCACCAACAAGTGTACCCATTGCACCCGCTAAGTCCTGCGAGGAACCAGACCCACCTACCTCCATGGTTACCACTGGGGTGTTCATCTCTTTTTCTTCTGCTTCTTGGCCGATTGAGGTGCTGGTATTCGGGGTTGGCGCATCTTCCACGAAGGTCGCTCTGGGCCGCGGTCTAAAAAAGACCTTTGTCCTTCTTTGTCCAAAAGACGTTTGGTGGGCGGCGCGACTCTCGTCAGCATCGGCCTCTGCAGTCCGTCTGTCTTTTTATTATTTTTTGTCTAGTTTTTATGTAGTTTTTATTAATTTTTTTTTGTGTCGAGGTATGTGTGTGGGGGTGGGGGGGGAAACTTTAAAATCTTCCCTCTGCACGGGAGACCCGACCTTTTCTTGTCGGGTCTCCGTTGTCGTTGGGGCTGGGCAACGTGGAGCGGCCTCCAGCAGGAACGACCTGGGGCTCCAGTTGCGGAGCTGCGGACTTCTCACCGTCACGGGGCTGGCCGAGTCCGGAGCGGGTGAAGCTGTGGTGGAGCGCTGCTGCGACCCGACCCCTGGAGATTCGGAGGCTACAACCGCGGGTCTGGCGGACGGCAACACCGGAAGCCCGCGGGTCCCTGGTGGGAGACCGCTTTTCAGGGCTTTCGTGGCTTCAACAGCGGCGACTTCTCCCGCCCGAGTTGCGGGGTTGAAGAGCACCTGGAGCGGGGCTTTACATCACCGCCCCGCGTGGCTTGGAATGGCCGCGGGACTTTGCGAGCGCACGCCGGGGCTCTTACACCAAGACCCGGTGCGCGACCTTGCATCACCCGGCGTGGCTTTAATGGCCGCGGGATAATCACCATCGCCCGCAGGGGGCTTTGACTTTGACTCTGACATCGGGGGGTGAGTGCAGTGGAGAGATAAGTTTTTTTTGCCTTCCATCACAGCGCTGTGATGGATGTATGTGTAAATTGTGTTGTGTCTCGGGTCTTCTTCGTTTTGTAATGTATGGCTGCAGAAACGACATATCGTTTGGACCTCAACGGGGTCCAAATGACAAATAAATTGTATTGTATTGTATTGTATTGTATTGTATTGTATTGTATTGAGCTGCGGCCTTCGAGCTTTCACCAGCTTCGACATGACTTGGCCTGATGGTGGATGCGTAGGGGTACTGTCGCCGAGGTATTTTCCCCGATGCTTTGATGAGCCCGGCGGCTTTCGCCTCTTCATCCAGGTCTTTAACCTGTTTGGACAGATTGCCCCTAAATAACAAAATTGGCCGCGGTGTGGTGTTGGTCTTACACAGAGCTGCAAATTTGGGGTTCAAGGCTGGGCAGATGGAGTTCTTACGGAAACAGTTAATCTCGAACTGTATATTGCAGAGCATCGCCAGCGTATCTTGCTGCGCCTCTGTCATATCCGTGTCATCCACCGACCGGGCAAATGCTGTAATCACAGTTGTTAAAAGTTTAAGGATTTTCTGCATTTGTACCTCCTGTGCCCTTACACCTGCACCAATATGTCCCCAGATGGAGGGATTCATTGCTGGGACATTCAGTGAAGTACAGTTCCCTGGTGCCAGGTATTTTGCAGTGGTTTCATTAAGTGCCTGTTCTTGTAATTGATGGGTTGATAGGTAGTCAACGCTGGCTGCTAGTTCTTGTTTCAGCGGCTGCCCTGACTGTGGAGGCACCGCAAACTTTTTCACCATGCCCAGCATCTTCTCTTCTGGCACCCCCAGCACACTTGAAGTCTCTTCAGCCAACCCTTGTTCGGAGTCAGCCCAGAAATGACTCCCAATGCTCCCCTCTGTCGAGGGAGATACATTGTGCAGCCCTGAAAAAGGTACTGCCATGGGCGTCCTAGGAGGCCCGTAGTGACATGACTCCTTCACCCGGAGTTTGTCACGGTGAAGCAATTGCTCCACTAGCCGCTCCAGACGTGTAATGCGACTACTGTCGCTGTCTGCCGGTGGCGTTTGCTCATGGCCCGACACATCGGAGTCCATGAGCGTGTCCCATCTATTGGCGTTCCTGTCAGCCTGTGGCGACCCAGGCTGCACAGGTGCCGGGACAGAGACCGCTGATCGCAAAGATTGCGATGCTGCAGTCGGTCGGTGCTGGCTCCCGGTACTTCCGCGGTCCTCCTCAGCCAGTTTCTTAGCGGCCCGTTTGGACTTGGTACGGGTCCTGTCCATCGTTGTCCTTCCTGGAACAGAAAGACACACGAAAAACGACCTCAGAGTAAGAAACTTACCGGTAGGTCTCTGTTTTAAGCTTACCGCTGCCGGGAGCGTTCACCCCCCCCGCCTGTCGCTCTCAATTGCGCTAGCGATGTATGCTGCGCATGCGCCCTGGCAGGCTCTTCACGTAGTCACTCACGTGACTCCGAAGTAAAATAGTAAGATTAAACGAGAACTTAGCAGTTTGAAGTTTGATCTTTATTTTATGAGGAATTACGTTGGTGATTACGTGAAGAAGACCCGTCAGGGCGCATGCGCGTCAATCTTCAAAGCAGCGGTATGAAATCACAGACAACACCATAATTGAAGTAACATATTAAGATGATCAACATGAGAACTACCATTATGACCTTTTTTCTATGAGAGAGGGTTGGGCGTGGCGGGCACGTAATCACCAACGTAACTCCTCATAAAATAAAGATCAAACTTCAAACTGGTAAGTTCTCGTTTAATCTTACTATTTTACTTCAGAGTCACGTGAGTGACTACGTGAAGATTTTAAAGCTCTGTGGTTTTTATGCTGCAGATCAGAATCCCGGCTTCTCACTGCATCGATTGACTCTGAGTATCATCAATAATGCTGTAAACATGACATTGCATATCATGCAAAAACAAAGTTTTATTTTTGGTCATAAAACAACCAATAAACCCTCTTAATGTAGGGGCAACAAACGAAACAGAATTAAACAGTATTGAAAACAGACTTTAAACAATAGCAACAGCACTCAATATTGAGTTGGCAAACAGCCCTCCATCGGCAATCGGCCGATGGTAGTATTGCTGAAACACAAGTTCATTTTTCCAACCTGCGGCTTTTAATATATGGTCGATGGGAACGTGCATCGCCCTGGCCGCGGATGTTGCTACTGCGCTAGTGGAATGAGATGTAAACACATAAATGTTAATTCCTGCCTGAACCAAGTCTTGCTTTAACCACCTTGAGATAGTCTGAACTGCCACTCTTTTATGTTGGCTTCTTGTAACTGACAAATAATCCTGTTTCTTCTTGTCTTAAAGCCCTTGTGGCTTCAATGTAATGTAACAAATGTGTCCTTACACATAAACATGGAGCTGTAGGATATGCTGAGAACACAATCTTAAATCCTGTCACACCTGGCCTGCTTTGTTTGAGCAGGTCATAAATATAAAACAGAACATTCTCTGTATTCACTTCCATTCTATCTAACTGAAGTTTTTGCAAAGTCTGCACTCTCTGTACTGACACCAATGCCATTAGCATAGCCAATTCAGCAAATTTATAGACGTGACAGGGACCCAATGACGAAGCATGTTTTTTATTTTTATTTTTTATTTTTATTTATTAGAAGTACATTACATTACAACCACATACATTAGTACTCGTCACTTATGTCTTCTTACAATTAATGTACTCCATTTAATTTTTACACTAGAAAAAGAAAAGATTGAAAGAAAGAAGAAAGTGAAGGAAAAAGTGAAAGTGTAGAAAATGTGACAACAAAAAAGGACGAAGACCCTATAAGAGCAAAATTAAAAAACAAAAGAAAAAGAGTTAAGAAATAGACCCTAGAAAAGAAAGAGAAAGAGAAAGTGGAAAAAGAGAGAAACAAATATTTTAATGAGCATTATGTAAATGGGACATACCAACTCTTCAACTAGCATCCCCCCTTACCTGACCTCAATTTTTTTTTAAAGTACTTTTGCACCCTATATTTGTAATAATTCTATAAATGCAGACCACGTCAGGTGGAAGTGATCTGGTTTACCTGCTAGGAGGAGTCTTATATCTTCTAGGTGTAATGTTTCGAACATATTTGAAGTCCACATATTTATAGTTGGTATTGGAGACTTCAAAAATTTTAGAATTAGCTTTTTTCCAGTTATTAACCCATAGTCCATTAGTTTCTTTTGAAACACATTTAGTTCTGGGATGACGAAGCATGTTAAGAACAGCGCTAACATCGCAGATTACCATATACCTAGGCTTAGGCGGTTTGGAATTAAAGATTCCTTCATCAACCTAGATATGAGAGGGTGAGAACCTATACTTTGTGTCCGTGTACCTATTACAAGATATGCCGACAAAGCACTTCTAGCTGTATTGATAGCAGTATAGCTCAGACCCTCATCATAATAAAGTGTAGATAAAACTCTAACACATTTTCAATAACTACAGTATCATATTGAATATTCTTTTGAACACCATATCGTTCCCATTTTTTAAATTATTTTTTTATTTTTTATTTTTTTTACATAAGTCATATACTGCTTTTGAGTATTCTTTCTCCAGGCTGCAGTGAGTATATCCACCGTTGGCCTAGAAAGTCCTCGACCAATGTAAGGCATTCTTAAAAACCTGCAAATTAACAGATCAATACGATCACATAACGGATGAACTTAACGCGTTACTGGATGGTCCAGCAAATTCCTACTGTTTGGAATCAGCAAAAGGAGGTTGGATCGCTATCTGTAACATCAGAGGGAACCATGGTTGAATTGGGCAATTTAGTATCACCAAAACCCCTGAAGCGGCATCCTGCTTGATTTTCTCAAACACCGAGCTATGAGGCATAATGGTGGGAAAATGTACACAAACATATCATCCCAATTTAGTGAAAAAGCATCAATTGCCACTGCCCCTGGATCTGGTGCCCATGAAACATATTTTGGCCTTCCATATAGAAGTACTATGTTCTTGAACACATCCTGGTTCAACATCCACTCTGTATTATCATGGAATTTTCGTGAGCTGCCATCTGGTACTACATTAAGTTTCCCTGGCAGATAGCTCCAATCCAAATATCCATACTCCAGGTCCAATTTTATTTGCCAACCTGTCACATGATAATGATTTGATTCCACCCATGTGATTCATATAAGCAACTGTTGTAGTGTTGTCTATTTGGCACTGCACATGCAAACTAGTTTTGTTAGTGCCATAAGCCTTGAGTCCATAAAATACTATTGGTTAATTACCCATGTTTGCAGAAGCAATGTCCATCTGTCTCCACAGCTGGATCTTGTATCAGTAGCACCCCACCCAAGTGCTCTGACATCTGTCTGCAAAATCATGGAAGCTTGGTCCAATAACACTTTGGAACTACTAGTGGACACATGCTGAATCAATCATTGTACATCAGGAACAGCCTCTATTGATAGAAGCATAGGTCTATTATAATGACCCCAATGTATCCTCAGTGCTTGTTCCTTTGACCTTTGTAATTGTAGATAATAAAGTGGCCACTATTGAACTGCTGGAAATGCTGCCAGCAATTTCCGCAGCAGACTCGTCACCTGGCTAATTGAAGGCTGTGTGTCAGCAATTAACTTGATACAGCTCTTAATTAGCTCTACCCTTTTTTGCCTGGGCAAGTCACAATCATGTTGATTAAGTCTATTGTGAACCCAACTAGTCAATTTGTGTCACAGGTATTAATTTAGATTTCTCTGGATAGGTTATGAAGCCCAATGATGCTTCAGCTGTTTCCTACAATCAAGATATTATCTAGTTAAGCCATGAGCACCTGCCCTTGACTTCTCATCATGCCTAGAATAGGTTTTAACAACTTTGTAATTACTCTAGGAGCTGAAGACAAACGATTAGGCAGTGCATTGTATTGCATAATTGCCCCATCCAGATGAATTTTAAATCTTCTATCCTGCAAATAAACAGACACTGAATCCGGATCTTTAAGATCTCCTCAAACGTTTCCATCTTAAAATGTCTATACCGTACAAAAAGGTTTAAGACTATTCAGGTCCAGTATAATTCTGCATCCCCCATCCTTTTTTGGTCTGGAAAGATATTGGACACAAACTGATGGCTTTGGTAAACTGCATTAGCAATTACACCTTTATTACATAAGCTTGCAAGTTCCACCTGAACTTCCAATTGTTCAGTGATACTGAAGTCAAACTCCTTTTTTGGAACATGTTGCATGGGTAAATCAGAATTTGCATTAAGCTTTTTTGATACCCTTCAATAACCTTCAGTATAAACATATCTGAGGTAAACATTTAATTGTATCCCATTAGATCTGTCTACATGAGAACCAGACACACTTACATCCTTACCACCTGGCATTCTTCCCCGGCCTCGAGCTGGATATCTCACCTTCCCTGGTGCTGCTACAGCCGAACGCCAACTGCGCTGCATCGTAGCTGGACTCGTCCCTTGCCCAGACCAGTCTCCTCGCTTATAGGGATACTTCCTCCAGCTCCTTCACCTGCTGTGCGAAATCCTCGCCAAACAGCTGTGCCGGTTGCACTGTGCCAGGCTGGCAGAGTGAAGCATATTTAGTGTTGATGGTTGGTCTAAACGCAGTCTTGCGGAGGCAGTTGATCTCAAAGTGGGCACTCCACAATAGCGCCACACCTTTTGTTGTAATTCTTCATGGCCTCTCCATCCACCATCCTGACAAAGCTCGTTATGCCAGATGCCAGCAACTTTAAAAATATGCTGGAGCTTCACCTCCTCCTGGGCTCTCATTTGTATGCCCATCTTGCCCCAAATCTTCCTGTTCCCAACAGGAACTTTTAACAGGCCACAGTTGATTGGGGCTTCATGCTTCCTTACTGTCTCATCCATTGTCAGCTCCTGTAGCTGATGTGAGACTTGGTAATTTATGCTGGTGGCAAGTTCCTCACCCAGAGGCTCACCAGCGTCCGACGACATGGCAAACCGTGCTGCACACGGTGTCAGCTCTGGCAGCTGCCTGCCCACCCTTTGGAAGTCGTCGTCGGACTCAGGGTCAGAGCGTATCTGCCCTTCTGCCCTCACCTCTTGCAAAGAGGGTGCTTTCAAGCAGGCCTCTACTAGGCACTGCCGGCGGAGCTTTCCCGACGGCCTCCCGCCCACACAACTCCTCCTGGAGTGTGGCTTTGTGAAGCAGGCCTCTCCTAGGCACTGCCGGCGGAGCCTTCCCGACGGCCTCCCGCCCACACAACTCCTCCTGGAGTGTGGCTTTGTGAAGCAGGCCTCTCCTAGGCACTGCCGGCGGAGCCGTCCCGACGGCCTCCCGCCTGCACAACTCCTCTGGAGTGTGGCTTGGTGGAGCAGCCCCTGTATGCGCTGCTCCTTTTGAATAACCGCTGGGGCACGGTATCCTGTCCCCGACGGGACTCTCCTGGCCCGACTCTGCGGAGTCAATGGCCCTGACAGACTTGGCTTATGCCTACCGCCCGACTGGCGTTGGCTGTGTACCCGGCTGGGCACTTTGCCAAGTCCGTCGCCGCACCGCTACCGGCTTGCGACTCCCCAGAGGTGACAGGCTGCCTTTCAGAGACTGCGCTCCCGCAGCTCTCTCTCTCCTTGTCCGTAGCAGGCCTGCACCTTGATGATTTTTTACTTGTTCCTGCATTGTTGGGAAAAAATATAGCAACAACTTCTACTTTTTTCTAACTCCTCCAAAGTCTCCCCGACTTTGGTGGAGCTGTAACTACTCACCTGCAGGAGGAGCTCTGTCTTCCTGCTGCCGGGCGCCAATGCGTCAGACGTAATGACGGGCATGCGCCCTGATGGGTCTTCTTCACGTAGTCACTCACGTGACTCCGAAGTAAAATTAGGCCATCAAGTCTACTCCGCTGTTCAATCATGGCTGATCTCTCTCTCTCTCCTAACCCCATTCTCCTGATTTCTCCCTTCACCCTTGACACCCATACTAAATCAAGAATCTATCTATCTCTGCTTAAAAAAATCCATTGACTTGGCGTCCACAGCCCTCTGACTAAAGAAATTCCTCCTCATCTCCTTTAGTTAAGGTCATCCTAAAAGGAGGACAAGATGCAATGTAAAATGCTGTGGTTCTGCCTTTTCCCTTCTATTCACACTCCTGTTAAGATACCACGAATCTGCACTAATATTGTAAACCGTAACTCCCATATTACAGACGGGTTGGAAAGAAGAGGTCTTGCACCTCTTTATTCTCCAGGATTCAACACAGAACCTCTATCAGACATACAGTCTGTTCATTTGGAAGAAAGCCTGGAAACGGTACAGTGCGCAGAACCACACGGTAAAACCTGCACCAACCTACATAACCTTGATCCTTCCTCGGCAATGGAACACTAAGCCTCTAGCACTGCTATAGATTTATTGTTTTCTATTATGTCTGTGACCAATGTCTTATTTTTCTTTAAGAATTTTCTGTGTAATTTAGGTATCATTTATTTTTGTGTGTTTGTCTCTGTATTTGTGGTGCAGCTGCAAGTAAGTGTTTTCATTGAGTACAGAAGTTGGGAGGTCATGTTTCATCAGTCTGAAGAAGGGTTTCGGTCCGAAACGTTGCCTATTTCCTTCACTCCATAGATGCTGCCGCACCCGCTAAGTTTCTCCAGCAATTTTTTCTACCTTTCATTTATATAAGATGTTGGTGAGGCTGCATTTAGAATATTGCCCTCAGTTCTGGGCACCATGTTATAGGAATGATGTTGTAAGTTGGATAAGGTGCAGAGAAGATTTACAAGGATATTGCCAGGACTCGAGGGTTTGAGCTACAGGGAGAGGTTGAGTAGGTTGAGACTCTATTCCTGGTGTGCAGGAGAATGAGGGGTGATCTTACAGAGGTGTGTTAAATCATGAGTGGAATAGATTGGGTAGACACACAGAATCTCTTGCCCAGAGTAGGGGAAATGAGAACCAAAGGGCATTGGTGTAAGAAGAAGGGGGAAAGATTTTATTGAAATCTGAGGGGTAAAATTTTCACTCAAAGGGTGGTCGGTGTTTGGAACGAGCTGCCAGAGGCGGTTGTTGAGGCAGGAACTATTGCCATGTTTAAGAAACAATTAGACAGGTACATAGATAGACAGGTTGAGAGGGGTATGGGCCAAATGCAGGCAAGTGGGACTAGTGTAGATGGGACATTTTGGTCAGTGTAGGCAAGTTGGGCCAAAGGGCCTGTTTAAGAATAAGGAGTAAGCCATTTAGAACGGAGACGCGGAAACACTTTTTCTCACAGAGAGTTGTGAGTCTGTGGAATTCTCTGCCTCAGAGGGCGGTGGAGGCCGGTTCTCTGGATGCTTTCAAGAGAGAGCTAGATAGGGCTCTTAAAAATAGCGGAGTCAGGGGATATGGGGAGAAGGCAGGAATGGGGTACTGATTGGGGATGATATTGAATGGCAGTGCTGGCTCGAAGGGGCGAATGGCCTACTCCTGAATCTAATGTCTATTGTCACACCGTATGACTCTATGACTGTATGACTTTGACTTTGAACTTGACTTTGAAGCAGCATTCTTCTGGTTCTCCGTTCACAGAGTTATACTGCATGGAAACAGGCCCTCCGGCCCACAAAGTACAGGCTGACCACCCATTCACACTCAACTTACACTCATCACAATTTATTCTCCCATATTCTCATTGACTCCCCAGATTCTATCGTTCACTGACACTCTTGGTGCATTTTACAGCAGCCATTAACTTATCGACCCACAAGTCTTTAAGATATGGGAGAAAATCAGAACACCCGGGGAAAACCTCTGTGCTCACGGGGAGAACATAAAAACTATGCACAGACAGCACCCATGGCCAGGATCGAACCTGGGTTTCTGGTACTGTGAGGCAGCAACTTTACCGCAGCGTCATCGTGCCACTATAGTACAGGAACTTGAGGAGTTGTTCCAGAACTGTGCACCAATCTGAGCAAAAGCAGTGCCATGGTCTTTGGAGAGGGGCTCGTTGAGTTCTGGATGGTGATGTGTTATAGACAATAGGTGCAGGAGTAGGCCATTTAGCCCTTCGAGCCAGCACCCTCATTCAATGTGATCATGGCTGATCATCCCTAATCAGCACCCCGTTCCTGCCTTCTCCCCATATCCCCTGACTCCGCTATCTTTAAGAGCTCTATCTAACTCTCTCTTGAAAGCATCCAGAGAATTGGCCTCCCCTGCCTTCTGAGGCAGAGAGTTCCACAGATTCACAACTCTCTGGGTGAAAAAGGTTTTCCTCATCTCCGTTCTAAATGGTCAACCTCTTATTCTTAGCTGGGGCCAGATCATGACATTGGGGTGAAGTCAACATTGGGTTCAATCGAAGGGCAAGGATTACGGTGACAATCCCACCACAGATACTGGTCTGACCGGTCCTAGCTGAAGAGTTTAGCGATCAGCAATGATAGCAGCCCTTTCCAGATGCGTAGTCCAACTCCCACTATCACCTCGCCAGCTAGCCTCCTACCTGCATCAAATGAAACACAACATCAACCTTGAGGAACACCGTGGATGATCTCTGCTAGGGACCATTAGTATCTTCCTCTCAGCTCGTCCATACACCCCCTGTGGAAAAAAGTACCCTAATCCTAGTTGACTCTTTCCCCACTAAACCGAGACCTGTCAGGATCCTGCAAATGCTGG
>JAXLNO010004221.1:36471-76253 GCA_038087875.1 Malacoraja senta
TAGGAGGGAACTTTTTTCCTGGAGTGTAGAAGGCTGAGGGGTGACCTACATGAGTTGTATAATTGTGATAAATAAAGTGAATGTTCACAGTCTTTTTTCCAGGACAGAGGATTCTAAAACTAGAGAGCATAGTCTTAAAAGGACACAATTGGCTGGAGTAACTCAACTGGTCAGGCAGCATCTCTGGAGAAACATAGATGGGTGACGTTCAGGTTGGGTCCCTTCTTCAGTTAGGGAGATATAAAGGGAGACCTCAGCGGCAACTTTTTCACTCAGAGACTAGTCCGTATATCTGGTATGAGCTAATTCTCAAAAATAATTTCTCATACGTTCTCACCTCTAGACAAAACACCTTATGTGTGAGAGTTCAAATGTTCAAATTAGATCACCTATCATTTCTCTGAACCCATATCATCGAACCGTACAGCACGAAAACAGGCCCTTATTCATGATGGCCAAGTTGGCATTCTGAGCCAGTCCCATTTGCCTGCATTTGCCCATAGTCCTCTAGACTTGATTGATTGATTGATTTTTACTTTATTAATCCCCTTATTCAGGGGAAATCTGATGTCCTTGCAGCACACTAATAAAAATACAACATAGCATTAAGAAGTTTAACATTAAACATAAAAACATCCCCCCACAATGGTTCCCACTGTGGGGGAAGGCACAAAGTCCAGTCCCCATCCCCATGTGCACCCATAGTCGGGCCTATTGAGGCCTCCACAGTCGCCACTACGGAGGCTCGATGTTCCTGGCCGTTCTCGCCGGGTGATGGTACTCCGGCATCGGGAGAACCCTCTCAGCGGCTTGGGGTGCCAGGAACGGCCGCCTTCGTACTGGAGACCGCGGCTTCCAAGCCAACAGGCCGCTCTGGACGGAGCTGCACATACTGGCGATCTCGGCGAGAGATCCCAGGCTCCGCGATGTTAAAGTCAGCGCCGCCGCCCGCAGCTGGCCGCTCCACAGACCCGCGATGTTTTTATCGGCGGTCCCCGCAGCTGGCCGCTCCACAGACCCGCGGCTCCGCGATGTTTTTGTCGGCGGTCCCAGCATACCGTAGTTCCAGCGTGGCGACCCAGACAAGGCATCGCCCACTCCGCGATAGCGCTCCAGCGCTGTCCCGCCGCCGAAGCCGAGGTTCTGGCCATGTCCCCTCAGGAAACGCCGCTCCAGGCCCCGCTGGTAGGCCGTGAGGACGGGTCGAAGGCGCTGCTCGGAGTAAGGCAACCCCTCCGACCAGGTAGGGACTCGAAAAACAGTTTCCCCCTTCCCCCCCACCACCCCCCACACATAAAAAGATTAGGCCCCCTGACTGCACCCTCAACGTACTAAAAATAATAAAAAAGAAGGGGAAAAACCGGACAGCTGCAGGATAGGCAGCCGTTCAGGACAGCGCCTCCTCCATACACCTGTTCAAAAGTCTATTCTAATTATATCTGCCTCTACAGCACCTCTGTTGAGGTTTTCCTTTAATTCTCTCTGCCTGAAGAAGGTTCCCGACTCAAAACGTCACCAATCCATGTTCTCCAGAGATTCTACCTGACCCATTGAGTTTCTCCAGCACTTTGTGCCCTTTAAGCCTGTGACTTCTAGTTTTAGAATCCTCTACCCTGCAAACAATACCATGAGCATTTACTTGATTTATGGCTACGTCATCTTGTCGCTTCAACAAGGTCGCTTCTCAGCCTCCTACGCTACAGAGAAAAAGGTCCCAGCCTACCCAACCATTTCTTACACCTTCATGTAAACTGCATGGCTTCATGATATGTAAGACACAAGAAGCATGCAAGGCACTGATAAGGCTCCAATGGTTCAGCCATATGAATTCAATCACCATATAGCAGAATGTGGAATGAGTTTGCCAAGAAATGCTCTGCTTGGATTACTGATTTTATGGACTGCGTATAAAACTAATCAATACTTGAACCCTTGCCCATTCACCATGCCATTCCACAATGGAACAAAGACCGGTGAAAACCACTTTGCTTGAAAAAATAACACTAATGTGCAAAGCTTCCAATTCAGAACCTGACCTAATGCCTTTAGGTGCAATTAAACTGATGGATGGAAAATATTCACTGTTCGAAGCATTGAATGAATGATGAATGATGGGGGGATGGGATTTAGCTTTTACTTGGAACAGGATTACATATTTAACTTTTCTGTCTGGATTGGGAATTCTACATAATGGGTGTGAATAGGAAGTGATTTGGTGCATTGGAATTCTGTGTTTGGATCTGGTGTACATTTACGTATGTTTAACTGTACATTCCTTGCAGTGGAGTAATCAGATTTATGTCCAGCTATGAATATCATTTTCCAACATGGAGAAGTCTACCATTCAATTGCAATTAGCATTCATCTATTAATATTCCCACCACCTCATTTAACCTAAAATGGATTCCTGTGTCCTCTCGTAGATTCCAATTGATGGATCAAGCTTAGATCTTGCCAGACTTGCTCTTGTTCAACAGAATTCCTCTTGTCTCCTTCTACCTCATTTTAGAATTTATGGCTCATTTGAAGTCAGAGATCAACACAAGATCATTTGTAATCAGGGGCTGTACGGTGGCGCAGCTGGTGGAGCCGCTGCCTGGCCTTAGCTGCTGACTGTGTGGAGTTTGCACGTTCTCCCTGTGACAGCGAGGGTTTCCTCCGGGTGCTCCGGTTTCCTCCCACATCCCAAAGACGCACAGCTTTGGCAGTTAATTGTCCTCTGTAAATTGCCCCCTAGTGTGCTGGGAGTGGAAAACATAGAGCTGGTGTGAACGGGTGGTTGCAGGTCATGGTGGACTCGGTGGGCCGAAGAGCCTGTTTCCATGCTGTATCTTTCAATTAAATCAATCAATAAATAGTCAATCAAAGTGAGGAAATGATCAGGCAGGACATTGTGGAATGTGGGAGGGTAAATTCTTGAATCGTGCATACCTGCGGGACAATATTGTCAAGATGCACAGGGATTTGAAAATATATTTCAGTATCTCCCTCCCACATTTTATTGCAAAACTCTTCCGTGATTTACAATCGCCATTTGATAAAATAAGGCAGGATTTATTCCATTTCCATTCCTGGTTAGCATAAGATATCTTTTAATGTCACTTGGAGTTTTCCTTTCGATGTATTAGTAATAAACCTCTCCAGCTGTAGCAATGTTGAATTCGCACTTTAATATCTTTGATTCCACTGTGGAATATGTAGCCCTGAAAGAAAAGAGAATGCTTTGCGTATTTGGAATGTAAAATAGTGCTGCATCTTCTCTCCCCGGGCAACAATAGGATCGGGGGCCAAGAAATGTGGCAATTATGTAAATCCATGCACAATTTTTTCTCTCCTAGTGCTGCCAGACTCTATGAGTGAAGTTTTGGTGATGTATTTTGTGGACAAATATTCCTTTGAAAATGTAATAATATATTATATACAATGTATTGGGGTGATAAGTTCATGTTCATATGTTCTAGGAGCAGAATTAGGCCATTCGGCCCATCAGGTCTGCTCCACCTTTCAATCATGGCTGATCTATCTTTCCCTCTCAAACCCATTCTCCTGCCTTCTCCCCATAACCCCTGACCCCCTTGCTAATCAAGAATCTGTTAATCTCCACCTTAAAAATATCCATGTGTTCATCTTCATAAGTTCATAAGTTACAGGAGGAGAATAGCCTTTCACTATTCTCTATGTTTCAATGAGGTCCCCCCTCATTCTTCTAAACTCCAGCGAGTACAGGCCCAGTGCCGACAAACACTCATCATGGGTTAACCTACTCATTCCTGGGATCATTCTTGTAAACCTCCTCTGGACCCTCTCCAGAGCCTCCTTCTTCAGATATGGTGTCCAAAATTACTCACAATATTCCAAATGCAGTCCTACCAACGCCTTATACAGCCTCAGCAATGCATCCCAGTTTTTCTATACAAGCCCTCTTGAAATAACTGCTAGCATTGAGTTTACTTTCTTTACTACCGATTCGACTTGCAGATTAACTTTTTGGGAATCCTGCCCCAGCACTTCCTTTGCACCTCCGATTTCTTGATTCTCTCCCCATTTAGAAAATAGTCTACGCTTTTATTCCTTCTACCAAATTCCTCCACACGTTGCTACACTATATTCCATCTGCCACTTCTATGCCCACTCTCGCAACCTGTCCAGGTCCTTCTGCAGAGCCTGCTTTCTCTACCCACTACCTGCCCCTCCACCTATTTTCGTATCATCCGCCAGCTTGGCCACAAAGCCTTCAATCCCCTCGTCCAAATCATTGATATACAATAGGTAGATTCAGTCTCAACCGATTAGAGAAATGGCCTTTATCCCAAATATCTAATTCGTCACCTTCTGTGCTGAAATAATTTAAGTTTAGTTTAGTTTAGAGATACGGTGTGAAAGTGGTCTGGACCAACCAATGATCACTCATTCCCACAAGTTCTATGTTACCCTACCTTCTCATCCACTCTGTACACTCTTTACTGCAGTCAATTGACCTACAAACCCTTATGATTTTGCGATGTGGGAGGAAAGCAGAGCACCCGGAGGAAACGCACGTGGTTACAGGGAGAACATGTAAACACCACAGAGACGGCACCCGAAGTCAGGATTGAACCCAGGTCTCTGGCACAATGAGGCGGCAGCTCTACCAGCTGTGCCACTGTGCTGCCCTAGATATTTTAGAGGTGCCCGCATGCTGTACCATCCCCCAAAAAACACCAATCTGGACTAACTTATTCCTCTTTCTCAGACCCGATGAAGGTCTCTGGACCTGAAGCACTGACTGTTTCACTTTACACCGATGCTGCCTGACCTGATGTGTCTTTCCAGCATTTTTTTTTTGTTTTCACCCCTTATTACTGGATTCAGACTGATTAATGTATTGTTGTATATTTAGCTAAAGAGAAATCTAACCAGTTTTTCATAAAGTGGGTGATTTTATTCCAGACCTTAGTGCCTTTTTTCAAACCAGTATTTTGCTCCTTCAGCAGGTGAATGGAATAATTTGTCCTTCACACCACCGAGTTATTTTGGACAGATTTGCTCACACACTGAATGGTTTCACATGGATCAACATTGTGTCTGCTCAGTATAAAAGCGTGGCACAGTTGCGTTTTTATACAATGCACCTCATGAAGGGGAAGGGTGTATCTACTTGAATAAAAGGCCCATTTCCTGCAGCGACCATGATCCAGATAGGATTGTGTGCACTGGAAATTGACTGATAAGTGCAAACATGCATTACTGCTTGCATTTTAGGGGCAGCACAGTGGCACAGCAGTAGAGTTGCTACCTTAAAGCCCTGTCCCACGGTACGAGTTCATTCCAAGAGTTCTCCCGAGTTTGCCCTGATTCAAACTCGGAGATTTACGGTAATGGCCACTCGTCGGTACTCGGGGCTCTCGTGGACATTTTTCAACATGTTGAAAAATCTTCACGAGTCTTCCCGTGCTTACCTGCCATTAGCGAGTCTTTCCGAGTACCTGCCGTTAGCGTTACGAGCCGCTAAGAGACGTCCCCGAGCTCCGACTTACCCGCTATGTTCATTCTCCGTGCTTACCACGAGTTTGATTTTTTTTAAACTCAGGAGAGCTCTTGGAATGAACTCGTACCGTGGGACAGGGCTATAACAATGCCAGGGACCCAAATTCAATCCTGACCACGGGTGCTGCCTGTATGTAGTTTGTACGCTCTCCCAGTGACTGCGTGGACTTTCTCCGGTGCTCCAGTTTCCTCGCACACTCCAAAGACATACAGGTTTGTAGGTTAATTGGCTTTAGTAAAATTGTAAAATTGGCCCTAGTGTGTAGGATGGTGCTAGTGTATGGAGTGATCACTAGTCAGCGAGGACTCGGTGTCCCGAAGAGCCTGTTCCACGCTGTATCTCTAACGTTCTAAAGTAAGGTCTACTTTCTGCGATCTCAGATTATATTCACCTGCACGTATTAATAAACAAAATCTGCTTCAGTCACCACTTTGAGAATCTATCAACCCAAGGTAGAGGATACTAAACCTAGAGGGCATAGAAGTAAGAGCCCAAAGTGTTAGAGTAACTCAGTGGGTCAGGCAACATCTCTGGAGAACGTGGACAGGTGACGTTTCAGGTCGGGACTTTTCTTCATAGGCTTAAGGTTAGAGAGGAGAGATTTAAGAGGAACCTCAGGGCGACTTTTTCCACAGAGGCTAGTCTGTATCTAGAATGAGCAGCTAGAGGAAGCAATAAAAGTAGATGCAATTACAACTTTTAAAAGATATTTGGACAGATAGGATAAAATTGGATAGATTGGAAAGAAAGGATTTAGAGGGATATGGAGCAAATGTAGGCAAATGTGACGAGAACAGGATGTCAATTTGGTCAGCATGGACAAGGTAGGCTGAAGGGCCTGATTCAGTGCTCTACAACTATGATTATAAAGAAATGCCCAGCTTGAAAGCATCTCTCATTCTGTATTGTTATGAATCATATGTTTCATACTTTGTTATTTGTGGGGAGTAGATGTCTTCTGGCATGTGGAACTTCATCACACAGACTGTTGTGCTTTAAGTTCACAACTCTCTACTAGCCTTGAGCAGAAAATAACGTCTTGGGCAGTGATTAATGAACTTGCCAACTTCTCTGACAGAGAAGAGTCCCGACCCGAAACATCACCAATCCATGTTCTCCAGAGATGCTACTTGACCTGCTGAGTTACTCCAGCACTTTGTGCCAATTTGTATTTTCACTCAAAGAATGGTGAACCTAATGCCCCTGTGCCACTTAGGAAACCTGAACGGAAACCTCTGGAGACCTTGCGTCCCACCCAAGGTTTCTGTGCGGTTCCCGGAGGTTTTTGTCAGTCTCCCTAATGGTCGAAAGTGGTTTCCGCTTCTTCTATGTTCCGGCAATTATTTCAAAAAATTCAAAACCGGCCGCGACTAAAAATAGGTTGCCATTTTAAAAATCGGTAATTTTTTAGTCAAAGCCGGTTGCGATGCTAGTTGAAGGTGGTTGCCGGAGGGTTGCAGGTAGTGGAAGGTCTTACCTTGGGTGGGACGCAAAGTCTCCAGAGGTTTCCGCTCAGGTTTCCTAAGTGGGACAGGGGCATAAGGGATTCTCCACCATAGAGTAACTTCAAGAAGATTATAAATACATTTATTGGCACAAATTGCATCAAAAAACTAAGAGGGAGGAATGGGAACTTGGGCCTTGAGATAAATGATCAGCCATAATTGTATTGAATGCTGAAACATAGCCTGAATCTTGCTTCAAAAACAAAGAGGTGAGAATGGGAGTAAGCTTCTCCGGACTACACAGGCCAAATACAGGCTAACATCAGTGTGAGCAAAGCATTTTGTTTTAGTTTAGTTTAGAGATACAGCGCGGAAACAGGCCCTTCGGCCCACTGAGTCCATGCAGACCAGCGATCCCCGCACATTAACACTATTCTAAGCCAGACATAAAATGCTGGAGTATCTCAACGGGACAGGCAGCAACTCTGGAGAGAAGGAATGGGTGACGTTTAGGGTCGAGACCCTTCTTCAGACTGAAGAACTATTAACACTGTTCTACATACTTGTACCAAGTATAAAAACCAAATGTCAATTAACCTACAAACCTGCACGTCTTTGGAGTGTGGGAGGAAACCAAAGATCTCGGAGAAAACCCATGCAGTCACAGGGGGAATGTACAAACTCCGTACAGACAGCTCCCATAGTCGGGATTGAACCCGGGTCTCTGGCGCTGCAAGGCAGCAACTCTACCGCTGCTCCACCGTGCCACCCATTTGTAAACTTGTTCAGAAGGAGTACCACACATGCTGTTTAAGAAGGAACTGCAGATGCTGGAAAATGGAAGGTAGACAAAAATGCTGGAGAAACTCAGCGGGTGCAGCAGCATCTAAGGAGCGAAGGAAATAGGCAACGTTTCGGGCCAAAACCCTTCTTCAGACATGCTGTTTGTGTTCTGTGGTGAACGGTGAGGTAATGCATGTTTATCACAACTAAACTGTTTACGGGATGCAGCCATCTCTAAAACCCGGTCCTTTTTGTTTCCAAGTTAGTGTAAAGGTAACCATGGCAACCACCAGATGTGACATAATTGAGCTGCCCACACAGCCAATTGCATGGATGAATCTTCACAAACAACAAACGTAACATTTAATTAACTTTTAAACACTCCACAGAGCATGAAATAATGTTAAGGGTAGAATTTGCAGTGACATGATTTTTGAATTTAAAATCCATATATTTTCAAATCCGTCTCTGAGAGAATTATGATACATAGTCAGAAAATTAGAATCACAAGAATCATAGTTATACAACACAGAATCAGGCCCTTCAGCCCAACTATTCATGCTGACCAAAATGCCTATCTGCGCTTGTACAATTTGCTCACATTTGGCACATATCCCTATAACCCTTTCCTATCCATATATCTGTTCAAATATCTTTTAAACATTGTAAATGTACCCACCTCTGGCAGCTCATTTCACCACTCTCTGTGAAAAATCTGCCCCTCGGGTTCCTATTGAATCTTTTAATGGGAAAACTGTATTGATCCTGCCTGTATTTCTGTAATTATGGGTCCTCCGCAGGTTACGACAGGTTCTGTTCCTGAGAATTGTTTGTAACCCAGACAGTTCACAAGTCAGAAATGTGGTTGTGATCCAGGTTCCCACATTGCCCCAGCAAATCCATCCCACCGGTCTGCCATACATTCAAATGTATACACGTTGGCCATTCATGAGCAGGGGAGGACCTATATTGTGAAATAAATCAAATATAGCTGCATTTTTTTTTTAAACACACAATCCTGGAGTATCTCAGCAGGTCAGGCAGCATCTCTGGAGAACATGGATAGTGACGTTCTGGGTCTGGACTCTTCTTCAGACTGATTGTGAAAGGAGAAGAGAAATGTAGAAAAAAGGCTAGGGCAGTACAAAGCCTGGCAAGTGATAGGTGGTTACATGTGAGAGTGTTTTTTGAGTGATGGGTGGACAGGCTAGAGATAAAAGGAGACAAAAGGGGATAAGGTAAGGCGAGATGACGAGTGAAATCTGAAGCCAGAGGAAGGGATAAAGTTTGAAGGGGAAAAGGGGTGGGGAATGGGGAAAGCTGGGAGGTATAGTAGGATAAATGGGTGTGTACCCAGGTGAGGCACAGGAAAGAGAGGGGTAGAGAAAAGGGGGGGGGGGGGGATGGGTTGTTACATAAAATTGGAGAATTCAATATTCATACCATAAATACAAGGAATTACAGATGTTGGTTTACAAAGAAAGATACAAGGTGCATTGATTGTTAAATATATAAATGGACAGAGTGCCAAAGTAACTCAGCAGGTTAAGCAATATCTGGAGAACATGGATAGGTGACATATTGGGTCAGGACATTTCTTTAGTCATAGAGTCACAAGGCACAGAAACAGGCTTTCGGCCCAAGTTGTCCTTGCTGTCCATCTAAGCTAGTCCCACCTGCCCATGTTTGGGCCATATATCCTATCCACGTTCCTGTCCCAGACTTAAGAAAAAAACGTGGATTTGGTGGAGAATGTAGTAAAGTTGAGGTCCATTACAGGTGTGGGTGAGCGAGGGCCTGCTGGTACTGGCACATGATGGGGAGTGCAGAATGCAGGGTACGGAAGGAGAACTCTTGTGAGATGCGGTGGATTGAGTGCAGGTACCTGATATCCTGGTTGGGACCTAACTGGGAGCCCTGGAACCGGAGCTGGAAGCCACGCGGTGCAAGATGGCGACACAGGCAAGTGCTGTGGGAACACACAAGGTTGTGGTAGCAAGTCTGGGTCAGAACTTGGTTGTAGAGTGGGAGAGCAGCAGGAATCACAGAGAGGGAGCAGCCTTCTTCTTCTTGCTTATGGCGTGGACAGCCTAAAGTTGTAGGACAACTATTTGATCTAATTGGATTGTGCACACCAGGTTGATTGCATTCGTCGAAACAGGGAGGACCACGTGAAGGTTGCAATCTCCCGCCCCAGGGAGAGCAGTGAGAGAAGGTGTAACAGAACTCCCTTTGGGGAGAGTGTTGGAGAACTTCTCCAAAGTCAGCATGTCTTGAGGAGATTTTGCAGTGGAGCAGTAAAATGTACGTAGAAGGAACAGCAGGTGCTGTTTTACAACAACAAAAGACACAAAGTGCTGGAGTAACTCAGCAGGTCAGGCAGCATCTCTGGAGGAGATGGATCGGTGACATTTCGGGTCAAGACCCTTCTTTAGATTGGGTTGTATATGTATATATATATATATATATATATATATATATATATATATATATATATATACATACCGTTGAGTTGTACATGGAACTATATCGCTTCTTAGTTTCTTTAGTGGGCTATAAAGCAGACTTTATTCTCTGAAAATGGGCATATTTCTCATTCCGAACTTTCTTTCTGAGTCAATTAGAAAAACTCCAGAAGAGAACACAACCATAAGCCCAGTGGAGGTGAAAGGTTAAGGTGCAGATGTGGAAAAACGACGGCACAGTTGTGCAAGATTTCTAGTAAAATGTGTACATTATTTTCCAGCAGCTTTGGATTCCATGTGTACAGTGCGAATGACATCTCCTCCCTGATACATGTGATAGGAACCGACTCCAGGTTTATGTAATTCTCTCATACTCTGCAGATCAAAAAGCAAGGAACGAAATGTGTTGTATACACAGTATAGATTGCCCGGCAGACAAGGATAGGGAACAATTATTGATAATTTCTCTTGCTCATCCAAGTACTTTTAAATGTGTACAAGTGTTGCTGGCATGAAATCACTTCACAATTGCAAATACATCTGTAATTCATCGCAACCAGCTGTTATTCTGATGGTTAACAGCAATCATTGCATTCCAGCCTTATTTAAAGCCACACTTAACAACCTGCCCAGAGTTACTGGCTCATTGAAAGCTCAGAAGATTGTGCCCTGAGGGAACGGTCTCAACATTCCTTCTTCTCATGTTGAATTGTTGTGGATCTGTCAACCCCATGCCCAGAAATATTCTTTGGTTCAGCAATGGCAGTAGGCTATCCTCTGGCTTACAATCTTCGTGTGAAGATATGCATGTGCAAAACAAATGAGAAGTCTAGACAAAAGAATCATTTCTTATGCTTCATTTACAAGTGAATTAAATGGTTGCTCAAGTTTCTCAATTGGTACTGGGATTAAACCCAGCAGCAGTCTAATTAGATAGACCCAAAGTGCTGGTGTAACTCAGCAGGGCAGGCAGCATCTCTGGAGAACAATGCCAGATTCCTTTTTCAGCGTTACTTTTTTACATATCTTTCCTTCATTTGTTCTATATTTCTCCATCTCACCGTCTATACCTCCCGTTTCCCTTTCCCCTGACTCTCACTGAAGAAGGGCCTCGACCCGTTTGTTGGCACTGGGCCTGTACTCGCTGGAGTTTAGAAGAATGAGGGGGGACCTCATTGAAACATACAGACTAGTGAAAGGCTTGGATGGAGTGGATGTGGAGAGGATGTTTCCACTAGAGGGAGAGTCTAGGACTAGAGGCTAGAGGTCATAGCCTTAGAACTAAAGGACGTTCTTTTAGGAAGGAGGTGAAGTTCGCTGATGACACCACTGTTGTGGGACTTATCACTGATGGGGACGAGTCAGAGTATAGAAGTGAGATCGATCGACTGACCAAATGGTGCTAGCACAATAACCTGGCCCTCAACACCTGCAAAACCAAGGAACTGATTGTGGACATTGGAAGAGGTAGGATGGGGACCCACAGTCCCATTTATATCAATGGGTAGATGGCACATCAGCGCCTCTACTTCCTGAGAAGATTACGGAGAGTCGGTATGTCAAGGAGGACTCTCTCTAACTTCTACAGGTGCACAGTAGAGAGCACCGTTGCATCGTGGCTTGGTTCGGCAACTTGAGCGCCCAGGAGTGGTAAAAGACTACAAAAAGTAGTAAACACTGCCCAGTCCATCATCGGCTCGGACCTCCCTACCATCGATGGGATCTATCGCAATTGCTGCCTCAAAAAGGCTGGCAGCATCATCAAGGACCCACACCATCCTGGCCACACACTCATAGTCCCGCTACCTTCAGGTAGAAGGTACAGGAGCCTGAAGACTGCAACGTCCAGGTTCAGGAATAGCTACTTCCCCACAGCCATCAGGCTATTAAACTCAACTCAAACAAAACTCTGAACATCAATAGCCCATTATCTGTTTATTTGCACTTTATCAGTTTATTTATTCATGTGTGTATATATTTATATAATGGTATATAGACACACTGATCTGTTCCGTATTCATGCCTACCATATTCTGTTGTGCTGAAGCAAAGCAAGAATTTCATTGTCCTATCTGGGACACATGACAATAAACTCTCTTGAATCTTGAATCTTGAAGAGAAATTTCTTTAGTCTGAGGGTGGTGAATCTGTCGAATTCTCCGAGTGTGGTTTCCCCAGAATGTGCTAGCTTCCTCCCACATCCCAATGACATGTGGGTGCATGGTACAATTGGCCCTCTGTAACGTGGCCCTGGTGTGGATCAATGGTTGCGGTAGAGGGGAGACTGTTGGTGGGAATGTGCAAAGATTAACGGGCGACAAGGTGGCGCAGTGGTAGAGTTGCTACGTTCTCCCCATGACCGATGGATTTTCTCCGGGTGCTCCCGTTTCCTCCCACAATCCACAGACGTGCAGGTTTGTAGGTTAATTGGCGTCGGTAATATGTAAAATTGACCCTAGTAGGCAAGATAGTGTTAGTGTACGGGGTTCGCTGTTCGGTGCAGACTCGGTGGGCGGAAGGGCCTGTTTCCGTACTGCATCTCTAAAAATTAACAAAAACTGCAGATGCTGAAATCTTGAGCAAACTGTTGCTGCTCTAACTCTACACGCTGCATCTCCAAACAGTTCTCCCTCCAGTTTCCAGTGGCAGTCTGAAGAAGTGTCCCAGCCCGAAACGTCACGTGTCCATTTCCTTCACCAATGCTGCTTGTCACACTGAGTTTCTCCAGCACTTTGTACGTGCATTTGGCATCACTGAAGCAATGTAGGGTGGTGTTAGAGGCCAAATACACACTCTGGAAAACTATTGGAAAGAACAAAAAGAAGAGTAATATGGTTGAAAGAAAGTTTTGATGTGAAGGCAACATTACAGAAATATAAAGTGGATATTATTTATCAGCTCTTGACATTGTACAGAAAACATGTTGGAGCCAAAAGAGGAATTGGAGATTAGAGAAGAACAGATGTTGCCATTCTTTAGCCAGAAGCAAATATTTTATACGGATATATTAATAAGACTGAATCTGGACAAAATGGATGAGTGGTAGAAGTGGAGAGGAGATAGTTGATGGGAATTTGCAAAGACTAAAATGGGTTGGGGCAGAATTGTGTTAAAATACATTATTGGTGGTCAGTGCAGTCCTAGTGGGCTGGAGGGTTTATTTCCTTGCTACATTTCTCTATCTCTCTAAACATATTTGCAACAAAATGCTTACAACACAAGGATATTAAATGAAAAGGTGAGGAAATTAAACATGGATTGTTTACAATCTAGCTTTTGACAAGTAGGTGGACGCAAAATGCTGGAGTAACTCAGCGGGACAGGCAACATCTCTGGAGTTAAGAAATACGTGATGTTTCAGGTCGAGACCCTTCTTCAGACTGTAGGTCTTTGACAAGTAAGTATTGATATTGCTTTATTATTGTCATGTATACCAAGATACAGTTAGCAGCATTTGTTTACCTGCTTTCAGATCATATCGTACATAGTATCATAGAAAATGGGTGCAGGAGTAGACCATTTGGCCCTTCGAGCCAGCATTGCCATTCAATATGATCATTACTGATCATCCAAAATCAGTACCCAGTTCTGGCTTTTTCCCGATATCCCTTGATTTCCTTAGCCCTAAGAGCTAAATCTAACTCTCTCTTGAAAATGTCCAGTGAACTGGCCTCCACTGCCTTCTGTGGCAGAGAATTCCACAGATTCGCAACACTCTGGGTGAAAAAGGGTGAATCCAATCAATCCATACACAAGTGCAGCAGACAGTGTAAAGAGGAAAATGCCAGAGTGAAGAATATATTTTTCCAGCATTTTAGTGTTACAGCTCCAGAGAAAAAGTTGAATGGCTATCATGAGGTAGGGACTAAACCCTAGCTTATGGGAGGACTGTTCAGTAGTCTAATTACAGAGGGGAAGAACGTGGGTGAAGTTTGCTGACTGGTTAGCATGCAACAAAAAGCTATTCACTGTACCTCGGTACACGTGACAATAAACTAAATTAAACTAAACTAAACTAAACTAAACTAAATGCATGGCAGTTGGGGTATTATGTGGATAAATGTGAGTTCTAAAAATAAAAAGACAGGTCACTGTCTGAATGATGATAGATTAAGGAATGGGGAGGTGAACTGAGATTGAGGTGTCTTGTACACAACTGCTGGAAGAAATGTGGAGTTGAACCAAGCCGTAAGGAAAGCAAATGACACATTGGATTTCATTGTCACAGGATGTGATGATCCAGGAGCAAGTATGCTGCTGCTGCACAAGAACTTGGTGAGCCCTCATGTGGGGTTTTGTGTGAGGCTCATGATCTCAAGTAGAGTGGTCGTATCATGGAGAGAGTGCCATAAAGATGTATTAGATTGAATCCTGGAAGGGCAGGATTGATATTGAGGAGAGATTGTGTTGATAAGACCTATGACCACTGGTTTAGAAAAATGAGGCGATTTCATAGAAACCTATAAAACTCTAACAGGCCTGGACAGACTAGAGGATATTTTCCAGATCCAGGGATCACAAACTGAGATCAAGAGAACTTTCTTCACCCAGAAGGTCATTGACCTGTGGAAGTATCTACCTCAGAATGCTGTGGAGGCCAAAAACATGAAATATAATCAAGTGGAAGCTAGATATGTTTCTTAATGCTGAAGAAATAGTGGATATGAGGAAATATTCACCGATCGGACCGCCTGTTGATGTTTAGTAGAGTAGAGTGTTAATTTGTTCATGATGTATGTATTTTTACTTCTATTTATTTTTTACTGCACACTGAAATGGACACTGGTTGAGGAACGTTTTTTTGTTTCCACTGGGTATGCGAATACTCAGGAAATGACAATAAAGATATACAATACAATTGGGTGTCGGGTACTGAAGTGAATGCTCTACGTTGATCACATTGAGTGATGGAACAGGCTCGATGGGCCAAATGGCCTACACCTGCCCATGTTTTCTATGTGCCTAATCTTCATGTATTCAATCCAATAGAGGTTATTGCCAAATTATTGAAAGATAACAAAAAGGCACGGTGGCACAGCGGTAGAGCTGCTGTCTTACAGCATCAGAGACCTGGGTTCGATCTATGGGTGCTGTCTGTGAGGAGATTGAGGCGTTCCCCAAATGACCTGCGTGGGTTTTCTCCGGGATCTCCGGTTTTCCCCCACACTCCAAAGACATACAGGTTTGTAGGCTAATTGGCTTGGTAAAATTGTAAGTTGTCCTTAGTGTGTGTAGGATAGTGTAAGTGTGCAGGGATCGCTGGCCGGCATGGACTTGGTGGGCCGGAGGGCCTGTTTCTGCGCTGTATCTCTAAACTAAACTAAATTAAATGGCACAACTTCCTTTCAGAATAAGGAGAAATTACAAGAAACGTTTTTCCATTTTAACACGATGTATGGTCCTAGAATCCATGACTCCATAATAGGACCACAGAAAATGTCTGCAAAATGCAACAGCATGTAACATTGTGTTTACCAATCTGTTTACGGATTTAGTACCTCCTATAGTGACAGATAAATGCTGCTTGACACAAGATTGTCCTCTCCATATCGAAATGATTCTGCGAATCGCCAAGTGGAATTTCACTTTGCATGAGAACCTCTGAGCTCAAAGTGAAAATGTTACAGTAGAAAAATAACCCAAATAATTACCCCTTCTAATATCTTCGGAAACATTTTTAAAAAAAAGCAGCAAAGCTGCAGAAGATTATGATTGTGGTCTAAAAAATGAACAGTTATTCTCATAATTTTACCAAATCTCTTAATAACAGGGAAGGAGTTTGGGCTTTGAAATCCTGCATGAATAGTTGACTCTTCTGAATATCATGGTGGTCCTTTGAGAAAAGTTGGATGACAACAAGCGGGTTTGTTTGCAATCAAAACTTTCGTATCATCCACAAATATGCCTCGTTCCCAAAGAAACGGGAATCCTTGGATAAGAGGCAAATTTGTGGTTGATGCTAAAGTTTTGAGCAAGCAGCAACATTTTTCATCACGAGTGGTCCAGGATTCCTGAAAGTCTGCAGAAGAGGATGAGGCAACCCGCTCAGCAAGCCCATGCTGGTTGCTTGCAAGGATAACCTTGCTAGTTCCACTGAACCACCCTACCACAACTAGAGAGTAGTCCTGGACTACAGTCTACCTCATTTGAGACCCTCGAACTATCTTTGATCAGTCTTTACGGGCTTTATCTTGCACTAAACGCTATCCACATTATTCCCTTCATCATGTATGTACACTGTGGATGGCTCGGTTATAATCATGTATTGTTTTTCCACTTACTGGTTAGCACGCAACTAAGCTATCACAGTACCTCGGTACACGTGACAATAAACTAAACTCAACTCAAACTCAACTCCTGCAGCTCCACAAGTTTCTATCTTTCCCTGCAGTCACGTTGCAGAAGACGATTATTCCATGGAGGCAAAAACTTTGCAGCATGAACCGAAAGAGAAACAACAGAGTGATGTGGGAAAAGGTTCACATTTGAATTGGAAGGCTGTGGGTTCGAATCCTACTTCAGTGACTTGATTGTAAATATTTTGGCAAATATTATTACTAATGTACTACTGTATATGGGCTGTATTTAGATTCCGAAACTTAAACACAGTGTGAAGACTCAGATTAGAATGCATGGACCTTAGCAGTACAACAAAAAGTCAGTAATTTTATTAAGAGCATAACTTTGGTTACATTTGGACAGGTATGTCAATGGGAAAGCTTTAGAGGAAGACACAAGAAACTGATGATGTTGGAACTTTCTGTAGAACACAAGGTGCTTTAGAAAAGAAGATGCAATTGGTGGAAAAGTCCCAACCTGAATCGTCACCTATCCATGTCCTCCAGAGATGTTGCTTGACCAGTTGAGTTACTCCAGCACTTTGTGTTCCATGGTTTAGAGAGATATGGGTCAGGCATGGGCAATGAATGGGGCATTTTGGTCACCATAGACATGTTAAGCCAAAGGGCAGATTTTTGTACAGTATGATTCTATGACTATAATTACATATAATTGATCAGCACTTGTAGTCATATTTAAGATTCAAGATTCAAGAGAGTGTATTGTCATGTGTCCCAGATAGGACAATGAAATTCTTGCTTTGCTTCAGCACAACAGAATATAGAAGGCATGAATACAGAACAGATCATTGTGTCCATATACCATTGTATAAATATATACACACATGAATGAATAAAACAGATAAAGTGCAAAAAACCCGATAATGGGCTATTAATTTTCAGAGTTTTGGTTGAGTTGAGTTTAATAGCCTGATGACTTGTGGGGAAGTAGCTGTTTCTGAACCTGGACGTTGCAGTCTTCAGGCTCCTGTACCTTCTACCTTAAGGTAGCGGGGAGATGAGTGTGTGGCCAGGATGGTGTGGGTCCTTGATGATGCTGCTAACCTTTTTGAGGCAGCGACAGCGATAGATCCCCTCGATGGTAGGGAGGTCAGAGCCGATGATGAACTGGGCAGTGTTTACTACTTTTAGCAATGTACCGTGCGATAACGCAGTGTAAAAGATTAACGTTCAATATAGGATAGATTATTTTATTAAAAATATGTTCTCTCTGTTTCAGAACAAGTTCTAGTTTTCATTAGTTGAAACTTTGATCTATTAAGGCTTCACAATCCTGTCATCAAATAAAAGGTTCTGGCACGAATTACTTGTCCCAAACAATTAGTGCTAAAGAAGAATGTCTGAAAAAAAAAAATAACCTGAAAAATCACCTATGCATGTTCTCCAGAGATCCTGTCTGACCTGCTGAGTTACTCCAGCACTTTGTCTCCTTTTGTGTAAACTTGCATCTGCAGGTCCTTATTTCTACAATAAGTTCTCGTACTTATATGGAGTGTCAGAAAATCAGAATTAGTTCCAGTGTTTATCTGTGGCGTTAAGCACCACTGCGGGACACCAACACCTCTACAAGGTTAAAAAAACTTTTAGAATTTTTATTACAATTGGAAAAAAAATACTATTTACTAATTAAATTAGTCGGTCAGGCCCTTAAACTGTTTAAGCAGCTGATTGGAGAACAATCTGCCATAGACACCAACAGAAAGATTGATAATTTCCAATGGATCAATTGAGTGGGCACCAAGTGTGGTGCTGGATTTCCCAACATGGCTGTAACTTTCTCCCAACTTCTACTCCACCTCCTACATGACTGGGCAAATTGGTAATTTATTGATGGGTGAATGCACAGGGCCTTTTTACCAAGGGCAGGAAATCAAGAACCAGAGGATATACGTTTAAGTTAAGAGGAGAAAAAATAAATAGGAATGCGTGGGTCAACATTTTTGCTCGGTGGGTGATGGATATATGGAACAAGATGCCAGAGGAGGTAGTTGCAGTCGATACTAGAGCAACATTTTAAAGACACTTGTACGGTTACATGGATAGGAAAAGTTTAGCGGGATATGGGCCAAATGCAGCAAATGGGACTAGTTTAGATGGGGTACCTTGGTCGGTGTGGATGAGTGTGCTGAAGGGCCAGTTCCCATGCTGTACGACTCTATGACCAATCCCATGTTAAAAAAAACATCAGGTAACAGGAAGTTCTTGTTAATCAGTTACTGAAAGTAACATTGTTCTTTTCCTTGGAGCATGTGAGGGGAAACTATACTGGGGTGCACAGGATTCCGAGGGGAATGGATAAAGTGAACACTCACAGTCTTTGTCGTAGAGGACAAAGGCTTAAGGTGAGAGGGAGTGATTGAAGAGAAAACACAGGGGCAGCTTTTTAACTTAGAGGGTAGTCTGTATCCGAAATGAACTGACAGAGGAAGCAAAATTACAACTTTCAAAAGCCATGTAGACAGATGTAGGCATAGGAAGGGTTTGGAGGCATACGGGCCAAATGAAGGCAAAAGAGACTGGCCCAGATTGGCAAATTAGTTAGGGGGGTCAAGGGCCTACTTCTGTGAGGTATAGCTTTATGAGTACACTTCTATAAGTAATACTCTGAGCTGAAAATTGTTCAGTCAACTGTCATGTTGATTGTACTATTTAGCTTGCAAATCCTGGAAAGCATTTTTCACATCGGACAAAGATAAATGCACCAATGTACAGTAAGTACACCCAAGCAAGCTGGAAATATTTCCTAGATACCAGGTAAATAACTCAAAGGACTTGAGGTAAATATTGCATTGAACTGGTTGGTTTAGAGTGCAATAATAAGCAACTTTGTGGGCCTATGTAATGTTGACAGTGGGATGTTTGATATTTGTGTTAGGAATTTTAGACTGTGTGCAGTCTTTGCACAGGACAGATCGTTCAAAGAAGTAGCTAATGTCATATGTTCATATTTGGGTTTAGATTTAGGTTTATTATGATAATGGTACAGTGAAATGCTTTGTTTGGCCTGCTAGGCTGTTTAATCAGATAGTACTGTACATAAATACAATCAAATCAAACTCAAGTACAGGAGGGAGAGTGAAGAGAAAGATTCAGTGCAAAATATAGTTGTCAGCATTGTATCTCACCAGTTATAACTTTAGAGACACAGCGTGGAAACAGGCCCCTCGGCCCACCAAGTCTGCGATGAACAACGATCGCCCGTACACTAGTTCTATCCTACACACTACGGACAATTTACAGAGACCAATTAACCGACAAATCTGCATGTTTTTGGAGTGTGGGATGAAACTGGAGCACCTGAAGAAAACCCACGTGGTCACAGGGAGAAAGTGCAAACTCCATACAGACAGCACCCATAGTCAGAATCGAACCCGGGTCTCTGGTGCTGTAAGGCAGCAAATCTACTGTTGTACCACTGTGCCACCCCTTATACAAACTCCGTACAGACAGCACCTTTAGTTAGGATCAAACCCTGGCCGCTGGCACTGTAAGGCAGCGACTCTACCGCTGCGCCACTGTGATACCCACGACTGAAACTCTCTTCTGTTGCATATATCTTAAAGAATTGACTGGCAAAAGGAAAAATATTCTTTGTCTTGGTGCCCTGAAAACTACCATTGGTTCCAGTTAATGAAAAGTGAAGACCTTGGACTGGAAGGGCCGTTAAATCCATTTCAATTGCATTGGACAATTAAAAGCATTATTTATTAAAATTTGAAGTGTAGCCATACCTCATCATTTTGTGAGTGGAAACAGCTGCCTAGATTACATCCAACACTGTCTAAACCATATTTTCCCGTTACTGAATGAGAAACAAACAAAAGACATTTCCAACAGAAGACCAGTGGTGCAGCGGCCAGGTGAATAACTTCAGGTGTGGACTTATGGAGATTTAGTTTAGTTTAGCGATATAGCGTGGAAAGAGACCCTTTGGCCCACCGAGTCCATGCCAGCCAGCGATCCCCATACACTTGCCCTATCCTACACACTAGGGACAATTTATAATCTCTACTAAAGCCAACTAACCTACAAACTTGTACTTTTTTGGAGTGTGGGAGGAAATCGGAGCACCCGGGAAAAACCCACACTGTCATGGGGAGAACGTACAACACCTGTAGTCAGGATCGAACCCGGGTCTCTGGTACTGTAAAGGGCCTGTCCCACTGTACGAGGAAATTCAAGAGTTCTCCCGAGTTTCCCCTGATTCGAACTCGGAGAGTTATGGTAATAGCCGCTCGTAGGTACTCGGGGCTCTCGTGGACATTTTTCAACATGTTGAAAAAACTTCACGAGCACCGCGTTTCCCGAGTACCTGCCGTTAGCGTTACGAGCCGCTAAGAGACGTCCCGAGTTGCGACGTACCCGCTATGTACATTCTACGTACTTATAGCCCTGTCCCACAGTGCAAGTTCATTCCACGAGCTCTCCTGAGTTTACCCTGATTCGAACTCGGAGATTTACGGTAATGGCCACTTGTCGGTACTCGGGGTTCTCGTGGACATTTTTCAACCTGTTGAAAAATCTTCACGAGTCTTCCCAAGCTTACCTGCCATTACCGAGTCTTCCCGAGTACCTGCCGTTAGCGTTACGAGCCCCCAAGAGACGTCCCCGAGCTCCGACGTACCCGCTACGTTCATTCTCCGTGCTTACCATGAGTTTGGTTGTTTTTTTAAACTCGGGAGAGCTCTTGGAATGAACTCGTATAGTGGGACAGGCCCTTGAGGCAGCATCTCTACTGCTGCACCACTATGCCGCCTTAAAATTATGATGGGAATAGGTAAGGTGAATGCTCAGAGAAATTATCAAGGGTAGGAGAATCAAGAATCAAGGATGAGGATGAGAATCAAGAATCTAAGGTGAGAGGGGTAAGAATTAATATGAACCTGAGCGGCAGATTTTTCACTCAATGGGTGGTGACCGAGTATATGGAATGAGTTCCCAGAGCCAGCTGCAATAACAATAGTTAAGGGAAACTTGGACAGGTACATGGATAGGAAAGGTTTAGTGGGATATGGGCCAAACGTGGATAAATGGTAGTAGCTTAGATGGGGCATTTTGGTGGCATGGACGGGTCGGGCTGGAGGGCCTATTACTCTATGAATCAATGACATGGGTTTCTTGAAAGAGGAGTGTAGATTAGTTGTTTTTACAGAAGATGACTGCAGTATGTACCAAAGATACTAGAGTCTTGGTATGTACATCATTAATTGATCTGTATTCTGTTATTGTCAGATATCTGGAACCGTTCTTCAAGTTTTACAGATTTTTCCATCTTGCATTTGTTTGTTAGCCAAATGATACACATAGTAGCTGATGGATGATCACAACAGCCACATTGTACCAATACATTGAAGAAACATTTTTTCTCAGCCTGGAAGCTGTTATTAATTTTCTTTATTATATCTTTTCCAAAATTTTACACACAGAAAATTCTCTCACAAATGTATTATTTATTATTTTAATGAAAACCTTATTTACTCCAAATGTTATTTTTCTCCACTAACTCAGTAGTGTATCATTCCTCTCTCTCCTTCTCATCTAACCAGCTGCCCTTGTCCAACACACACCTTGTGTTCCACTTCCACCACCCCTCAACACCATGTTTCTTGCCCTCCACCCAACCTTTCCTACTCTGGTACCCCATTTTTCTCCTCCTCTCTCCACTCTCCTCTGCCCACCATCCCGCCCTCTCGTTCTGCCTTTCACTCCCCGTCTTCCTTTCTTTTCATGTTCCACCATTTTGCACCCTTTTATCGTCTTCACTTATCACCTCCAGCCTTGGTTACCATCTTCACCCTTCTCTCCCCCAACTGACTCGTCTGCTGATCAATCCATCCTATCCTGGATCAAACTATCCATCATTTTCCAGCTTCCTGCCATATGCTGTGAGGCTGCTAAACAGCCACTCTGTACTCACAGTCACCTGATTCTGCGGCTTGGCACGGACACTATAATAACTGGCACTGGCCACTTCAATAACTGGCACTGGCCATTCAAATCAGCCACCCCGGACATGTTTATGATTGGTCTTACTGTATTTTAATGTTGTTTTTATCTATTTTAACTTTATACTGTTCCACCAGGGACTGGATTGTTTTAGTGTTGTTATTATTATGTGTGAAATGTTTTAAACTTCATGTGCGATGCTCCGGTATTCCCTGGGAAACGTCTTTTCGTTTTGCACTGCACAACTGTTGCTTGCAAGATGACAATAAAGGAATTGAATTGAATTTATACCACTCCTTCCCTTCATCTCTTATGCATACTGTATCAGGTTGCATCACAGCTTGGTTGGCCCCATAGCAGAAGCGTCCATGTCGCGGGGCTGGAAACTGGAAGTATCCTGAGCTAATTCTGCTACCACCATCATCTATTGCGACAAGTGATGGCTCCCACTGATTGTCGCCGGACGCTTGCGTCCTTTTCAGGACGGACGATGACAGAGATGTCAACATTTGTAACAAGATGGACACGAAAATAAGATGAAGACTGCTTGGTTTAAGAACAGCTCTGCCCAATAGCGCAAGAAATTGCAGAGAGTTGTAGATGTAGCCCAATCTATCACACAGACCAGACTTCCCACCATCAACTCCATCTACACTTCATTCTGCCTAGGGAAAGCAGGCAACATGATCAAAGATGTGTCCCACCCCAGTCATTCCATTTCTGTTCTGTTTAACTCTGTAGCTTGTTATTGATGCATATACATGGCTTGAATATAAATATAGATGGGTACCAGGATAGGAAAATTGGTAGTTTTCTGGAGAGTGAGGAAGGTTATCAAAAGATACAGAAGATTATGGGTCAGTGGAAGATATGGACAGACAAATGGTAGATGGAGTTTAATCTGCACAGTGTAGGATGTTGCACTTTGGA
The DNA here is from genome assembly GCA_038087875.1 of Malacoraja senta. Classification (NCBI taxonomy): domain Eukaryota; kingdom Metazoa; phylum Chordata; class Chondrichthyes; order Rajiformes; family Rajidae; genus Malacoraja; species Malacoraja senta. The sequence continues at coordinate 59,927 of JAXLNO010004221.1, forward strand.
AGGTCGAATGTACGGGAAAGTACACAGAAAATGTCAGGATTCTAAGGAGAATGACACAAAAAGCTGGAGTAACTCAGCAGGATAGGCAGCATCTCTGGAGAGAAGGAATGCGTGACGTTTCGGGTCGGGACCCTTCTTCAGACGGGTCTGCAGAAGGGTCTCGACCCAAAACGTCACCCTTTCCTTCTCTCCAGAGATGCTGCCTGTCCCGCTGAGTTACTCCAGCTTTTTGTGTCTATCTTCGGTTTAAACCAGCATCTGCAGTTCCTTCTTACACAGGGCTCCAAGGAGCATTGGTACACAGATGGATCTTGTGCTGTAAGTCGATAACCGTTCTATATAAGTATTGAATGACTGCACTCTCTCCCAGTTCTGAGGAAAGATAACGACACAGCTCATCTCATCCCATTATCTCATAGATCTCCAGAAATTCCAGTCAAATTTGTATTAGTCTCAGACTTCCAGTATCTGTGATATTTTGAACAGAGGAATAGTCTAAAAGATCCACCTACAGCCAAACATGACTGAATGTATTGAATCCATGTAATTATTTTCAAAGTTTGATATTCCAAATGGTATCACAATTCAGGACAATTCACAGCTGACTATGTGCCTTCTTCCCGGAAAGTGGAATGTACGCATTAATATCCTTAACGTGGAACAGGAATCTCATTCAATCAATGCAGATCAGCAAATGGCATCAAGTTACAAATCTGTGAATATGAGTCATTTCCCACCAGTACTGTTTGGCCGGAATGTAATTACTGGATTATGATAAGTTGATTACGTTGAATGTGCAGACAAACATTCTCACCCTGAAACACTAACTCACTGCAAATCAGATAAGTCGTGCCTCACCCAAGTTGTAATTCCAAAGCCCAGGGAAAACAACACGATGTTAGTCAGGACATGTCTTATCTGCAGGGATCAGTAACTGTAAAATATAAAATCAGGTGGAGAATGGATGAGATTCAACTATTTACATCCTGAGGGAAACAATGGGCTGGAATTTGTGGTCTCGGTAACAGCGAGAGCCGCCGCTATTTTGGGGATTTAGTTTAGTTTAGTTTAGTTTACAGATACAGTGGGGAAACAGCCCTTCGGCCCACTGAGACCGTACCGACCAACGATCCCCGCACGCTAACACTATTCTATACATGCTAGGGTTAATTTACAATTTTACAAAGCCAATGAACCTACTGACGTCTATGTCTTGTGGGAGGCAGCTGGACCCATGGAAAACCTACGCAGGTCACGGGGAGAAGGTAAAAACTCCATACAGGAACTGCGTGGCACAGTGAGTGGCACAGATGCGTAGCAATAGAGTTGCTGCCTTACCGCACCAGAGACGCAGGTTCGATCCTGACTATGGGTGCTGTCTGTACGGAGTTTGTACGTTCTCCCTGTGACCATTTGGAGTTTCTCTGGTGCTCCAGTGTTCCTCCACATTCCAAAGACGTGCAGGTTTGTAGGTGAATTGTTTTCTGTAAATTGTCCCTAGTGTGAAAGGTATAATAGTGTTCAGGTGATTGTTGGTCGGTGGACTCTGGCATCCACCTACCTGTCCAAATGCCTTTCAAATATTATTATTGTACATACCTCAGCTACCTTCATTCAGACAGTCATATTCCGTTGTGAACGTCTGCATGAGATAATTTCATTTCTTATCCCATTGCTGCGGAGGACACGGTTTACCTTTCACATTCTAATTTCCAACACAACATTTTCTTGAACCTTATTTGGCTGAACTTTCATGTCTTCAGGTACACAAAAATGAAGGAGAAACTCAGCGGGTGCAGCAGCATCTATGGAGCGAAGGAAATAGGTAACGTTTCGGGCCGAAACCCTTCTTCAGACTGATAGGGGGTGGGGAGAAGAAAGGAAAAAAGGAAAAAGGCGGAGGAGGAGCCCGAGGGCTGGGGGAGGGGAGGAGACAACCGGATGGCTGATGAAGGGGAGGGGACAGCAAGGGCTAGCAGAATTGGGAGAATTCAATGTTCAAGCCCCCAGGATGTAGACGGCCCAAGCGGAATATGAGGTGCATTTCCTCCAATTTACGGTGTTGCTCGCTGTGGCCATGGAGGAGACCCAGGACAGAGAGGTCAGATACGGAATGGGAGGGGGAGTTGAAGTGCTGAGCCACCGGGTGGTCAGGTTGGTTATTGCGGACCGACCGGAGGTGTTCGGCGAAACGATCGCCAAGCCTCCGCTTGGTCTTTCATGTCTTCAGCTTGTCCTTATTTTCCTTATATTTTCTTTCATAAGAGATCCTCAGAAATGTATTCCTTCAAGTCCTGAAAAACACGCTTTGAAAGACTGAAGTGCAAAGATAACAAGGGAAGGGAATATGAAGATGGATTTGGCTGAACACGATTTGGTTGGAAGCCAACAAAAGCTTTAAGAAAATGTATCAAAATTCCTGTTGATCAGGTTAGAAAAAGGGAGAAACAGGAAATATGACAATTCTTGCAAGGCTTTTCTTAATTTTTCTTATTAATTTCTCATGATGAATTAACCCGCAAGCATCATTTCCAGTTATTGTTCAATAATAATGAATAATACCTCTCAATAATAATAGCTTTACAATTTAACACTGTTTTTTCGGCCGTCCTAATTTCCTGTTTCACTTGGCGCCCAGCACTTTATTGGAGTCCAATGGTGGGAACAATCGTTTTGCAAACAGCGGAGATATAATAATAGTAATAAATTTTATCACAGTTAGAATAAAACCTTTTACAATGTAGGTTAAGAATAATGAGGAACAGGAAAGACACTGCAAACATTCATCAAAAAGATATTGCCTGAGGATATTTACAGAACAAGGTGTCAGAGATGGTCTAGACATGGTCTCCTATTTTGATTTAATGCATGTATTTTCTCAGAAATTCCCAGAAAGTCTTCAGAACAAATATATATAAAGATAAGTCAAGAGAGAAGCAAGAGGCAAGAGTGTTTTATTGTCACAAAACGCTGGAGTAACTCAGCGGGTTAGGCAGCATCTCTGGAGAGAAGGAATGGGTGATGTTTAGGGTCGAGACCAGATTCTTTTGGGTCGACACCCTTCTTGAGTCTGAAGAAGTTCCTGTGCTGTACTGTTCTCTGTTTTGTGTTCCAGGTAAAATACTCATGGATCAATAGGTGTCGGACAACCTTTGGTTACCATTGTTAAAATGTCAGTGCAGAACAAAATGCTTGATCCAGAGCAGCAAGGGGAAGGAACGGAGGGAGAAGTTACAGATCGTGCTCTGCTGCATGGTTTAAGTGTGCATTGCTTAAGGATTTTGATTGAAAATACTGTGGTTAATTGCCCTCTCTCCATTTTACTGCTTCCTCCAGTGGTAATAAAACTTGTTCTTCAGCCTCCACACAGCGGGCTGCCGACCATGTGGCAGAACCAATAACTGCGGTATTCAGCTGTGCTTTTCCATGAGGAGGCATTTCAGCAACTCCAATGGGCCGTTGAAGAGAGAACTCTGCAGATCTAGGAATGTCAGGCTCTTGAAGGGATCCGGGAATGATGTGGGATTGGTGGCAGCTACCCAGCTCCAGGAAACACCCAACAGAGCAGGTAAGCGAGGGAGTGAACAATAAATGTAGATACATGCACAGCAGAGAGAGAAAGCTTCAGAATAAATAGCAGGCTGCCACAGATTGCTCAGCTCAAAGCAACGTTTTGCACTTCTGATAGTTTCCTCCTTGTTCTCCTCCCACCATTGGGGATTCAATCTACTGCCACACTGCAAGCCCTCCAATCCGAGTAACATCGGTGTGAATCTTGTTAGTTTTTAGTGAATCTTTAGTGAATCTAGTGAATTTCATTTTTTGTGAATCTTGTTAGTTTTTAAAGATGCATCGTAGAAACAGGCCCTTCGGCCCACCAAGGCCACGCCAACCAGCAATCCCTGTACACTATCCTATACACCAGGGACAATTTACAATTTTTATCTAAGCCAATTGACCTACAAACCTGGACGTCTTTGGAGTGTGGGAGGAAACACGAGTACCTGGAGAAAACCCACACGGTCACAGGGAGAACGAACAAACTCCATGCAGACAGAACTCGCAGTCAGGATCGAACCCGGGTCTGGCGCTGTAAGGCAGCAACTCTACCGCTGTGCCACAATGCCATCCCAAGAGTTGGTTCGACACTCTTTCTAACTTAGCAACATTCTTCCTGTCGGCAGGTGAACAGAACTGCACACAATACCCCAGGTGGTCTCACCAATGTTTTGTACAGTTGCAACACTACATTCCAACTCTTGGCAATTTTTCCCCATGGAGGATAGTTGGTGTGTGGGACAAACTGCTAGAGGAAGTGATAGGGAGGGGGTATATTTATAATATTTAAAGGACAGTTGGGCAGGTACTTGAGTATGAAAGGTTTTCAGAGATATGGGGTGAGAAGAGGAAAATAAGACGAGTTCAGATAGGCAACCTAGTTGACATGGATGAATTGGGCTGAAGACCCTTTGTCTGTGCTGTGTAACTCCATGGCTCATTGACAATGTGTTAAACTGGGCATCAGGCATTCCTCAAAGCCACATGCAATGATGTCAGGTTCAGAATAATTATCTGATACCTCATTTTGTTTACTGACCTCTCCAAATTAGTTAAGGAACAGGCAGTTCCCGCAGCCACAGTTCAAAGGTTGCTTTCAGGGTACTCCCTCAACAATGAGTAGGATTGATAGTGAGAGAGCTTGGACGTCAAACGTTATAGGGATAGTGCAGGAAAGTAACATTGAGATAGATTGGTCGTGATATTAGTGAAGAACAGAACGGGCTTGAGGGGCCAAATGGCCCAATCCTGCTTCCCTTTCCTTAGGTTGGTTTCTGTAAATTATCGCTTGTGTATGGGACGGAACTGGTGTAGGGGTGATCGCTGGTCGACACGGCTCAAAGGGCCTGGTTCCACGCAGTATCTCTAAACGCTAAACGTTCTGAAAGTAGGGTCCTCACTGATTGGTATGACCACATTCCTGTGGTGATAGCCCTGACTCAGAGTGAGAGGCCGTCTATACCCTTAATAGGATGCTTCCACTGAGGTGCCCATTGAATGAAAATTCCGTTGTTGGATGCTGGAGAAACCATTTGCAGTCAATTGAGGACACGTCGTGAAGTTTCGAAGGGGCTTAAAGAGCCTGAGGTCAATTCTGAAACTGTAGTCTTTCATTATTCACAGAATCTTCCTTTAAACTATAAGAAAAGCTATAAACTTCCACAAAGTGTTCTTTGTTCCGATCTGACTGTTCCACAAAGGTCAATGTGCGGAGCTTTGAAATCCTTTTAAAGTCAGTGCAGAAATAGGGTATTGTGCAGATGGTAAGATCATAGTCATGTACAGACAAAGAACTGCAGATGCTGATTAATACACAAAAGGACACAAAGTGCTGGAGTAACTCAGGCAGGTCAGGCAGCATCTCTGGAGAACGGACAGGTGACATGTGTAGGAAGGAACTGCAGATGCTGATTTATACCCATCTTAGTATCCCTCTCGTTAACACACCTTCCCCAGCCAACAAGAGGCCATTATGGACTCCTGCCTTCCTGAGGTCATCTGTTACCGGTCCTGATTTGTTCTGGCCATTTATCACCTCCAGTTTCAACCCCTCCTCCCTCGCACCCACTCGCCCCAACCCCACCTCTATCTTTCAGTCTGAAGGAGGGTTATGACCCGAAACATCACCTGTAGAGATGCTGAGTTACTCCAGCATTTTGTGTCTATTAATGGATAGGTGACATTTTGGGTCGAGACACTTCTTAATCATTCTCCCTATAATATAGATATGTGATCCTTTGAGCAATTTGGTGAAAAATAATCATTTGCCCAGTCAAACAAATGGGGCACAAAGAGTTGTCAGTTGGGTTACGGTTGGATTGGATGCATTGGACCACAATCTGACTCCAGGGACTGGTGCTGTTCCAAATGCAACAGGAACAAAAGTAAACGTGGGAACAGTGAGATGTCCTTAAAGTGGAAGATGTTAGTCATGGGCTGCCTTGTGTCAGCGGGAAACAGATGTGTTACCAGTTTCCCCAAGAAACGGATGTTGCAACAGGCTGCATCTGTATTAACGTAATTGCTGTCTTGGTCTCAATTTCGAAGCAAACCAAAGCCAAAGAGTTATACTCTGTCAGTTAAATAGTTTGCCCATAGTACATGTGCAGGAAGGAACTGCAGATGTTGCTTTACACCGAAGATAGACACAAAATGCTGGAGTAACTCAGTGGGACAGGCAGCGTCTCCAGAGAGAAGGAATGGGTCTCGACCCGAAACGTCCCCCAATCCTCCTCCCCAGAGATGCTGCCTGTCCCGTTGAGTTACTCGAGCATTTTGTACCTATAGTACATGTTGGATTGAGTTTATAGCCGGTGCAGAATCTCTCCATCAGCTCATTTCCGCCTGGTTTTGCCTAAATCCATTTCCAACGTAACCTTCTTAGATGTAACTGAAGACAATCCTTTCGATTCTTGACTACCAAGTGCAAATTCACTTTCACTGCTCCACATAATTTAGTTTAGTTTAGAGATACAGCGTGGAAACAGGTCCCTTGACTCACCAATTCCACGCCAAGCAACGATCTCCGAACACCAACACCAACACCATCCTACACACACTAGGGACAATTTACAATTTACAGGAGCCAATTAACCTACAAACCTGTACGACCTTGTCCCTTGCCCAGAGCAGGGAAATCGAGAACCAGAGGACAGGTTTTACAGTGAGGGAGGAAAGATTCAATAGGAACCTGAGGGGTAATTTTTTCACACAAAAGGGTGTATGGAACGAACTACTGGAGGAGGTAGTTGAGGCAGGTACTATCGCGATGTTTTAGAAAGATTTAGTCAGGTACATGGATTGGATAGGGTTAGAGGGATATGGACCAAACGTAGGCAGGTGGGACATGTTGATCGGTGTGGGCAACCGAAGGGCCTGTTTTCACATTGTCTGACTCTATGATACTAAAATGAAACTATTTTCCTTTTCTATAATTAGAACTGTGCAGGTGTATCTTTTTACATTGTTTCTGTGAAATTCAAAACCATGGGTAGATGTGGATGACTGGTGATCCATTGCATTAATTAATTGAAGCTACACACATTCGTCACATTAATGAAAGTTTCTAATATATGTGGCCAGAGGTAGGAAAAGTAATTACACTTTGATCAAGTGATTTAATGCCACACAAACACATTATTCTGCTCACTTTCCCCTGTGAACGTGCAATATCTGCCTTATGTTTTCAATTCAGTCCAAGTCATTAGTTTTGTTTTTCCCTTTGTGCATGTCTGCTCATCAACATGAGGGATGGCAGGAACAGTATGTGCTTCCGCCACATCCAACTATCCCTCAGGCTGTGTTCTGGAAAGGTGCAGATCACAACTCCCCTCGAATCACTCTTGCCGTGCCCCTAACTCTCGACAGAACCACTCTCACTTCTCATTTCCTACAAGATCTGGACACAATTGTCAAGCAAATGCTCACTCAGCATAGAGTAGTGGGCAGCTGTGCGTGGAAGAATTAAATGAGATATAGGAGATTACCTTCAGTCAGCTCTTGTAATAACTCATGGGAGGGAATAAGATGTTCATCTCTTCTTGTCTTTGCTTTGACTTATCCCATGTTCCAGAGAGGAGGAAAAAGTTTGTAGCGTGTTCAGCAGTGAGCTTAAATTCAAGGATTTTGAGGATTGAGGATTTGCTGAATCTAGATTTCGTTTTTAGTTTAGTTTTAGAGATAAAGTGCAAAAACAAGCCCTTCGGCCCACCGAGTCTGCACCGACCAGCGATCCCTGCACATTAACACTATCCTACACACACTAGGGACAATTTCAATTTAAAAAATATATATATTAAGTGAGTTAACCTACAAACCTGAGGTACACAAAAATGCTGGAGAAACTCAGCGGGTGCAGCAGCATCTATGGAGCGAAGGAAATAGGCAACGTTTCGGGCCGAAACCCTTCTTCAGACTGATCGGGGGTGGGGAGAAGAAAGGAAAAAGGCGGAGGAGGAGCCCGAGGGCTGAGGGATGGGAGGAGACAGCCAGAGGGTTGAGGAAGGGGAGGAGACAGCAAGGGCTAGCAAAATTGGGAGAATTCAATGTTCATGCCCCCAGGATGCAGACTGCCCAAGGTGCATTTCCTCCATATGAGGTGCATTTCCTCCAATTTCCGGTGTTGCTCGCTCTGGCCATGGAGGAGACCCAGGACAGAGAGGTCGGATACAGAATGGGAGGGGGAGTTGAAGTGCTGAGGTCAGGTTGGTTATTGCGGACCGAATGGAGGTGTTCGGCGAAACGATCGCCAAGCCTCCGCTTGATCTCACCAATGTAGATCAGCTGCCATCTAGAGCAGCGGATGCAATAGATGAGGTTGGAGGAGATGCAGGTGAATCTCTGTTGCACCTGGAACGACTGCTTGGGTCCTTGAATGGAGTCGAGGGGGGAGTTGAAGGGACAAGTGTTGCATCTCTTGCGGTTGCAAGGGAAAGTGCCCGGGGGAGGGGGTGGTACGGGAGGGATGGGAAGAATTGACAAGGGAGTTACAGAGGGAGCGGTCTTTGCGGAAGGCAGACATGGGGGCAGATGGGAAGATGTGGGGAGTGGTGGGGTCATGTTGGAGGTGGCGAAACTGACGGAGGATCACTTGTTGTATGTGACGGCTGGTGGGGTGAAAGGTGAGGACTAGGGGGACTCTGCCCTTGTTGCGAGTGGGGGGATGGGGAGAGAGAGCAGTGTTGCGGGGTATGGCAGAGACCCTGGTGCAAGCCTCATCTATGGTGGAGGAGGGGAACCCCCGCTCCCTGAAGAATGAAGACATTTCGGATGACCTGGTGTGGAACGCCTCATCCTGGGAGCAGATGCGGCATAGACGGAGGAATTGGGAGTGGGGGATGGAGTCCTTACAGGAAGCAGGGTGGGAAGAAGTGTAGTCCAGATAGCCATGGGAGTCAGTAGGTTTATAGTGGATGTCGGTAAGAAGTCTATCACCTGCGATGGAGATAGTGAGGTCAAGGAATGGTAGGGAAGTGTCGGAAATGGTCCAGGTGTATTTGAGTGTCGGATGGAAGTTGGTGGTGAAGTGGATGAAGTCAGTCAGTTGTGTGTGGGTGCAGGAGGTGGCACCAAAGCAGTCGTCCCCACCCCCTATCAGTCTGAAGAAGTGTTTTGGCCCGAAACGTTGCCTATTTCCTTCGCTCCAGAGATGCTGCTGCACCCGCTGAGTTTTCTCCAGCATTTTTGTGTACCTTCGATTTTCCAGCATCTGCAGTTCCTTCTTTAACACAACCTACAAACCTGTACATCTTTACAGTGTGGTAAGAAACCGAAGACCTCGGAGAAAACCCACATAGGTCACGGGGAGAATGTACAAACTCCGTACAGACAGCACCTGTAGTCAGGATCGAACCTGTGCCTCTGGTGCAGTAAGCGCTGTTTGTCAGCAACTCTACCGCTGCGCCAACGTTCTGCCTTAGATAAAGCTGTACTATTCCATATACACAAACATGAGTTAATATTTCCAATTCACATACCAATGTCACAGGCGATATATATTTCTTTGCAATTGTAAAACAGAAAATGTTTCAAACGCTCAACATAGCGGGCAGCAACTGGAGAGAGAGAAAAACAGAATTAATATTTCAGTTCAATTGCCTTGCATCACTGCTAAAAGTGTAGGGATACAAAATAAGGACATTTTAACCCTGGTTCTCGCTCCACTGATGCTGACTGAGCAGCTGGCTGTTTCTACTACTTTAGTCATAGGCAACGAGTCCAGCATGGAAACAGGCCCTTAAGCCACCAAAATCCTCATCAACCATCAAGCACCATTACACTAATCACATTTAATTCTTCCCATATTCCATCAGCACCCTTTTGATTCTACCACTCACATACACACTTGGGTAATTTACAGCAACCAAGTCTTTTCAAGAAATCGTAGAGAGTTGTGGAAGTAGCCCAGTAAATCGCACAGACCAGACTCACCACCATTGACTCCATCTACATTTCACGCTGCCTCTGTGGACATAACCAAGGTCCTGTCCCACCCCAGTCATTCCTTCTTCTCCCCACTCCCGTCAGAAAGAAGATTAAATAGCTTGAAAGCATGCATCACCAGATTTAGGAATAGCTTCTTCCCTGCTAATATCAGACTTCAGAATAGGCCTTCCATAATCTAGGGTACAGTCCCAATTTTCCACCCTACTTCATTCCAGAAATTGGACTTCTCCTGACCCAAAATGTCATGTGCCCATTCCTTCCACAAATGCTGCCTGACCTACTCAGTTCCTCCAGTGCTTTCTGCATTACCAAAAATAAAATGCTTCATCTTGGGATAATTCTCTTCAGGAAATCACCATTTCTTTCCACAGTTATCCACAGAAACCATGTATAATGACGCAAGCAGTGACAGCAACCTCAGAGTGTTGTAGCGGACGCGGAGTTGTCCGTTAAAGAACGAGGCAGACACGAAGTTTGTCCGAAATACTGGTTCTTTATTCTACACTAACTCTCCTCACTCACCAACACTGTGCGCGCGCGATTAGCCCTTAAATACTCCCCAGGGGCACCCGTGACCAAACCGTGACCCCTATATCTCGTCACCGGGACACGTGACCCTCCCAAGAGCCGAAGGTTATGTACAGTGCGTGGCCCACCACCCATTGCCACCACATTGTACTCATTTCCTCAATGTGTCAGAGAGGTGATCAGACCTATGAGTCAATGGGTGATTCACATTACCAACATACGTTGTAGATCTTCCTGTGGCTGGCACACTCATTACGCACACGCCCCAGGGAACTACTCTATCCACAGATCGTCCCAGCTGCATTCTTTGACATGGTTCTCAGCTGATCAACTCAACCCTGACCAGGACAGAGGCATCCCAATCATAGATGACTAATCCCATTCACCGTCATTTCACCAGAGCCAGAGGAGGTCCAAGGAAGAGCTGGAGATCAGGAGATCAGAACCGTCGGATCACGGTCATTGGGAGGGCTAGGGGAAGGTGGAGATCGGGAGAATTCGGGAAGGAAGATGAAGATTAGGAGAGATGGGAAAACATGGACATTGGGAGAGACAGGAGAAGGAAGATAAAGATTTGGAGAGCTGGGGGGGGGGGGGGTGGGGGGGTGGAGATTGAGAGATTTGGGGGAGAGAGATGGAGGTTAGAGATGGGAGATGGAGAGATGGAGTCAGTTAACCTACAAACCTGTACGTCTTTAGAGTGTGGTAAGAAACCAAAGAGCTCGGAGAAAACCCACGCAGGTCACGGGGAGAATGTACAAACTCAGTACAGACAGCACCTGTAGTCAGGATCAAACCTGTGCCTCTGGTGCAGTAAGCGTTGTTCATCTCCATCTCCCATCTCTAACCTCCATCTTTCTCCCACTGAGTTACTTGCCACTGAGTTACTTTTCTGCATTAGTAACTAGGTTTCTGCATTAGTTTGTGTCTTTTTTTTGTTGTAAATCAGCATCTGCAGTTCCTTGTTTCTACATCAATGGAACAGTAGAGCACAGGAACAGACCCTTCAGCTTATAATGTCTGTGCCGGACATGATGCCAAGGCCAACTCTTATCTACCTGCATATAGCCCATATCCCTCCAAAGACTGCATAACCATATGCCTATCCAAAAGCCTCTTAAATACAACTATTGAAACTGCCTCCACCACCACCCCTGGCAGCGGGTTCCTGGCACACACCACCCTCTGTGTATAAACAGCCCCGCACAGCTCCTTTAAACTTTGCCCCTCGTTAGAAAACATTACTAAATATCTTCAAATAGAAATTTGCTTCAACTAAATTCTTTGTTCCGAATCCAGTATTTTATTATTTCATATATGAAATAGTCAAGGACTGTTGCCTAACAAAACAACACTGGTAAAATGGTAATGGATCAATTATCAAAGCTCCCTACAAGACGCTTAGCTGATCAAAGTGAGTTTACTTTGTAAAGATACATGCCTGGACAATGATCCCCGTTTGGTAATGCTAAACATTCTCTATAGTGGCACTGATTCAGTTTTCATTTCATATCTTCCATCTCCCCCCCTGCAAACAAACCTTTTGTTATTCACTGGCCTTCACCACTCTCCCGAAGTTGGCTGTTAGCACGTGTCATTCAATCTCATCAGCCCTCACCCTTATCGCTGACTTTGTTCTCTTCGCATTTTCCCCCATTATCAACAGGTTAGGACATGTTTTTTTTAAACCCAGTTCTGATGAAAGGTCATTGACCTAAAGACAAATCTGAATCCAATGATGCAGGAGTAAGACATGACCATCAGAGATCCTTCATCCGCCACCATAGTCCTGCCATCTGCTCTTGCTGTTGTTGAGTAGGATCGCTGTTTATCTGGTTACTCCCCATTGACCTTCCAATGCAGATGACCCTACCAGGAATGTTAGACCAGAGCTCACATCATGCACACATTCATTGGTACAAAGCATATCAAGACTGCAATCACAGTGGCGCAGCGGTAGAGTTGCTGCCTAACAGCAAATTGCAGCGCTGGAGACCCAGGTTCGATCCCGACTACGGGTGCTGTCTGTACGGAGTTTTACGTTCTCCCCGTGACCTGCGTGGGTTTTCCCTGAGATCTTCGGTTTCCTCCCACACTCCAAAGACGTACATGTTAGTAGGTTGATTGGCTTGATTAATTGGCTTGATAAATGTAAAAAATGTCCAGTATAAAATTGTCCAACTTCCAATATAATCCCTGGTGGACTCTTCGGAAGGTTCAAGTTACAAGGTACAAGACCCGGGTTCAATCCTGACTATTGGTGCTGGCTGTAGGGAGTTTGTATGTTCCCCCCTTGATCGCATGGGTTTCCCCTGAGTGATCCAGTTTCCTCCCATATTCCAAAGACATACAGTGGCTTGCAAAAGTATTCATACCCCTTGAACGTTTCCACATTTTGTCACGTTACAACCACAAACGTAAATGTATTTTATTGGGATTTTATGTGATAGACCAATACAAAGTGGTGCATAATTGTAAAGTGGAAGGAAAATGATACATGGTTTTCAAATTTTTTTACAAATAAAAAACTGAAAAGTGTCGCGTGCAAAAGTATTCAGCCCCCCTGAGTCAATACTTTGTAGAAACACCTTTCGCTGCAATTACAGCTGCAAGTCTTTTGGGGTATGTCTCTACCAGCTTTGCACATCTAGAGACTGAAATTCTTGCCCATTCTTCTTTGCAAAATAGCTCAAGCTCAGTCAGATTGGATGGAGAGCGTCTGTGAACAGCAATTTTCAAGTCTTGCCAGAGATTCTCAATTGGATTTAGGTCTGGACTTTGACTGGGCCATTCTACCACATGAATATGCTTTGATCTAAACCATTCCATTGTAGCTCTGGCTGTATGTTTAGGGTCGTTGTCCTGCTGGAAGGTGAACCTCCGCCCCAGTCTCAAGTATTTTGCAGACTCTAACAGGTTTTCTTCCAAGATTGCCCTGTATTTGGCTCCATCCATCTTCCCATCAACTCTGACCAGCTTCCCTGTCCCTGCTGAAGAAAAGCATCCCCACAGCATGATGCTGCCACCACCATGTTTCACAGTGGGGATGGTGTGTTCAGGGTGATGTGCAGTGTTAGTTTTCCGCCACACATAGCGTTTTGCATTTAGGCCAAAAACTTCAATTTGGTCTCATCTGACCAGAGCACCTTCCTCCACATGTTTGCTGTGTCCCCCACATGGCTTGTGGCAAACTGCAAACGGGACTTCTTATGGCCTTTTTTCAACAATGGTTTTCTTCTTGCCACTCTTCCATAAAGGCCCGATTTGTGGAGTGCACGACTAATAGTTGTCCTATGGACAGATTCTCCCACCAGAGCTGTGGATCTCTGCAGCTCCTCCAGAGTTACCATGGGCCTCTTGGCTGCTTCTCTGATCAATGCTCTCCTTGCCCGGCCTGTCAGTTTAGGTGGACGGCCATGTCTTGGTAGGTTTGCAGTTGTGCCATACTCTTTCCATTTTCGGATGATGGATTGAACAGTGCTCCGTGAGATGTTCAAAGCTTGGGATATTTGTTTATAACCTAACCCTGCTTTAAACTTCTCCACAACTTTATCCCTGACCTGTCTGGTGTGTTCCTTGGGCTTCATGATGCTGTTTGTTCACTAATGTTCTCTAACAAACCTCTGAGGCCTTCACAGAACAGCTGTATTTATACTGAGATTAGATTACACACAAGTGGACTCTATTCACTAATTAGGTGACTTCTGAAGGCAATTGGTTGCACTGGATTTTATTTAGGGGTATCAGAGTAAAGGGGGCTGAATACTTTTGCACGCGACACTTTTCAGTTTTTTATTTGTAAAAAAATTTGAAAACCATGTATCATTTTCCTTCCACTTCACAATTATGCGCCACGTTATGTTGGTCTAGCACATAAAATCCCAATAAAATACATTTATGTTTGTGGTTGTAACGTGACAAAATGTGGAAAAGTTCAAGGGGTATGAATACTTTTGCACGCCACTGTACATGTTTGCAGGATAATTGGCTTCGGTAAAATTTGTAAGTTGACCCTGGTATATGTAGGGTAGTGTTAGTGTGCGACGATCATTGGTCGGCGCAGACTCAGTTGGCCGAAGAGCCTGTTTCCGCGCTGTATCTCTAAACTAAATTAATTTAAACTGCAATCCATAGCATCCAGCAAGAATGAATTTCTAGATAAAGTCTGAATATCGGATCACCAAATACAGGGAGTAATCATTTGTAAACCCCACAATTTACAAACAACCAGCCAGGATACTTTCTACAGTGCATCTGTAGAACATGTTGAGAGTATTCGACAATGTGCCAAATCTTTTTAAACTTACAAGAAAGTAGCGGAGCAGGTGTGCCTTCTCCATGATCACATCTATCTGTTGAACCCTGGACAGGACATCTGAGGTGTTAACACCGGGAATTTGAAGCTGCTAATATGCCCTGTCCCACTGTACGAGTTCATTCCAAGAGCTCTCCCGAGTGGTAAGCACGGAGAATGAATGTAGCGGGTATGTCGGAGCTCGGGGACGTCTCTTACTGGCTCGTAACGCTAACGGCAGGTACTCGGGAAGACTCGCTAACGGCAGGTAAGCTCGGGAAGACTCGTGAAGATTTTTCAACGTGTTGAAAAATGTCCACGAGAGCCCCCAGTACCGACGAGTGGCCATTACCGTAAATCTCCGAGTTCGAATCAGGGCAAACTCGGGAGAGCTCTTGGAATGAACTCGTACCGTGGGACAGGGGTTTTAACTCTCTCCACCACGAACCCACCAAAGAAAACTGGCACGCGATTGCCCAACTTCCCTTTTCTGACATCAATGATCAGACCCTCAAGACAGTGAATTTTTAAATGTGTTGTGAATATATAACTTAAACAGCTCTTTCACCATATTTATTTTGTCCCATGCAGATACATTCAGAGTTATGGAAAGTGCATGTATCAGTGTTTCATCGTTTGCAATATTGTATTTCACAGAATTCTCAGGACAGAATGAGATTTGCTGATGTTTATGCTCACAGCTCTATGACAAAGCTATCACCATAATCTCCCCATTCCTTTATCCCCCATGGTTTATCCAATTTTTCTTAAATGCTGTAATACTTTTGGCTTCAACCTCCGTATGGTGGAGAATTCTAATCAAACATTTCTCCTGAATGTTTTTATTGTATCATTTGCAACTACCGACTGTTATTGATTCCTACCCTTGAGATCAAATGGAAGATATTGATTGAAAATTGAATTTTTATTTGGTACTACATTAAAGGAACTGGATCACTTTTCTTTCTACAAAATAGCTTCATTTAAAATCCCTGAAGATTTTCTGCACTTACACTTAGCATCATAGAGTCATAGAGCATGGAAACAGGCCCTTCGGCCCAGTCGACCAACATGCCTCATCTACACTAGTCCCACCTGCCTGCATTTGCCCACATCCATCTATGCCTATCCTATCCATGTACCTGTCTAAATGTTTGTTAAATGTTGCGATAGTCCCTGCCTCACCTACCTCCTCCAGCAGTTTGTTCCATACACTCACCACCCTTTGTGTGAAAAATCTACCCCTCAGGTTCCCATTAAATCTTTCCCCCCTCACCTTAAAACTATGTCCTCTGGTTCTCGATTCCCCTACTCTGGGCAAAAGACTCTGTGTGTTTACCTGATCTATTCCTCTCATGATTTAGTACACTTCTATAACATCTTGATGGTTGTGTCTGGCACAATGTGTACCACCTCCAAGCATCTTTTCATCAGAGCTCGGGGCAGTAAAAAAAATAATCATTTGCCACCATCAGAATTGTTGCATCTACAAGCCACGAGTCA
>JAXLNO010004221.1:76453-109572 GCA_038087875.1 Malacoraja senta
AATACCTCTGACAGCTCGTTCCTTATACCTATCACCCTCTGTGTGAAAAAAAGGTTGCCCCTCAGGTTCCCATTACATTTTTCTTCTACATTTAAACCTATGCCCACTTGTTTCTTGATTCCGCTAGCCTTGGAAACAGACCGTGGCCTTCACTCTATGTATTCATGATTCTATACACCTTTATGAAGATTACCTCTTAGCCTCCTGCGCTTCAAGAAATAAAGTCCAAGCCTGCCCGACTTCACCCTATCCCTCATAAACATATTTTTCCACCTGATGTGGTTTAATATTCATCTTGATATATTTGCGAAGACCAGGATCAAAGACCATGCTATTTTTATTTTTAAGCAGTTCATCTGAGTCCAAGCAGAAAAAGAGTTACATATTTGGGTTTCCATTTTCGTGTGAACAGTTACTCATTTTTTGGGGAAAAATACGACCTTGGGAGAGTTTACTTTGAACTTTCAAGCCTCTGCACACACTGGGATAGAGACGATGAGCCAATTCCATGTGTCAGGGATTCCAGTAATGGTCAGGATTATAAGTCAGCACATTCATATGTGGAAAAGACACCTTGCATTCACATAGAACCTTTCACAATGTTCCACAACAGTCTACAGCCAGTGAAGTACTTTCAAAGTGAAGTCAGAGTTATGATTGAAATAACTTACACAGCTTAAACAACCGTGATAATAATCCACAGTTTGCTTCTGAAATGTCTATTAGTTTAGTTTAGTTTAGAGATACAGCGTGGAAACAGGCCCGAGTCTACACCGACCATCGATCCCCACATATTAACATTATCCAGTACATACTAGGGGCAATTTACACTTATACCAAGCCAATTACCCAACTAACCTGTACGTCTTTGGAGTGTGGGAGGAAACCGAAGATCTCGGAGAAAACTCATGTGGTCACGGGGGGAACGTACAAACTTCGTACAGACCAGCACCCATAGCCAGGATCGAACCCGGGACCCTGACGCTATAAGCGCAGTAATGCAGCAACTCTACCCTATGCTACAGGGATAGATATTGTCCATCACAGGAGAGAATGTCTTCAATAGCTGCCAGAGGAAGCTATAAAAGCGGAGACAGTAACAACTTTAAAAAGACATATCATATATATGTCCCTTTGTATGGACAGATAAAATGATAGAAAGGGTTGCCAACTTTCTCACTCCCAAATAAGGGACAAAAGGTCAAAATAAGGGACAAATTCCCAACGGCAATTCGTTGATCGACTCGGCCGTGGCTGGGTGAATGACGAGTTGGCCCAGGTGCTGGACTGCACACAAAGCCCAGTCGGCGGGCCAGCTGAGGAGCTTTGGCCCGGGCTGCCAACCAACGGGCGAGGCGCTGCTGGGCTGCACTACGTCGGGACCGGTGAGGCGGGGCAGGATGCGGCGCTCCAACCCGACAGTCCTCTCGACCCGAGTAATAGCAATCAAATACGGGACCAGGGAGGTCCCGTATGGGACAAACCAATTTAGACCAATATACAGGATGTCCCGGCTAATACGGGACAATTGGCAACCCTAGTTTGGAGGGTTATGGGCAAACGCAGGCAAATGGGACTGGTCCAGTGTGCTAACTTGGTCAGCATGGGCAAGGTGGGCTGAAGTGCCTGTTTCTGTGTTGTTCAGTTCGTTGACTCTCTGACTCTATCACTGTAGGGTCCTTTACTGCAGAGAATTCCGTTGAGACAGTAACACTCCATCAGTCAAGTTTATTGTCATAGGGTGAGGTACAGCTCCAATGAATAATCTTGCTTACTGCAGCATCAGAGTACATAGACTCAGACACATATACAAATTATACATAAATTAGTTCAAGTTCAACTTGCAGATACAATAGTGACACTTAAATGTGTCTTAGATAGGCACATGGATATACAAAGAATGGAAAGGAGGTTAGTTTAACTTGGCATCATGTTCGGCACGGGCATTGGGGGCTGAAGGCCTATTCCTAACCTACCTGATCTCCCGGTGGCTCAGCACTTTAACTCCCTCTCCCTCTCCCATTCCCAATCTGATCTTTCTGTCCTGGGCCTCCTCCATTGTCAGAGTGAGGCCCAGCACAAATTGGAGGAACAACACCTCATATTTCGCTTGGGTAGCTTACACCCCAGTGGTATGAACATTCTGACTTCTCTGACTTCAAATAGCCCTTGCTTTCCTTCTCTCTCCATCCCCTCCCCTTTCGCAGTTCTCCCACCAGTCTTAAGGGCCTGTCCCACGAGCATGCGACTGCATGCGGCAAGCGCGACCCACTTCGATCACCGGAGCCGTATGGAGTTGTGCGGAGCTGGTCCCGACATCGCGCGGGGCTCCGAAAAACTGACACTGTTCAAAAATTCCGCGCGGCAACGGCCTGCCGGCCCGCAGCCGCCTCGATGCCGTACGCACCGCCTCGACGGGCGTGCGCAGCGTCTCGACACCGTACGCAGCGTCTCGACGCCATACGCAGCATCTTGACGCCGTACGCCACGCGCGAACTTCCCGCGGACTTCGCTCGAACTTCACGTCACTCACTCGACCTCCTCGCGGCCCCCGCTTCCGGTTTGGTCGCGCTCGCCACATGCAGTCGCATGCTCGTAGGACAGGCCCTTTACTCTCCGACTACATTTCATCCCTGTCCTGCCCACTTTCCTGACTGAAGGGTCTCGACCCAAAACGTCACTCATTCCTTTCCTCCAGAGATGCTGCCTGTCCCGCTGAGTTACTCCAGCATTTTGTATCTACTTGTACTGTTCTAAGTTCTATGTAATAATAAAGCCATAGTCATTATAAGCACATGCTCAGAAGTTTAGAATTTGAAATGACTGTGTTTGAAAGGCAAGATTTACACGATAATTCCTGGAAAACACATTCCCAAGGAATCAGCAATCTTCAGCCTTAAATAGAAAGTCTCTCTTTCTTCCATTGCCTTGTGGCTTTTTTTGGTTGGATTCAGTTCTCAGCTAGTGTTTCTATGTTGCCAAAACACTTTCCTTGTAACGTGTTTATGATAAACTGGAGGAAATTGTTTTGTCATCTCTTGGGAAATTGCAGCTTCAACTATTAAAGACGATTGGAAAACGTGAGATAAATCAGAGGCTTTGCGATTTGCAACAGTCTGTGTTTCAGGATTTAATCGATTTACAATTGGTCTCCAGCTCATTGGGCCTATCTCTCCCAGATTTCAAAAATAATTCAGGCAAGACAGTCAAAAGGAAGACAAACCACTTTAGCCTATCCTTGTAAAATTCTAGTAATCCCATTTTCCAAAGACATTAAATAATAATTTTTTTTTCTATTATAATATCAGTGATCTCGAATACAAACAAAGTTTGCCCATTTAGTTCCCTGACATTAGTTCCCAAAAAAAAAGACACAGTGCTGATGTAACTCAGCGGGTCAGGCAGCATTTCTGGATATGTGACTTTTCGGATGTTTCTGAAATGTCACCTACCCATGTTCTCCAGAGATGCTGGCTGACCCGCTGAGTTACTCCAGCACTTTGTGTCTTTTTTATTCAGAGATTATGGCTGATCTGGAACTTGTTCATGTATCTGCAGCATCCTTATGTTATTTAATATGCTTGGTTAGCACAAATTCATCAACTTCATGTTTAAAATTGATACTGAACCTCCAGGTACTTAGCTTAACTTAGCCACGTTTAATTTAGTTTAGAGATACAGCGTGGAAACAGGCCCCTCGGCCCACCAAGTCCACGCCGACCAGCAATTACCTCACACACTAACCTGCACACACTAGGGACAATTTTACAACTTACTGAAGCCAATGAACCAACAAACCTGTTCGTCTTTGGAGTGTGGGAGGAAACCGAAGCACCCAGAGAAAACCCACGCGGTCACAGGGAGAACTTATAAACTCCAGGTACAAATTTGGATTTAAAGGTTAATTGGACTCTGTAAAATGCTCCTGGTGTGTAAGGAGTGAATACAAAATTGAGATAACAGAACTCATGTGAACGGGTGATTGTTTGTTGGTGTGGTTTGAAGGGCCTGTTCCAAGCTGTATCTTCAATTAATTGCCCCATTTATCAAAATGTTAAATTTTCATTGCCACTACATCTCACCCTAGATGGTTGGTGGATTTTAAGTATTTTGATCATTTCTCTCCTTAAATCAATACTTCACCAAAACAGAAACAAACTGTAGAAATCCAATAAGTTAAGCAACGTGACAGAAAACAGCATTGTATAAATACAATTGGAAAACTAGATTTGAGAACACAACAACAATCTAATATGTTTAATATATCAAACTCTCTTTTCCTGCTTTCTCACCCCTACAATCAATCTGAAGATGGGTCCCTATCCAAAACATCCTCTGTCCACTCCCCCCCACAAATGCTGACGGACCTGCTAAGTTTCTCCAGCACTTTATGTTTTGCTTAAGATTCCAGCATCTGTAGTTTCTTGTGTCAGGAATCAAATGTTATCACAACAACCCTATTACTTAGTGCAAGTGTTATCCAAGAATTCTCCAGATTTGATTTAGTTTAGTTTAGTTTAGTTTAGTTTAGTTTAGTTTACTTTAGTTTAGTTTATTTTAGCTTAGTTTATCTTAGCTTAGCTTAGTTTAGAGATACAGCGTGGAAATGGGCCATTCTGCCCACCGAGTCCATACCGACTAACAATCACCACGTACATCAACCTACACACACTAGTGACAAGTTTACAACTTACAGAAGCCAACCAACTTGCAAATCTCTAGGTCTTTGGAGTGTGGGAGGAAACCGGAGCACCCGGAGAAAACCCACACGGTTACAGGGAGAACGTACAAACTCCGTACAGACAGCACCCATAGTCAGGATCGAACCGGGTTTGTCTGGCGCTGTGAGGCAACAACTCTACTGTTGCGGCACTATGCTGCCCTTTCGTGAACGCAGTCCCCCGCACTACCACAAATTCTGCAGTCGAATATTCGACATCGTAGGTGTCAGCACACCCAAAGTGCGGGGCAATTGCCTTGTTCCGGGTGAGCCCCCTTTTCGATCAGGGTCTCTCCCATGCCAGCTGTTAGTTTGCTAATCAGAAATGATTTTCTTGCAGTTGGAATCAGCGGCTTCAAGAGATTTACAGCTTCAATATTTTTCAGACTGTATTTAATAATTTGTAACATATTATTTCGTAATAACTATGGAACTGTTGAATATTATGATCATCAGCTCAAGTGTAATTTCCTGCAGCTTATGTGGGATGTGTTACAGAATAAAGTTAGCTACTTTGCAAGTTATGGGTTGGGTAACATCACAGAATTATGAACATTTCCCTGACAGCATCTTATGGAAAATGATGTAATCTTAACAACAATAAGCCCTTACAGCTATTTTGGCTCGCGATGTACATATGATAGGGATAGAAAAATTGGACTTAGATGCCATGTATTTTACCAAGAAACCTTGGTGTTGAAATGGAGTGACATCACAGGAAGTATCTACAAAACTCATCTTTAATACAAACAGACAAGTCTAATAAAATGAATAAGAAACATACGCAGGGTTGAGCCCGAGTCGTTGTTATAGCTACCTCTTGGTACCTACGTACAAAGAAGTCTGCCTTTTCATTGGAGACACAAGGAACGGCGGATGCTGGAATCTCGAGCAAAGCACAAAAGCGCTGGTTACGGAGTGAAGGCAGGAGAATGAGGTTGAGAAGGGAAGATAGATCAGCCATGACTGAATGGCGGAGTAGATTTGATGGGCCAAATGTCCTAATTCTGCTCCTAGAACCTATGAACTTATAAAACCTAAACCTTATAACTTCTAAAGGAAGTTCTCCCCTACTCTACTGAGTAGATCAGCTTGCCTGTGACATCTCTGATGCAGGCTCATTCCACTATGTCAGCATTCTCCGGGATCCCAAGATGGCACCCAAGTAGCTGAGGGAAATGTGTTGATAGAATCAACCAAGGTGCTCTGATGGAATTTTGGAAGCATATGACATTACTTAAATACAATCACATCAAGTGAAGAGGCATTGGGAAATGTGTTGCTAATGCCAGGTGATAAGGCTGATAAAATGCTTAAAGAATGGCTTAGCGTTTAATCCAAGCCCCCAGGACTGAACCTTCCTGGCTCTGGTGGGGCTTCTGATTGCCAAGTTCAGACATTTAAACTGGAGTAGATCCCAAACTCATGTACGCTCACTCACTGGGCCTTAGATTAAGGAAAGATATGGGAAAGCCAATTTGTTACGGCAACCATCAGCGGGGCTTTCTTTTCATAAATTCCTAGTTGATAGGAGCAGAATCAGGCCATTCTGCCCATCACGTCTACTCTGCCATTTAATCATGGCTGATCTATCTATCTCTCCCTCCTAATCCCATTCTCCTGCCTTCTCCCCATAACCTCTGACACCCATGCTAATCAAGAATATATCTAGAATGCACCCGCTGAGTTTCTCCAGCATTTTTGTGTACCTAAGAATATATCTATCTCTCCCTTAAAAATATCCTTTTGCTGAGGTCCTCAACATTACTCTGCCAGGGTGACCCACACGACATCTGAGCCCACATTGACTTCAGTGACGATTCCTACCCTGATACAAAGAAGATGAGGGGTTTTAGTAGATCATTGGAGAGCCTCAGACTATCTTTTGTGGGCCGAAGGGCCCGATCTCGTGCAGTACTGTTCTAAGTTCTAGTAAACCTAAATCGATCCACTTACGCAATGAATCATTGGGATAGATCCACCCCAGATAATACGGGACTGAAGTTGAACAAAATGCTGACTTTCCAATTGACTAATCCTCAGTAAACTCCCACGCCATTATTCTGCACAAGCCTGCTCCTCCCTCCCTCGTACCAGTGCCAGCACACAGTGCACTCAGTCCATTTTGGCCGCATTCTTTGATGATGCAGCGAAACGTTTATCTGCACTTGCGGCGTTCTGTATGTTTTGAGTCATTCCATCAGTCAGGAGAGTGGTGCTGTTCTGATTTTCTTTAGCATGTACCGCATTTATCTTCTCCCCGCAGCAGATAGCTGGTGCATCAAATTCCATTATTGCAGCAGGGACCGAGTCAGTCCTTTTTTAAAGGCAATGATATATTTTTGCTTTCATCTACACTTTGCGGCATTCCTAAAATTCTCGGCAAGCACTCCCCCAGCTTTTGAACTTAGGGCATTGAACGAGGGAGTCGGAATATTGGCACCGAGCAGACACAGATTACCGCTGTCTTTGAAGCTGCCTGTTATTTTTCAGAAACAGGCTTCAGTTGAGTTTATCCATCATTAAAAGTTTCACAGAAGCAAAACAATTCAAAAACATTCTGCTTCATCAAACCAATGCATCTCCCAGAGAAGAGAGAGAGACCAGTTCCCCAGGAAGGAAAATTGGGGTCAGATCTCATTAGAAACAGCGGGTGTCTGTTCAATTTTCTTTTACAACAAATATATTAAATACTCCCTCTGAAGCTGAGCTCTACGCTCACAACTGGCTGTTGTTCTGTATCGGAGATGACAGGCCACGCATGGATCTCCTCAAAGATTTTAGCATATCAGCATTTTGAAGAACTTTAACAGTAATACCCCCATGGGATAAAACACACGGCTCCAACCCTCTCCAGGCTGAAGATAGACACAAAGAGCTGGAGTAACTCAGCAGGACAGGCAGCATCTCTGGAGAGAAGGAATGGGTGACGTTTCGGGTCGAGACCCTTCTTCAGACTCTCCTGGATGAACTCCCTACTTCCGCCCTTTATCAATAGAGAGGTCACCTGGAATTCTGCTGCCCGTGCTTGAATTGCCAATCTCCCATTAATCCATTATCCTGCGTGTGCTAATCTCGTTGGCCCCTTTCCAGTCATTTTCATCTTTTTCTGATACCTGACGATGGTCAGCATTCGTTCCACCTCCCCGAATGCCCTTGAGAGCATGGAAACAGCATGGAAACAGGCCGTTCGGCCCATCAGCTCCATTCAGACCATCAACCATCCATTTGCACTCATCCTTAAAGCACACGGTATTGGGGGTTCAGTATTGATGTGGTTAGAGAACTGGCTGGCAGACAGGAAGCAAAGAGTAGGAGTAAACGGGTCCTTTTCAGAATGGCAGGCAGTGACTAGTGGGGTACCGCAAGGCTCGGTGTTGGGACCCCAGCTATTTACAATATATATTAATGATCTGGATGATGGAATTGAATGCAACATCTCCAAGTTTGCGGATGACACAAAGCTGGGGGGCAGTGTTAGCTGTGAGGAGGATGCTAGGAGGCTGCAAGGTGACTTGGATAGGTTGGGTGAGTGGGCAAATGCATGGCAGATGCAGTATAATGTGGATAAATGTGAGGTTATCCACTTTGGTGGCAAAAACAGGAAAGTAGACTATTATCTGAATGGTGGCCGATTAGGAAAAGGGGAGATGCAACAAGACCTGGGTGTCATGGTACACCAGTCATTGAAAGTAGGCATGTAGGTGCAGCAGGCAGTGAAGAATGCAAATGGTATGTTAGCATTCATAACAAAAGGATTTGAGTATAAGAGCAGGGAGGTTCTACTGCAGTTGTACAGGGTCTTGGTGAGACCACACCTGGAGTATTGTGTACAGTTTTGGTCTCCTAATCTGAGGAAAGACATTCTTGCCATAGAGGGAGTACAGAGAAGGTTCACCAGACTGATTCCTGGGATGGCAGGACTTTCATATGAAGAAAGACTGGATAGACTCGGCTTGTACACGGTAGAATTTAGAAGATTGAGGGGGGATCTTATAGAAACTTACAAAATTCTTAAGGGGTTGGGCAGGCTAGATGCAGGAAGATTATTCCCGATGTTGGGGAAGACGAGAACTAGGGGTCACAGTTTAAGGATAAGAGGGAAGTCTTTTAGGACTGAGATGAGAAAATCATTTTTTACACAGAGAGTGGTGAACCTGTGGAATTCTCTGCCACAGAAGATAGTTGAGGCCAGTTCATTGGCTATATTTAAGAGGGAGTTAGATGTGGCCCTTGTGGCTAAAGGGATCAGGGGGTATGGAGAGAAGGCAGGGATGGGATACTGAGTTGGATGATCAGCCATGATCATATCGAATGGCGGTGCAGGCTCGAAGGGCCGAATGGCCTACTCCTGCACCTATTTTCTATGTTTCTATGTCTATGTCTCTATCCTTGTTTTATTTCTGCATATTCCCATTAAGCACAAGGAACTGTTGATGCTGGTTTACAAAAAAAAACACAAAGTGCTGGAGTAACTCGGTGGGTCGTTCCACCCACCTACATACTGGGGTCAATTTACAGCCAATTAATCTACCAACCTGCACATCGTTGAAATGTGGGAGGATACAGGAGATCGGGGGAGAACGTGTAAACACCACACAAGTTTTTTCCAATGTAAGTTGATAAGTACATGCCATAGGAGCAGAACTAGGCCATTCGGCCCATCAAGTCTACTCCACCATTTAATCGTGGCTGATCTATCGTTCTCTCTCAACCCCATTTGACCCTGCCTACTCCCCATAATCCCTGACACTTATCAGTCTTGTCGCTAGTGTTGTGTTATCAGCAGGGCCATGTGAGAAGCTGGTGGTGAAGGTGAGCTTTGACATGAGCTGCTGTGGTCCTCATGGTGATGTATCAGGATGGTGTGTGACTGGGACGTACATCTGCATCTGCTGCCTTTGTCCTTCCTACAGGTAAAAGGTGACTAACCAGGGTGGTGCTGTCAGATTAGCTCAAGTGGCGGTACAGTGGCTCCAGAGACTTAGGTTCGATCCTGACTGCAGGTGGTGTCTATACGGTGTTTATACATTCTCCCTGTGACTGCGTGGGTTTTCTCTGGGTGCTCTAGTTTCTTCCTACATCCCGCACTTACAAGTTTATAGGTTAATTGTAAATTGTAAATTGTCTCTAGTGTGTAGGAAAGTGCTGGTGTATGGGGTGTACGTTGGTTGGCGCAGACTCAATGGGCCGAAGGGCCTGTTTCTGTGCTGTATCTCCAAAGTAAACTCTAAAGTCAATAATCTGAGTTGTAGTTTGTGACCAAATATAAATGTTTACCACTTTATTGTTGCTATTACTGAATTCAGAATACTGAATTATTATGAAGATAGACACAAAATACTGGAGTAACTCATCAGGACTGGTCTGGAAAGAAGGAATGGGTGATTACGTTTCGGGTCGAGACACTTCTTCAGACTGAAAAATTATTGTTAGTCGGAATTGCATTGTTCCATTTCGATACATGTGGCAATTAAACACTCTTGGCTCTTCATCTTTGAATAGAAAGTGACTGTGAAAATAGCTGGAATTTCAATTAGAATGCCGAGAGTGCGTTTTTACTCACCCTGTAATTAAACATAAGCCTTGGGGTTGAGAGACTCCAAGAAAGACAAGGGGCACTGAGTTTGCACAACCTCTCTGCCCATTTCCAGACTGGATATGTAGAAAATGGTCATAATAGTGTAAAGCTTTTTCTTTCTAATTAACCTATTATAATGACACACTGAAGCAGGTGTCTAATGCCAACAATATTGGTTGAGATGGTAGATCAGCACCTCAGATTTTGCTTGTATAACCTACAGCTATAAAGTTATGAGCTTATTACATGCACCTCCTGTACTGATCCATTTACTGGATCCCATGTTTCTGATGTGGGTTCTTGTACATCGGCAAGACCAAACGTAGACTCAGCGACCATTTCGCTGAACACTTGCATTCGGTCACCAAAGCCTACTGGATCGGATCGCCTGGTTGCTAATCCTTCCCAACTCCACACTGACCTTTCTGTCCTGGGCCTCCTCCATTGCCAGAGTGAGGCCACGTGCAAACTGCAGGCTAGCGCCTCATATTCCAGAAAGTTGAAATCCCAATTTGGATTTAAATAATTAATTTCCTAAAGCTTTTTAATGGTTCCTATGGCTTTTTTTTTACTTGCTTCTTGGCAATTTTAGAGCGTAGTCTCCTATTAATTTTACTGGAATATTAGCACCAATTTTGCAGTTCATAACACTGACATAAACAATGTTCTTGATTTCCCAGTAGCCTATCACTTAATAAACTCCTTAAGGAAAATCTCTAACTTGATACGATTCCACGAATATCAGTCAGCACGGGAATGGACTGAAAGACCTAAAAAAACAGCATTATTTATGAGAATATTTAATTGTATCTTAAATCCCACACGGAGAAAATGTATACAGAATGCAGTCCAATTTTATGGCATATTCAAGCATTTGTTGAGGTACGTGAGGCTAATACGTAATAATAAATGACAGCACATGTCTAGATGTGATACGTTATAATTATGGTATAACTGGGCCGTGTGTATTAACATCTGTCAATGCTGAGGTATTTCTAGAGACAAGAGTGTGTAATTGGCATATACACCACCAATGGAAAAGTAAAATTTTTACTCGCTGCAAGTTTTATGGACCCATTAATGCAATAACACAACAAATAAAAGTACAATTGTCAATAATACAATAAACTAATTATCAGTAACACTATATTCCGCACCCCAGTATTTTTCCCTTTGGACTACCTGTTGTGCTCTTTTAGTTTGGAGTTACAGCGCGGAAACAGGCCCTTCAGCCCATTGGGTCCGCGCCGACCAGCGATCCCTGCACATTAACTATCCTACATACACTAGGGACAATTTATACATTTACCAAGCCAATTTACCTACAACCCTGTACGTCGTTGGAGTGTGGGAGGAAACCGAAGATCTCGGAGAAAACCCACGTAGGTCTCAGGGTGAACGTACAAACTCTGTACAGACACCACCCATAGTCGGGATCGAACCCATGTTTGTGTAAGGCTTGATTGTACTCATCTATGATATGATTTGATTGGACAGCAAACAAACCCAGCTTTTCGCTGTATCTTGGTACTGTGACAATCCAATACAGATACTTAAAAACAGCATGGAATTACTTCACTTCAGGTCCATTGCAGTATCTAATGTTGGGAATTATGACTATCATTGCTTTTATACATCTCTACAAAAGATGCAGCCCCAAAGTCATCCAACCTCCATATTGCTTAAAATGAGCACTTGGAACATTCCTTGTGCTTTTCCAGTCTTGGTTACCTCAAATTGCTAACCGTTACTTCAGCAGGTGCACAATTCCCAGCCTTTACAAAAGCAAAAACAAAGTGCTGGAGGAACTCAGCGGGTCAGGTAATGTCAGTGGAGGGAAATGGACAAATGATAATTCAGGTCAGGACCTTCCATCAGACTCAAAACATCATCTCAAAATCTCAGTACACTCCCAGAAAAGCTCTAATGGAGAACTCTCCCTATAGCCAAATTCCTGGTGTTTAATTCAGCGGCACGGTGGTGCAGGGGTCGTGTTGCTGCCTTCCCGTCCCATCGACCCGGGTTTGATCCTGACCACGGATGCTGTCTATACGTTTGTACGTTTGTTCGTTTACCCGTAACCTGCGTGAGTTTTCTCCAGGAGCTCCGGTTTCCTCTCACACTCCAAAGACACACAGGTTTGTAGGTTAATTGGCAATGGTAAAATTGTAAATTGTCCCCAGTGTGTGTAGGATAGTGTCAATGTGCAGGGATTGCTGGTCAGGGCGAACTCGGTGGGACGAAGGGCCTGTTTCCACACTGTATCTCTAAATTAAACTAAACTTGATCAGAATCCATACCGCACTTCGAGACTAATGGACATAATACAGAACAGTTGCTGTGGTCTGGAACAGGCTGCCTAAAAGAGTAGTGGAAGCAGATTCAATAACGAAAAGATAATTGGAAAAGAGGTTAGAGAATCTTGAACAAGTTTTAATCTGACTGGAAAAGGAACACAGAATGTGTTTCACTGTTTCTCATTGTTATAGAACCAGTTTAGAGGATGGGCAGAATGTTAGACGATGGGCAGAATGGCCTCTTTCTCTGCTGCCCTGCTCTCTAATCCTGTGGAAAGCAATAAAATAAATGTGTCCATTTGAGAGCAATTATCCTTTGTTATTTTGTCCAGACCAGGATAACAGTGAGATCTTCCCAAGAACCCTGTGGCCTAACTGAACCCAACTCTGTTTGGGTTTGAATTAAATGGAACAGTTTATTGAAACAGAAAAATCCACACTTGGTGCCAAGGCATTAGAGGTTTAAAAAAACATTGCAGACTTGTAATGGCACAATAGCGAGTTAGTTGCGAGCCACTGACCCAAGCTGTCCAGTAGCAGTTTGGAAAATCTTCTGGCTCGGCGATAATGGGATTGCTGCTCTTTACTTTAGATCCTCATTCACCAGGAACTTGTGCTGCCTTGACTGACTGTATATCTCCTTCAGTCAGCGCCACAGTGTAAGGTTCAGCAGGACAGGGTCTGATGTTTTCATTGGAATTATAAACGCTATGCAAATAAGAATGGATCTTAAATAAACACATAGCTTTTTCTCACAATAGTGATATATTCGGTCATTTGAACTAAAAACACTTCATTTTTCTTTAGTTTAGTTTAGTTTAGTTTATTGTCATGCATACCGAGGTACAGTGAAAAGCTTTTGTTTGCGTGCTATCCAGTCAGCAGAAAGACAATACATGATTACATTTGGTCCATTGACAGTTAATAGACACATGATAATTCTCAATGTTTGCTTATTAAACATCCAATATAAGAATTTTGGATTTCCCTGGAAGTTTTCAAGTGATGACCTATTGTCAATAGACAATAGACAATAGGTGCAATATTGACCACGGTGCAAGTTGTTTCCCCTTGCCACCTCTGACGAATTTGGTCTTCTTGTGGATCGCCATGGTAACCTGTCAGTTCAATAGAATGCAGAAATGGTTGTGAACAGAGAAAGGGAAGTGAACCACAAGACAGGATCCAAGGAGACAGGGAACTGGTGAAGACAACATTGGGACTGATGATCAGCCCATGATCTTATCGAAAGGCAGAGCAATCACGTGCAGGCAGATGTATGGTTTAAATTGCCATTGTGTCCAGGAAGGGACTGCAGATGCTGCATTACACTGAGGACAGACACAAAAAGCTGGAGTAACTCAGCGGGACAGGCGGCATCTCTGGAGAAAAGGAATGGGTGACATTTCGAGTCAATATTTGAAGAAGGGTGTCGACCTGAAACGTCTGACCTGAAACGTCACCTATTCCTTTTCTCCAGAGATGCTGCCTGTCCCGCTGAGTTACTCCAGCTTTTTGTGTTGAAATTGCCATCATGTTTGGCACAGATATTAGAGGGGGAGGGCATGCTCCTGTGCTGTATTGTTTGATGTTCTATGTTCTATGTTCTATGAGTCAGGCGTTCAAAATGAACATTCTTTTCAAGATTTATAAACGACCTCAGACCACTACGCCCAATAAATTGAATTGTTTTATTGGTCCTACAATTAAAGGAACAGGGAAGAGTGATGTGGAAGCAACTTTAATCCATCGCGCCAAGTAAGAAATCTTGGGACAATAGTTTTCCATCCACGCAATATTCCCACTGTACGAGTTCATTCAAGAGTTCTCCCGAGTTTTGCCCTGAGTCGAACTCGGAGATTTACGGTAATGGCCGCTCGTAGGTACTCGGGGCTCTCGTGGACATTTTTCAACATGTTGAAAAATCTTCACGAGTCTTCCAGAGCTTACCGCGTTTCCCGAATACCTGCCGTTAGCGTTACGAGCCTCTAAGAGACGTCCCCGAGCTCCGACGTACCCGCTACGTTCATTCTACGTGCTTACCACAAGTTTGATTATTTTTTTTACTCGGGAGAGCTCTTGAATGAACTCGTACAGTGGGACAGGGCTTTTAAGTGGAGTTGAATAAACCATTGGTGCATCTGAACTGGTCAGTTTCTTGATGAAAGAGGTAGAATAAAATTTCTCCCTGAATATTTCCACTGACAAAAGCAACCGCAAAGCCAGAACATGACTCAACAATAAAGTACACAGCGCCAGATACAATCTATATTACTTTTGTTTTAAAGTGCTGTCATCTTATTTTTCCATAACGACTGTTCACATCTCTGCCAAAGCAATCATTTTAAGGTCACGTCCTCGTAAAAGCTATTCCCTGTAAAATGTAAAAGGGTGAATCGATGTACAAGATCAATTCTGCAGCAAGTTAAGACATTTTTTAATTAATATTCAAATGCTAATCAAGTAGTCATTTCCATGTAAAAACCAGATTGCTTCTCTCCTTAGTCACAGTGGCACAGCGGTAGAGTTGCTGCCTTACAGCGAATGCAGCACCAGAGACCCGGGTTCGATCCCGATTACGGGTGCTGTCTTTACGGAGTTTGTACGTTCTCCCCGTGACCTGCGTGGGTTTTCTCCAAGATCTTCGGTTTCCTCCCACATTCCAAAGACGTTAAGGTATGTAGGATAATTGGCTTGGTAAATGTAAGAATTGCCCCTAGTGGGTGTAGGAGAGTGTTAATGTGTGGGGATCAAGTATCAAGTATCAAGTATCCTTTATTTCAGTCTGAATGAAATTTCGTGCCTTGCAGTCATAACATAGAACAAAATAACAAAACACACAATAAACACAGATTAACATCCACCACAGTGAGTCTACCAGACACTTCCTCACTGTGATGGAAGGCAAAAGTCTTAAAGTCCTTGTCTCTTCCCTCCTTGTTCTCCCTCTGCGTTGAGGCGATCCAGGCTTCCGATGTTGTGACCCTGCCGGGTGTCCCGCGGCTGAATCCGAGCTCCACGAACAGGCCGGTTCAAACTCCGCAGCCCGGGGCGGTCGAAGCTGCCGAAGCTGCCACCCTCCAGTCCAGCGGACGAAGCTGTTGTTGCGGGAGCTCCGGAAAAACAGGTCACCAACCTGGGACCTGCGAGCTCCCGACGATGTCGTCCACTGGGCCCGCGGCCGAGCCTCCGAGGCTCCGAAGTCGGGTCGCCGCCGCCGCAACGCCACCACAGCCCCGAAGTCGGCCAGCCTCGCGTTGGTAAGTCCTGGCTGGCTCTGCCTCCGGAGCCTCGAGGTCGGTCCCAGTTGGAGGCCGCCACCTCCGCCATTAGGCCTCAGCGCAGACGGACACGGAGACGGGGGATACGACAAGAAAAGGTCGCATCCCACCCGAAGGAAGAGACTAGAACATGTTTCTTCCACCCCCCCCCCCCCTCCCACACTGAAATAAACCGAAAATAAACTGTGACAACGGGACAAAAAGAAAACAAAAAAAGAAAAGACGAACGGACTGCAGGCGAGCCGCAGCTGCTAGGGCAGTGCCGCCACTTCCGGATCGCTGGTCGGCGCGGACCCGGTGTGCCGACGGCCTGCTTCCATGCTGTATCTCTAAACTAAACTGTTAAAGGCTGGGGGTCTAATGCTTCATGATCTGTTCAACACTTTTCGAATTGAGCTATAGGGAGAGGTTGGATAGGCCAGAACCTTATTCATTGGAGCGCAGGAGGCTGATGGGTGACCTTACTGAGGTAGACAAGATCATGAGGGGAATTAATAAAGTGAACGCTCACTGTCTTTTGCCCAGGGTAAAGGATTTTTAAACTAGTGGGCGTAGGCTTACAATGAAAGGGGAGAGATGCAAGAGAGACTACAGGGGGAACATTTTCACTCAGAGGGTAGTCCATATCTGGAATGAGCTGCCAGAAGAAATTATAGTAATGGATACAATTATGGCCGAAAGACATTTGGACAGATATATGGATAGGAAGGATTAGAGGGCTATGGGCCAAATGCAAGTAAACTGTTCACTGTATTTCTGTACAGTAATCAATTCTGTGACAATAATCAACAAAACTGAACTTAAAGATACTCTATGTAGGAAGGAACTGCAGATGCTGGTTTACGCTGAAGATAGACACCAAATGCTGGAGCAACTGAGTGGGTCAGAAGAATCTCTCGAGAAAATGAATAGGTGACTTTTGGGTCGAGACCCTTCTTCAGACAGTTAAACCTAAACGATAGTTGTGGATTAAAGTCCCATGGAATGAGGGGCTACTGGATCATCTGGTTCATGTTTTAGGTGAATTGTAAACTTTCTGAATACTCTTGAAAACACAGCTCTCTCTCTCTCTCTCTCTCTCTCTCTCTCTCTCTCTCTCTCTCTCTCTCTCTCTCTCTCTCTCTAGCTAATTTCAGTGGTCAGACTTTGCCTGTCCATCCTCCCTATGGCATAAGCCCACTCGTGCTCCCATCCGGCAGAAGATGCAGAAGCTTGATAGCAAGCTCCACTTGTCTCAGGAACAGCTTCTTCCCTATTTTCAGGCTTCTGAACAGTCGCTCCATAACTGTCCGATTCATCTATACCCCATTGCAGACATTTGACTGTCTATAGAACTGATGTGCTACAGTGCTCAGAACTATATTCTGCACTCTGCATCATCCCCTTTGTTCTATCTATTGCACGAGTTTGACTTGATTGTATTTATGTATATACATCTGACCTGTGTTAACTTGCTGCAGACTCTGAAACATCTTCTTCCCCTCAGGCTTTTGAACAGTCCTTCCATAGGCTAGGGTACTGTCTGATTCACTTTTACCTCAGTGCGGACATTGCCTATGGAACTGATGCGCTACAATGCTGAGAACTATATTCCGCACTCTGTATCATCCCCTTTGCTCTACCTATTGTACGAGTTTGCTGTGATAGTTTTATGTACCGTATACAGTATGTGATCAGTTTGGATAGCATACAAAACAAAGCTTTTCACTGTACCTCGGTACACACGATAATAATAAACTTAAACCTAAAGAATTGCATAAGTGTAACGATAGGTAATTTGGGACTCTTAAGGGGCTGTCCCACTTGGGCGACCTAATTGGCGAGTTTAGAAGAGTTTGAAAAAATGACATGTTGAAGACCTCCTTCGACTATGTTGAAGACCAGCTTCGACTAGCTACGACTAACCGGGAAAATTGGACACCGAATAAAGGAGAGTGAAGATGACCTCCTTCGATCTCCTTCGACCTCCCTTCGACTAAGATGAAGACTATCCACGACTACCTTCAACTATCTTCGACTACCCTCGATTACCTACGACTAACATGCCGACCTACTACGACTAAACCTACGAGTTAAAAAAAGTATCGATTTTTTCCATGGCGACCTTTTTTTACTCGCGGACATTTTTTAACATATTGAAAAAAACGCCGCGACCTAGCTGAGGCCTCGAGTACGCGGAGACCACTCTCGAGCATGAAGGAGAGTTACGAAGACCTCCTACGACCTCGTGTCCACCATGCTGCGAGTATGTGTCGAGGGCAAACTCGCCAGAACTCGCGGATTAGGTCGCCCAAGTGGGACAGGCCCTTTAGTGATTCACACTCTGTGCATCAGTAGAAATTTAAGGTTAACCTATGATGAGCGCTTGTCGGCACTGAGCCTGTACTCGCTGGAGTTTAGAAGAATGATGGGCGACCTCATTGGAACTTAGAGAAAGGCTTGGATAGAGTTGATATGGAGAGGATGTTTCCACTAGTGGGAGAGTATAGGACTAGAGGTCATAGCCTCAGAATTAGACATTCTTTTCGGAAGGAGATGAGGAGAAGTTTCTTTAGTAAGAGGCTGGTGAATCTGTGGAATTCTTTGCCACAGAAGGCTGTGGAGGCCGAGTCAGTGGATATTTTTCAACTGACAAGAGATAGATAGATTCTTCTTGATTAGTACAGGTGTTAGAGATTATGGGAAGAAGGCAGGAGAATCGGTTGAGGAGGGAGAGATAGATTAGCCATGACTTGAAGGGCCGAATGGCCTAATTCTGCTATCACTTATGACCTAATTCTCTTTACACAAGGAAATGTATTAACAAAACTCTCTTTAGCACTTGTTGGGAGAGCGTGGCAAAAGTTATATGTCTCTCGCTTTCACGTACAGAAATTCATCATCATGGAAAATGAACGAGTGTTATACCCAGTGCGCTGGTCATAAAAGTAACAGCTAAGACGGAGAAGCAAGCTGGCGGTAAGGTGTTTCCCAGAATCTGACAAATCCAGAGCAGTTTCCAGCCCTTTGTAATGAATTTGAGAGAAACTGTATAGACAGCATTATTTTGCTTCAGTGAACTCGCACAAAGAACCAAAGGAAAAAGAACGAAACTGTTATGTTTCCATCAGACATCAAAGAAAAGATTGTTCTTTGTATGAATAGCTAAGGTTTGTACTTATGAGCCAAGCGCTGCTATGTAAGCTTTGGGAGATGGGGGTGAGGGGCGGGGGTAAGATTGAGTGGTGGGGTATGAGACGGGTTCTTAGGGGAGAGAGCTTCTAAATGTGACCAGCAGTCAATATTTGACAAATGTTGTCTCTAATTATCATTCTCCTTTTCAAAACAAAAATCACCACAAATTAGTAAGATTTAAAGACACAGGTTTAAGGCGAGAGGGGAAAGATTTAAAAGGAATCTGAGGGGCAACTTTTTTTTACACAAAGGGTGGTGGATGTGTGGAACAAGCTGCCGGAGCAGCTAGTTAAGGAAGGTACTACAACGACGTATAAAAACACATTTGGGCAGGTACATGGATAGGACAGGTTTAGAAGGATATGGGCCAAATGCAGGCAGGTTGGATTAGTGTCAATGGGACATGTTGGTCAGTGTGGGCGTTGGGCCGAAAGGCCTCTTTCCACGCTGTATAACTATGTCTCTATTTTGAAAACGAAATGATTGTGAAAATGACTAACTCCTGGGGCTGTCTGTGCCTTGTGTATTTAACCTTTACATTGTGTTCTGCTTGTCTAATGCAGCATGAAATTACTCGGTAAGTAGGAAACCTTTGTTTTTCAGCGTTATTTCCACAAAACATCTTCTGACAATTTTGGGCACCTGGTGAAATGCTGTTGGCACACTGTTGTTAGTTAATTCTATGCCTAAATCTCGGCTGGGACAAGAGAGCTTTTTCTTTGCTGATTTAACCTACATTCAATCTGCACTGCTGATGAAAAAAACACTCACAGTGAAAATTAGTGACTACATCAAGGTGATAATGTCATTATTGTTACGTGTACCGAGGTATATTGAAAGCTTTTGTTGCCTGTTCACCAGTCAGCGGAAAGACAATACATGATTATAATCGACTGTGTATCGATACATGGTAAGGGAATAACGTTTAGTTGAGAGTAAAGCCAGTAAAATCCGATCAAAGATAGTCCGAGGGTCATCAATGAGGTAGAATGGACATGTTGGGTGGAATGGACGTTAGCCTGAAGGGCCAGGTTCTATGACTCTAATTCAGGGACACAAGCTGCTGCTGGTTGCCCAAACCTGGCTGCTGGAATGTGTGAAGGTTGTACCAGCTATGCTTTGTCAAGAAGGGAGGATTTAAGAATAAAAGACACAAATTGATATTTAAAGTCTCAATTGCATCACTCACAATCCCCTCAACAGTTAGGCACAATTGTTCATTGTTCCTGCTTCCAATTTAAATGAACATTAATGTCTTTAGCTTTCAGAATAAATTGATCCCTGGATCGGTGAAGTTGCATCAATCAGGCATCTTAATTGAGGCCAGTACATTATCATTCTTCCTCCTGGTTCTATGCTTCAACTCCAATTAGTGCGATATCCACCCAAAAAGTTACATAAACAATTACAGTAGATTAATTGTATTCAATTATCATAATTTCCTCCGTTTAATTTGACTCATTTGGTTCCAATTGGTTTCCACAGAACATTATACAGGAAATACCCTCAAGCTAAACAATATGACCAACAGAGCCATGCTTGGCTATTTCTTTACTATAGGACCAAAACGGGAGGTTAATTTTACACAGATGTTTTACCTATACAATTACAGGTAAATTAAATTAAGCTCACAGAAGGACAATTAATCTAGCTACTAACACGAGACATGGTCTTTCACTTTGACTGCGGCATGGTGACGCAGCTGGTAGAGCTGCTGCCTCACAGCGTTAGAGACCAGGTTCGATCCTGAACTTGGGTGCTGTCTGTGTGGAGTTTGCTCGTTCTCCCTGTCACCACCAGGTACTCCAGTTTCCCTCTCACATCCCAAACACATGCAGTATGATAGGTTAATTGGCCGCTGTAAATTGCCCCCTCGTATGTCCGGGAGTGGTTGCAAAAGTGAGATAACGTGGTACCAGTGTAAACAGGTGATCAATGGGCAATGTTGGGCTGAAGGGCCTGTTTCCATGCTTTCCATATTTCAATAGTGCAATCATAGCTCGGTCAGAATGTTTGTTTTCTTAACTGTTTCACTTGAAAAATGAGGAACAGCACCTCATATTTTGCCTGGACAGCTTACAACCCAGCAGTATGAACATTGAATTCTCAAATTTTTGGTAAACTTATACAAACACACCCCTCCCCATTCCCCTCCTTGCCCCCCATTCACCACTAAAAGTTGGTTAAGCATTTCCACAGTTCGCAATGATGTATCCATAGATACATAGAAAATAGGTGCAGGAGTAGGCCATTCGGCCCTTCGAGCCTGCACCGCCATTCAATATGATCATGGCTGATCATCCAACTCAGTATCGCGTACCTGCCTTCTCTCCATACCCCCTGATCCCTTTAGCCACAAGGGCCACATCTAACTCCCTCTTAAATATAGCCAATGAACTGGCCTCAACTACCCTCTGTGGCAGAGAGTTCCAGAGATTCACCACTCTCTGTGTGAAAACGTTTTTCCTCATCTCGGTCTTAAAGGATTTCCCCCTTATCCTTAAGCTGTGACCCCTTGTCCTGGACTTCCCCAACATCGGGAACAATCTTCCTGCATCTAGCCTGTCCAACCCCATAAGAATTTTGTACGTTTCTATAAGATCCCCTCTCAATCTCCTAAATTCTAGCGAGTATAAGCCAAGTCTATCCAGTCTTTCTTCATATGAAAGTCCTGACATCCCAGGAATCAGTCTGGTGAACCTTCTCTGCACTCCCTCTATGGCTATAATGTCCTTCCTCAGATTTGGAGACCAAAACTGCACGCAATACTCCAGGTGTGGTCTCACCAAGACCCTGTACAACTGCAGTAGAACCTCCCTGCTCCTATACTCAAAACCCTTTTGGGATCATGTCATCCTAAGCCAACAATTGGTCTATCAGGGAACCAACCTGCCTGAGATCATCTGTTGCTGGCCCTGATTTGTCCTGGTCCTTTCTTACTTCCAATACCTAACCCCCCCCACCACATACAATCAGTCTGAAGAAGGGTCCCAACCCGAGATGTTGCCTGACCTGCTGAGTTACTCCAGCACTTTGTGACAAGCTTGTTACAGTGTTAGCGCTGAGGTGAGGCTACATCAGAACAGGAACAGGGAAAACCAGAGTGTCATGTCTAGGTATCACAAGCCACAGAATAATTGTAGTGGTCTAGCCAGTAAATCGGGCGTGATAAATCAATTTGTCAACTAAAAATGCCCCATCTTTCTTTTGAAAACATACTGTAGATGATGATCTCAGCTTTGAACAGCATTTGTTCACCACATCATTCACTGATCACCCGGAGAAAACCCACATGGTCACAGGTAGAACGTGCAAACTCCACACAGACAGCACCTGAGGTCGGGATCGAACCCTGAGTCACTGGTGCTGTGAGGCAGCGGCTCTACCAGTTGCTTGATCTGGAAGAGTGTGTGGGGTTGTGGACTGTGGAACCAAAGGAGATGAAAGGGCCGGTGCAGTGTCCTCTGTGCCTGCATGGGCAGGTGTCATGGGATGGGATATGTTAGGAGAAGGATCTTTTATGTTGTTAAGCTGGAAAGGGTGCAGAGAAGATTTACGAGGATGTTGCCAGGACAACTGCCCAGTGCATCACATGCGCTGACCTCCCCACCGCCAAAGGGATCTATGAGAGGGGCTGCCTCATAAAGGCAGTCAGCATCGTCAATGGCCCACACCACCTTGGCCACATTCTCATGTAACTCATACCATTGGGAAGAAGGTACAGTAGTCTGAACATCTTGAACTCCAGGTTCAAAACAGATTCTTCCCAACAACCATCAGGCTCTTGAACACTGCACAACACTAACAAAGCTATGAAAGAGTGAAAGGGACATGTATAGGACAGACTACAAGGATAGGACAGATTTGGAGGGATATGGGCCAAACGCGGGAAGGTGGGACTGGTATAGCTGGGGCATGTTGGCCGGTGCAGGCAAGTTGGGCCGAAGAGCCTGTTTCCTCGTTACATTACTCTATATCTCCATAACTATTAGTCACACTAAGGACCTCAGGCATTTTGCAATAGCATTGTTTTCTTTATTTATTGGATTTAGTTTTGTTTATTATGGTATCTCCGTGTTCACTGGCCTGTTATTCTGCTGCAAGTAAGAATCTTACTGTTCCATTGTTGGTACAAATGACAATTAAGCACCCTTGTCTTGTGACTGCTGCCCCAAAACCACAATGACGTACTCATACCTGAGAAAGAGCTTTAACCTGAAAAAAAAATCCCTGCTGTGTAAATCGAAGAATGAGCAGAATCAAAAAGCCAAATTCAGCCAAAGTTTACGTCTTAACCTGGAACTGCCGTGAAACTGAAGTGAATTAAATAAATGCCCATGCAAACCAAACAAACCAGGACTAGTGATTCAAACAGAATCCTTTGCTTTCAGAAAGGCGGATGAAGTGGAATGGAAGTAGTATGTATTAATTTTGTGGGTACACCCTGTGTTTACCTTAGTTTAGTTTAGTTTAGTTTAGTTTAGGTTAGAGATACAGTGCTGGAACAGGCCCTTCGACCCACCGAGTCTGCGCCGACCAGCGATCCCCGCACACTAACACTATCCTACAGACTCTAGGGACAATTTGTAATTTTACCAAAGCCAATTAGCCTACAAGCCTGTACGTCGAGGAGTTGTCATGACTTTACGGCTTTTGGTTTTTGTTTGCGTGCAGATCCATCTTTTGCTGTTTATTTCAGAGCAACAGCCCTTCAAGTTTATTTTCCACATGTGTGTCCTGCAGACAGTTTGACTGCAGGACAACTGAGATAAGCTCGTTATTCCAGTTGTGTCACGGAAAGCTGTGACCTTTTCTAAATAAACACCGATTAGACTGCTGTGTCAAGTTTGTTGGAATCCGTGACTTTTCATCAATTGTTCTCTGAAGGAGTCGCATGCAGCAGGCTTCATATTGAACAAAGGATCGCCGATAACCCTCGTGACGAAATGGCTTCTTGCACGATCAACTCTGTGAAGATTCATCTTTCTTATTTTCTGCTAAGGACGAATTAGACAACATAATTTTAAAACACATCTGGGCTGTGTTTTACGAAGAAAAAAAACCCAGCTGGAACAATAAAGCTACAACTGTTATAGCGTGGCTCTGCTGTGATCTGGAGCCATTTCTGATATTTGTGATTTTCTGATTAATAAAATAATATTGAATAATATGGAAACCTGCCACATGAAATCACAGGGCAGGAAAGACGGGAAGCAGCAGGG
The DNA here is from genome assembly GCA_038087875.1 of Malacoraja senta. Classification (NCBI taxonomy): domain Eukaryota; kingdom Metazoa; phylum Chordata; class Chondrichthyes; order Rajiformes; family Rajidae; genus Malacoraja; species Malacoraja senta. The sequence goes on from JAXLNO010004221.1 coordinate 100,729, forward strand.
CATGTCAGAGCTACAACACCACCTGATGTTATTTTGACCAATGTCAATAAAATGTGCTGTGAAATTAATCTTGCGTCTCTTCTCATCTGCTTCATGATGCACGGGTTTGGTTTAGTTCAGTTTCGTTTAGTTTAGGGTTACAGCATGGAAATGGGCCCTTCGGCCCATCGAGTCCACACCGACCAGCGATCCCCATACATTAACACTACCCTAGGGACGATTTTACATTCATACCAAGCCAACTAACCTACAAACCTGGAGGTCTTTGGAGTGTGGGAGGAAATCGAAGACCTCGGAGAAAACCCTCGCAGGTCACTGGGAGAACGTACAAACTCTGTACGGACAGCACCCATAGTCAGGATCGAACCTGGGTCTACGGCGCCGTGAGGCAGCAACTCTACTGCTGCGCCACCGTGCCATACAAGTTAATTTGAAAGTGGCTGCGAAATCCAAGATTTGCCTCATCCTCATGATTTGTGCTTTGTCGATGTATGGAAGGGCATATTTCATCCGAAAGTTGAAATCCAGCTCAGAGATTGACAGATTGTGGTCACTTTAACTTAAAGCCAAGCTTAGTCCACACACCCTGCTGTACTTAAACCCCAGCTGATTGACACTGGGTCCAGGCACAAGTCCAATAATTGGGTAAAGGATACAAGAGTCAGTGTGATACTGTAAATGCCTGGGTAGTTTATTTTAAAAATGTAGATGTGGTGTAAAAACATCCACACATAGATAGATTTAACTGTTAGAACTGAACATTGCTCCTTGAGAATCCAATGAATAGATCTCAATGATAGATGCTGAGTTACACAAGCTAAAAAAAAATCACATTATTGATTCTGACCTTAGGGCCACAGTGTGGGAGCTGACCCTTCAGCCCGCCGAGTCGGTGACGACCAATGATCACCGTAAACCAGTTCTAGCCTACCTTAGGGACAATTTACAGAAGCCAATTTACCAATAAATCTGCATGTCTTTTGAATGAGGGAGGAAACTGGAGCACTTAGAGAAAACATTCGCAGTTACAGTGAGAATGTACAAACTCCGTACAGACAGCACCCATAGTCAGGATCGAACCTGGGTCTCTGGCGCTATAAGGCTGTAATCTACTGTACTGTGCTGCTTTGGTTTATTCTGATCCCAGCCACACCAATACAAAATAAATTGAGAACGCCAAAGAGAATGCAGATCCTGGAACCTCCAGAAAATAAAAGAAGAACTGCTGGAGGACCTCAGCAGGTCAGGCAGTATCTGTGGATTGAGACCTTTCATAGGGTCATATAGCATGGGAACAGGCGCTGCGGCTCAACGCGTCCATGCCAACCAAGATGCCCCAAGCTAGTCCCATTCGCCCGCAACTGGTCCACATCTCTCTGTGAATTAGAATCAAGAACCAAAGGACATAGGTTTAAGGTGAAAGGAGAACTATTTATTAGGAACGTGAGGAGCAACCTTTTCACGTAGATGGTGGTGGGTGTATTGAACAAGCTATCAGCGGAGGTAGTTAAGGCAGGTGCTATAACAACATTTAAAAGACATTTAAACAATATTTAAAAGCTAAACAGTAGCAGGTGGGACTCCTTGGAAGGCATGGGCCAAAGAGCCTGTTTCTCTGCTGTATGACTCTATGACTCTTAGAGTGGAACCAAATTAGCAGGGTCTCAACTAAACAGATATCATCTGAGCGCGTGTATTTTCTCTGGTTGCTTCGGTTTCCTCCCACATCTAAAGACGTGCAGGTTGGTAGGTTAATTGGTCACTGTGGATTACCCCTGGTGAATAAGTGAGCGGTAAAAACTAGGGTAGAAAATGAAAATATAGCGAGAATGGGAAATAGGATTAATGTAAGATTAATGGGCGGTTGAGATGCATTCTGAGGGATATGGGTTTCAGAGCAATGGGATGTTTGTTGCAATAATAGGATGAAAAGTCAAACCCACATAAACTTGGCAGAGTCAGTCACCCAAGGCTACATCTGGGCTTCAATCATTGTGGTTTGGGAGTCGTGCTGTCCGCCGGCATTGGTGTAAATAAATGTTTATTTGGGTCGTCATTTTACATGTATGATCAGTTTTGACCCAAACATTGGCTCGATACGGATTTCATTTTGGATTGGATCACGACTGCTTTACTCATTGCGTATACTTGTTTACACACGAGACAAAGAATGCATTATATCATCGGAAAATCCAATAGCAACATCTTTTGCTCGAAATAGAAACCAAATAATTTATTTCTTACAATCTACACTCAAAGAAAAACTACTGTGCACTTAGCTGCCATAAATGGATTAGCTTTCGGTAACAATGAATAAAGTTTAGTTTAGTTTACTTTAGTTCAGTGATACAGCATGGAAACAGTCCCTTCGACCCATCGAGTCCACATTGATCACCCGTTCACACTAGGTCCATGTTATCCCACTTCCTCATCCATTCCCTACACACCATGGGCAATTAACCTACAAACCCACACGTCTTTGGGATGTGGGAGGAAACCGGAGCCCAGAGGGGAAACTTATATGGTCACAGGGAGAACGTGCAAACTCCACCCAGACAGCACCTGAGGTCTGGATCAAACCTGGGTCTCTGGTGCGGTGATGTAGCAACTCTACCCGCCGCACCTCCTTGCTGCCTTGATCATTGCTTTGGCTTTTATGGGCCGCGGGTTTTTCTTTTAATTAACTTGTTGTGTCTCTGCCCTCAGCAGCACTATAGACATTTTAGGAAAGATTATCAATAGATTGAAACAGAAAGTGGCTTCATCAGTTGGTAACATGTAGAGTCTTTAGAACACATGCAGAGGTTGTTCAGTGGAAAGATTAGCAGGACACTTCCAGCATGCAAGGCCTGGATTTTGTACCTAGTATTTTGGTTATTAACTTATCTTATTACCTAGAGTTATGGTTATTAATTTACCATATTACCGAGTATTATGGTTATTAATTAATTATATTTTTGATTATTATACATTATTATCTGTGTGTATTGCATTTAGGGACCTGTAAAGCTGCTGCAATTAAGAATTTCATTGTTCTCTTGTCGGTAGATATGGCAATTAAGCACGCTGAACCTTCTGGATTTGCCTTTCATTCCAAATTAAATTAGCTCAGAGCAGGGGAAACAATTGCCCACCTCAGAGGAGACACAAGGAACCACAGATGCAGATCTGGAAGGGTCCTGACCCGAAACGTTGCCTCTCCATGACCTCCAGTGATACTGCCCGACCCATTAAGTTACTCAAGCACTTTATGTTCAATTTCACACTACATTTGGCCATTGCACTTGGATGAAAGAGGATTATAATCAGATGGGCTTCGTCAAACTTTGCTCTGCAACTATTGTGGAGAGGTGGCACATGCTGACATTATGCAAGGAGAGAACCACACATGGCCAAAGATCCTGCACATGGCTGTGGAGAGCCCCATAGTTGCTCAAAATAATGTGGTTGCCATAAAAGGTGCCCAACTGCTTTCCAATGGGACCCTTACAGGAACATTGGGCATCAGAGGTCATTGCAGGGTTCAGATTCCAATGTCTTTTGCCATGTGACAACGGACTGACTTTCCTGATTTACCCTTGGTATCTGGGTCTCACCTCTCACCAACGCCGCACGATGCCCGATCAAAATAAAAAGTAACATGCAGCTTCTGATTTTCATTTAATTGATAAAAATATATCTCCTGAACACATCATCAGTGTTGTAACCTGAGGTCATTGGGTGTTTCGGGTCTTTCAACATCAGACACCCTCACCCAGGCGACCCAGCTGTGGTTGATCAGACCACGACTTGTGTTTCTAAAGGTCACGTGATAGGCGAGATTGAATGGCAAAAAGATCCTCAGTTCTAAAACACAAAGAAAATAAAAGTCTGAAACACAGTAGCAAGCATGACTGCTTTTAACACTGCTTCAAGTTTTCAAGAGAGAATTAGATTTAGTTCTTAGGGCTAATGGAATCAAGGGATATGGGGAAAAAGCAGGAACGGGGTACTGATTTTGGATGATCAGCCATGATCATATTGAATGGCGGTGCTGGCTCGAAGGGCCGAATGGCCTGCTCCTGCACCTATTGTCTATGTTTCTATGCTTCGCATTTGTGTTGCCATTCACACCACAGTGTCAATAAAAACGAAGTCAACCAGTGTGCACTCACTTCTGTTTATATCAGCATTTAATCAAGATTAGTCGCTCCTAATTTTTCATTCACAATTATTTAAAGGGCTATCATCTTTATGCATGGCTAATTCACAGTTATTTTCTGCTTGAGTTAATGGCACTAAATAATAAAATAATCCAGAATGAAATGGATCATTGTAGCAGCTTGTATTTTGCAAAATTAAGTTTTTGTTTTTGCAGAACAGATTCTTTTACCTGACAGGTCTGTTTAACTATTTTTTTTTGCTTCTGCAGAGAAGTTCACCAGATAATTGCTAATGCAAATTATTCAATGTTGAGGTTTGAACCATTGAGCAAGTCCTCCAAAAAAAAGAGCCAAACTTTCCCAAAGTGGTTCAGGTTCTTGGGGCAGCATGATGGCGCAGCGGTAGAGTTGCTGCCTGACTGTGCCAGAGACCCGGATTAGATCCTGACTACGGGTGCTGTCTGTACGAAGTTTGTACCTTCTCCCTGTGACCACGTGGGTTTTCTCCAGGTGCTCCGGTTTCCTCCCACACTTCAAAGACGTACTCGTTTGCAGGTTAATCAGCTTCGGATAAAATAAATTGTGAAACCCCTGTCCCACGGTACGAGTTCATTCCAAGAGCTCTCCCGAGTTTGCCCTGATTCGAACTCGGAGATTTACGGTAATGGCCACTCGTCGGTACTCGGGGCTCTCGTGGACATTTTTCAACATGTTGAAAAATCTTCACGAGTCTTCCCGTGCTTACCGTACTCGGGAAGCTAATGGCAGGTAAGCGAGTCTTCCCGAGTACCTGCCGTTAGCGTTACGAGCCCCTAAGAGACGTCCTCGAGCTCCGACGTACCTGCTACGTTCATTCTCCGTGCTTACCACGAGTTTGATTTTTTTAAAACTCGGGAGAGCTCTTGGAATGAACTCGTACCGTGGGACAGGGTTTTAAATTGCCCCTAGTGTGTAGGCTGGTGCTAGTGTCGGCGCGGAAACGCTGGGCCGAAGGGCCTGTTTCCGTGTTGTAACTCTAAAGTCTAAAGTCTCTTAACCTTGCATGGGCTCTTTCAATGCTTTGTGTGTTTTTCTGGAGAATAAAATTTCTGAAGTCCTATAAGAAGGATTTGTGTACACGGAGAATCAGTACTCACAATTCTGGGCTGGGGATTTGCTTGTGAAATGGTTCACATTGATCATTCCCACAGTTTTATTTCCACTGGGCTATGAAAAGTGTCACGAAAGGTCAAAGGACTTCTCTTAATAGCACCGCACTCATGTGATATTGTTACTTTCCCATGACATAGCCTCTTGATATTTCACTGCCCCGGCTAAGCCGGCTAACCTGACTTATGACAGTGTTGGCCTACTTGGCGCGGTGACAGGAACGGATGGATGAGCCACTCTGTGGGCTCGTCGCCTGTGGAAGGCCACCAACACGTGGCCCTGATACAGCCTGTGGTTGTAGAGGCTTTCCTCACACTTCTAGCAGAGCCCAGTGGAGCAGTGGGCTAACGGAACACCCCTCCCACATGTTCTGTGGTCAGACCTGTGGCATATCGTCCCACACGCGGGCAATTTCCACGTTCAACAAGGCATTTCCTGTCATTAGGATTGAGAAACATTAGATTTCCCTGAGCAATGGTTCATACTTTTGAGTGACTGCTTGGCTGACACCTCGGGAGTTGAAGAGAAAACCACAACATAGAAACCTTCTCAGGGATACAACTGTGGACCTACATCCTTCGTAGCTTAGTTTAAAAAATCTTGAAAATCACGCACATCCATTTTCTACACCCTTCCCCCCTTCCCACTGTAAGTTAAACTGCAATTATCTTAACCAGCCATGCAGAAGACATGCAAGAGCAGTTCGGAGAGGAGTATAATTCTGCTCAAGAAAAAATGCTGTAAGATACTTTCAAATGATCTGGAAAACCTACCATGGATAAAGTGTAGATAGACACAAAATGCTGAAGTAACTCAGTGGGTCAGGCAGCATCTCTGCAGAAAAGGAAGATTCGGACTCTGAAGAAGGGTCTCGACCCGAAACATCATCTATTCCTTTTCTCCAGAGACGCTGCCTGGCCCGCTGTTTTTCCACCATTTTGTGTCCATCTTCGGTGTAAACCAGCATCTGCAGTTCCTTCCGACACATGGATAAAGTGAAGTTCGAGTTAAATACACGAAATAATAAAATATTTCGGAATGAAATGGATCATTGCGCCAAGGCTTTTGTTTGCTGAACAGCTTTTATTTATGCTCACAGTACTTTTCCCAGGGTAGAAGATTCTAAAACTAGAGGGAATAGGCTTAAGGTGAGAGGGAGAGAGATTTAAGAGGGTTCTCAAGGGAACCTTTTCACTCAGTGGGTAGTCCATATCTGGAATGAGCTGCCATCGGAAGGTATAGAAGCAGCTACAATTTTGACTTTTAAAAGATATTTGGACAGTTTGTATAGACTAAAAGTGTTTAGAGCTCCATGGGTCAATCGCAGGCAAATGAGAGCAACCCAATGTGCCAACTTGGTCAGCATGGACAAGGTGGGTCGAAGGGTCGGCTTCCATGCTATACAGCTCCATGATGTATTCTGAAACCCCAAGTTTAGACCTTACACTTTAGTGATACAGCGCGGAGGCAAGCACTTCGGTCCACTGAGTCCGCGCCGACATATGATCACCCGTACACTTGCACTATCCTACACACTAGGAACAATTTACAATTGACAATTTTACCAAAGCTAATTAAACTACAAACCTGGACGTCTTTGGAGTGTGGAGGGAAACTGGAGCACCCTCAAGGTCACTGGGAGAAGGTGCAAACTCCATACAGACAGCAGCCATAGTCAGGATTGAACCTGGGTCTCTGGCGCTGTGAGGCAGCAACTCTACCGCTGCTCCACTGTGTTGCCTCAAGGTTTCTAAGAAAGGTTTCTGGAGAATTAGGCCGCACAGACCTTTGCTCTCTCTCTGATGATTCTTTTGGGGCTAATTTTTACTTCTGCTTAAAATGCTTGGGACCCAAGCTGTGGATTGGTCCCAAGTGACTTAGGGAGACTGAGGGAGTTGTGGGGAGAAGGAAGGTAGAGAGAGGTGGGGGGTGGGGGGGGGGGGGGAGGGGGGATTGAGTGCGGCAAGAGTTCCACACTGGAAACCTTGGTAGGCCGTAGAAGGCTGAGGAGTCCAAGTCAGTGGATATTTTTAAGGCAGAGATAGATAGGTCCTTGATTAGTACAGGTGTCAGTGGTTATGGGGAGAAGGCAGGAGAATGGGGTTAGGAGGGAGAGATAGATCAGCCATGATTAAATGGTAGACTTGATGGGCCGAATGACCTAATTCTACTCCGATCACTATGACCTATGACTTCAGTGGAACCTGTTTTAGGCTTAATGTAAAATAAATAGGCTAATTGTTTTGTTTGAAATAGCAGCTGCGGATTGATGTGTGAATGTATTCGGCTACTAAAATCACACTGACATTAACATCTGACCTTTATCCTTTGACTCTGTCAACGGAGGCACTGTCTTGATTACTTTAGCCCTTAACCTTTGACCCTGGATGCTTTTTCAAGACAGTTGTTAATTTCTCCTTATGTCCCCATTGCTTATTTATCGAGGATTGCAAATTAGAATGCACATTCCACAAGCAATCCATTGATGTTCAATGAAAAAACACTTGTTTCTCCCTGTGCACATATTTCAGTTACCCAAAGTAAAACTCTATTGCGTTCATTTCAATTAAAAGGTAGAGGGATCCTTATGACTATTGTGGAGGTCCATAGATACATAGATACATAGAAAATAGGTGCAGGAGTAGGCCATTCGGCCCTTCGAGCCTGCACCGCCATTCAATATGATCATGGCTGATCATCCAACTCAGTATCCCGTACCTGCCTTCTCTCCATACCCCCTGATCCCCTTAGCCACAAGGGCCACATCTAACTCCCTCTTAAATATAGCCAATGAACTGGCCTCAACTACCCTCTGTGGCAGAGAGTTCCAGAGATTCACCACTCTCTGTGTGAAAAAGTTTTTCCTCATCTCGGTCTTAAAGGATTTCCCCCTTATCTTTAAGCTGTGACCCCTTGTCCTGGACTTCCCCAACATCGGGAACAATCTTCCTGCATCTAGCCTGTCCAACCCCATAAGAATTTTGTACGTTTCTATAAGATCCCCTCTCAATCTCCTAAATTCTAGCGAGTATAAGCCAAGTCTATCCAGTCTTTCTTCATATGAAACGGCAGATGCTGAGATCTTGAGCAAAAAGCAAAATGGCGGGATCGTTTAGTTTAGAATTATAGCACAGAAATGGGCACTTTGGCCCACCAAGCCAACGCTGACCATCGATCACCCACTCACGTTAGTTCTGTGCTATTCCACTTTCTCATCCACTCCCTACACATTAGGGGCAGTTTGCAGACGGGCAATTTAACCTACAAACCCGCATGTTTTTGTGATGTGGAAGGAAACCTGTTGAAACCCACAGGGAGAACGTGCAAACTTCACACAGACAGCAGCCGAGGTCAGGATCGATCCCGGGTCTTTGGCACTGTGAGGCAGCAGCACTACTAGCTGCGTCATGTCACTCAGCGGGTCAGGCAGCATCTGTGGAGGGAATAGACAGATAACATTTAAAGTCAGTGTCCTTCTTTAGGCTCAAAGTCCCGACCAAAATGTCTGAAGAAAGGTTTCAAATAAAAATGGAAAATAAGAAACAAAAAATAC